>QANY01000733.1:559570-1032475 GCA_003255025.1 Datisca glomerata
GGTACCGCCGCCTCGGCATGGGGCTCCCCCGCAGGGTACCGCCGCCTCGGCATGGGGCTCCCCCGCAGGGTACCGCCGCCTCGGCATGGGGCTCCCCCGCAGGGTACCGCCGCCTCGGCATGGGGCTCCCCCGCAGGGTACCGCCGCCTCGGCATGGGGCTCCCCCGCAGGGTACCGCCGCCTCGGCATGGGGCTCCCCCGCAGGGTACCGCCGCCTCGGCATGGGGCTCCCCCGCAGGGTACCGCCGCCTCGGCATGGGGCTCCCCCGCAGGGTACCGCCGCCTCGGCATGGGGCTCCCCCACAGGGTAGCGCCCCCTCGGCATAGGGCTCCCCCGCAGGGTAGCGCCCCCTCGGCATGGGATTCTCCCTCAGGGTAGGGCTGTCAAAGCAGAGTCACCGGACTATAACCACAACCTCATATTTATTTCAACTCAAAATCATAATCACTTTCCTATGCAAAAATAGGAATATCATTCAAACCTCATTATCACCACAATATTTTTTTAAAATATCTCCATAAATTAAGAAACAAATCTCTAAGGAATTTGAGTCCTTTTTTCTAACAAATCTCTACCTTGACTCAAATTCCATCAACATCGAACAATCATTATCATTGTAGCTCTACCTTGAATCAAACCATCTTCAATCACGAACATCGAATCTTAACAACACCATATCTTTGTGTGCTTCACATCGCCTCTATCTCGAACCAAAACGCTTGTACCATCCAGGATCAATATTGACTCAACGCCACCTAAACAAAATATCATTACACCTAAATCTAAACTCAACACACACACACAAAGGAGGCCATAACTAGCTTAGATAAAAGTCATCACTTCTCGATCAGACTATATGTAATTCATTTGCTTAAAAATCATTTTCAGTACGGGTAAAGTTCTCTGACTAGCCTCTCAATATTATGGGGTATCTCATCATATGATTGAGAACTCTGTCTCACATCATAAGGCTATCTTATATCTCTTGGGGTAGAGGCTCATCGTCACGGGATGCTGCCTTTAGAAGTGAATCATCTCTTATCATCTGTCGAAGTAGAATCACTGAACCATAACAATAACTTCATATTTATATCAACTTAAAACTCTAATTACTTTCTTATTCAAAATAAGAATGTTATTCAAACTCCATTATCACTATAATATCTTTTTATAAAATATCTTCATAAATCAAGAAACAAATCTTTATTGAGACATATTTTCTAACCATTCCTTATATGAACTATTATTAATATAAAAACTTTTGGCCAAAACATAATAACAAACATCAACTACTTTTCATTTTTCACTAGTTTGTATTTACACTTATGAATACAATTATTTATATAAAAATTTAAAAAAAATGACAACTGACAAATATTTAATATTATAACATCAATCAAGTACTTTATTATATCTTCCAAAATTTAAATTATATAATTGTTTTAATCCATGACTAGTTTCTCATGAGGGTGACAAAAATAAAGGACCGTACAATTGATTGATTGATGTCATTTAACACCTTTTTTTCTCTACAACTTTTCAAGCTCAATTACCGAAGATTTTTCTCCAACTTCTCATCTTCTACCTAATCCTCAAACAACATATCTCATCTTCTACCTGATTCAGTATGAGATTATGAAAAACCATATCTTTCCTTGGTATCTCCATTATTGAGCCATAGGACCCAGTCAAAATCCAATGAAGAAACCAAAAGCGCATTTGATAAAAACAAAAGGTTCGAATGTAATTTTTATCCCCTGAATTTTAGAGCTTTGATAAAGTAAGTTGATGTTAGAATAAATTATATTATCTTCTAATTTTACTAATTTATAAAACGAGTCGTCACTCTAACAACTTGTAAATTTTATTATTACTATTTAACTTTTAGACTTTTAGTTTAGATGTATATAATTTTTAAAGATAATGTATTAATTTTAACGTTAATATTAATTTAAAATTATATATATAATTAAATTGGTTGAATACATGAGAAACATATATGTTTCGACTAGTTGTAAAAAAAAGTTTCCACTGAGCAGTTTACTATAAATGCCCCTCTAAAAATTTATGAGCTTATTGACGACTAAATCGCAGAGGTGAGATTATGTCAGCAATGTGTCTGCTCCATTTCTCTCTCCATACCAGCAATGGGAGAAGGTAAAGTAGGAGACCAAGATGAGAGGGGGTGGTCTCCTTTTTCCCCCTTCGAAGCTTAAATCAGTAAAGGGATGAAGGAAAGTAAAGTAGAGAAATAATTGAAGTTGTTGTGTACCTCTAAGTGTATTTACTAGGATATTTATAGTGGGAGGCTGGCCTTAAGGCTAGGTTGCTCTACATACAGTAGCAGGTCTCTCTTCCAATCGGGTGCCTCCTCGGACCAACCCCCAGCTTCAAGCTTCTCTGATTGGCTTGGTGAGGTATGAGGTAACAAGTGACGACCTCGGGTGTCACGACAACTTATCCTCATATCCCACAATGTACTTCCTCGGCCTCTATTGGACCAGCCATATTAAATGCTTATGATGACACCCTGCTAGTTGCAAGTCAACTGAATCCTTGGGTAGTGGGCTCCATGCCTTTTCTCATTCCCCCTCCTCTGATTGGCCTAGGTGCATTAAATGTATACGATGACATCTTGTAAACTTCTACCTTAACCTAGATGCCAAGTTTGAACTGAGGTGGGAGATTTTCCTCTATTAGGTCTTTCTCCAAGTGGGAACCTTTCTCTATTGGGACTTAGTCAAAACACAAGTTGATTTGTTCAAACACCTTCTACAGCTTACAAGGGTCCTTAAACGCTTAATCTTGGGGAGGGTAAACTCACCCGAAGTGTCACCCCCTAAGCGGGCAGTATTCCCTAGGACTTAGGGTGTCCCCCGAGTTCTAGGCCTCGGGTGTTCCCCGAGGTCTGGACCTCACCTGTCCCTGAAGGGTCCCCGAGGTGCCCTTAAGGTCTAGTCCTTGGGTACCCTCAAGGCGGGCTCACATCCATGCTGCCTGGTTTCAGGGTCCGTTGCCTTCATTGACACGTAAGCACTTATTTAGGATTTCGCCGCGTTAAATGTCCTGAACGGTCTTTTAGTAGATGCCCAAAAAATGGGTATAACAGTTACCCCCTAACTCGTCGATGTGCTTAATATTTCATGGACTTGGGGAGTTCAGCCAGTTTTAGCGTGTTTAGTATAACACGACTGTCAATTTCTTATCCTATCAATAGGCCAAGTGAAAGGAATTGTACCTTTATGTAGGTGTCATAGTGGTCGCATTACCCGAGGTGATCTTGGCCTTCCACCTAGGGGTCTTTTGGATGGCTATGATGAGCCTTGGATTCTTATAAATAGGAGATTCCCTCCTCCCCATTTTCACTCTCTCATTTCTCCTCCACTTGGTGTAAGGTATTATTCTCTCACCTTTCTTTTTATTTTTCTTTTTTTGTATTTTTTGTACCATAGTCCCGAAGTCGGGACCTCGGGTGTCTCTGAGGTGCCCCCGAGGTCTAGGCCTTAGGTGTCCTCAAGTTAGTCGTGCGCCCTGGGGGTTAGGGCCATTACTTACTGTTATGCCCCTTCTCTCCCCTATGCATTGTTATGCCCCTTGTTTACCCTATGCATTGTTATGCCCCTCATTTCCCCTATGCATTGTGATGCCCCCTATTTCCCATATGCATTGTTATGCCTCTAATTTCCCCTATACATTGTTATGCCTCTTATTTCCCTTATGCATTATTATGCCCCTCATTTTCCCTATGTATTGTTATGTCCCCCGTCTCCACATTGTATGACCCTAATTTTTTTTTTATAATTTTAGGTCATATTTTCCTCCCCATTCGTTGCTTAATCATGTCTTCACTTTCTGATTCACAAAAAGACTCTTTGATCAAGATGGGTTCTTTTGAGGCAGGATTTCCAGGGACCTCGTCGTTGGTTCAGGTAGAGGGTGCGAGGAAAGTGACCTTGAGCAAGCTATGGCTGAGGGGAACATGAAGGACTTTTTTTACAATTGGAGTTACTACGAGGATTATGAACCAGTAACATTTGGACGAGTTTAGAGAGAAGTATTCCATTCTGAATTCGATTACTCTACGATACCCTCATCCTAACAAGCTAGCTAGCGACCCCCCTAACGGTGAGGTTGCTTTTTGTCAATCGCATTTTGAGTGCGGGCTTCAGCTTCCCCTTTCTGATATAGCGAGATTATCCCTTAGGAGGTTTTATTACGCTCTATGTCAGCTTCTTCCTAAATCTTGTAGGAACATCTTAGCGGTGTATGTGATATGGACCATCATTCTTAGTCTCCCCTTGATTTCAAGGTTATATAGGACCTTTTTCAGCTTAAGCGTGGAAGGGCAAAGTTATTTTACTTGAGCCCTCATGGGGGAACGCGCGCTCCCCAATGCTTAATTTTCCATCCAATAGCAGAGAAACCAAGGGTCGCTGGTTTTTTTCTAGTGGCGAGTGGGTCAGACGGGCAGGGTCCTCTCTCGACGAGTCGTGGGAGGTGCTTCACAGATTTACTCCTATGAATTTTGCGCTTACCCCTTATGTTTCCATGTGACATATGTGTACACATACCTATAAACATGTACTTAGTAACCGTTAGGGTTATTCACCCTACATTTTCATGATCGTAAGGATTAAAGGTTACCGCCCCTCATTGAACGACGTGATGCTAAAACAGATTAAATTGACATTCCAGATTCTACCGGACAAGCAAATGTATTCGAACCTCTTGAACAAGAGTAATTTGGTATGATTAAATTTGTCACTTACCGCCGTTGTCCGCATGCCTCGAGGTATATTTGAATGCTTAGTAAATAACTTGTATGTTCATCAATTTCTCTTTGCTAGGTCTTCGTAGACAACTTTTTGGTAAGTAACTTATGTTTGTGTTTGTTTTCTCAAGAGGACCCAAAGTCAAAAAGTACGTGAGTGAATCTAAGAACATGAAGAGAGAAAAGATTAAGGATTATTCCACTACGTAAAAAAGCGGAGGCTATTCTGGCGGGTCCTCGCCCCTAGCCAGTAGAAGTCCTTAATGGGCCATCTCACCCCCCGTTCTGCAGTTAGAGGTTTTGGCAGCTTTGCAGGGCCTTCTCATGGCTTCTCTTCATCTTATCGTGACACTCATTCATAGTATATTGAACCATTACCAGAGTTGTTTTGCCCGAAGAGGGTCAGGGTGGAGGGTGATGACATGGATCAACTGAGAAACCTTTACAAGCATCGTGGCCCTTTTCCTCCGGGGCCATACTCCATACCACCATTACTGAGGCAAACCTAACATCTTCTTCCTCTGAAAGTGAGGGTGGAATTGTCCCACAGGATCACATTGATGTGGTACCTGATGACATCATAATCCTCGATGTCGGCATGGTTCATCCTGGTATGGTTCCCACTGTTTCAGCATCCCAAGATGAGAAGACCATCGAAAGTGGGGTGACCCTCGATTCGGGGGGTCCTCATGCTATGTGGGTTGAAGGTACCAGAAAAGGTCTTGGTGTTGAAGTAATTGGCCCATCTCTTGGGTGTCTTTCTGATGTTGGTGGAGGTAACAAAGGGTACCCATAGACATTCCCACTCACATTCATGATACTGGAGGCTCTAGGGAGTCTCAGGGAGATGTTACCTTTGATAAGTGTACTAACCCTTCCGGGACTAAGGAACTCCTTGAGGTCATTGCTTCTGATAGTAATGATGACAACCTCGACCGAAGACATGGGTTTCTCATTAGGATGATGGTTGAGATGGAGGCCTTAGGGCTATTAGAGTTGGGGGACCAAAGTCTTTCTTCTATTAGTGTTGTTGACTCCACCCATGTTGATCTTCATATTTTTCCTTCTCTTCAGTTTATTTTATATTTAATAAGGTTTACTAATTGGTCTTCATTTCAAGTATCTATAGCGTGTGCTACATTGGAGCAGCGCGGTGCTCAACTCACAACTGACCTAAATGGTGTCCATGTATCGGCCAAGAAAGCTGAGGAAGACAGGTCTTTCGACATCAAGGAAAATGAGTAGCTTAAGTCTCAGATTCGAGACCTTACCGATGAGCTAAGGGGTCACGGTGTAAGGACGTCTAATGAGATCACCTGTTTGGAGTGAAATTAGAGGTCTCTTCCCGTCTGATGAGGGAGTTAGGGGTCACTCACCACCGGCAAGATGAGGCCACCACACGTTTCACCGGGGAGTTAGAAGCCACACAATGTCTGCATGCCTGTAACTACTCGGAGCCGTGCCTTATTAGCTGAACGAAACTTGGCTATGTTTCAGTCAACCAGGAATGACGCTTTATTTGAAGAGTTCGGTGCTGGCGTGGCCATGGCCAGGAGGTTGGTTTTAGAGCATTACCCCTCTTTAGACCTCAGCTTTCTCTCGAGAGTGTCTACTATTTCTCCTCCTCATCCTCCTCTGACCTGACTTTCAATAAACACTCATTTTTTTTACAATATGTAATGAGAACATGTAAATGACTATATAATGTTTGTTGACTTTATGAATATTGAAGTTAATTTTGTTTGACATATTATTTCTTTATTTTTATGTTTTGCTCTTACAGTTTGTTTGTTGGGGTCTTAGTAATGACCCTTCTTGCCCCCCTAGCACGGGTCGTTATAATTATTGGCTCAGGCTAATGTGTAGTGTTGAGTCGTGAGGTTCAGCCTAATGAGCCTTGAGTTCACTTCAACTTTGAAGGGCCTAATGGTACTGGTAGCCTTAACTTTGAGGTACAACTCATTGGCCCTTCAGTTTGCTTCAACTTTGAATAGCCCAAGGGTATTGGCAGCCCTGGCCGTTGGGTACAATTTGATTGCCTTTAGGTTTGCTTCTATTTTGAAGATCCCAAAGGGGCTTGGTGACCCTGAGGTACAGTTTATTAACCCTCGAGTTCGTTTCTACTTTGAAGAGCCCAAGGGTACTGGTAGCATTGACCGTGGGGTATGGCCTAAATATTCAAGAATTATCATAGATACCTAGAAATGGGCCATATCCAGGGCCTTCTTCATTCACGTCTAAACCATACATTCATATTTGAAATCATAAATTTACTTAATGGTAATACACCTTCAGGTGCTCGACATTCCATGGGTGCTTCAGTATGTTCCCTCAGTGATCTTCTAACTAGTAGGTTCCAGGCCCAAGTGCTCAGATAACCTTGTAGGATCCATCCCAATCGGGTCCGAGGTCCCTTTGACACGGTAAGGCCCAAACATTTCTTTTCGCAGGACCAGGTCATTTACTTTGAATGACATTTCTTTCACCCGTGAATTGGAGTGGCGGGCCACCCTCTACTTATATGCTAATGTCCTTAGCGGAGCTTATTCCTGATATTCTTCAATTAGATCGAGTTGGACCCTAGAGGCTTCTTCATTCATTTCCTTATCATATGAGCACTGCATCATTGTGGGCCACCCAATTTCTACGGGAACCATCGCTTCCATCCTAAATGCAAGAGAAAAAAGGGTCTCTCCCATTGACCCCCCGAGCAGTAGTTTGGTTGGACCATAGAAACCCGGGAAGTTCTTCTAGCCATGCTCCTTTTGTTGAGGGTAATGCCCTCAAAGCATGTGTATTAACATTTTAATATGAAATTCAATGGAAATACATTTTTCTTATAATTATTCTTTTAAATTATTTATATAAATATCTAAAAAAATTATTCATTAATAAGACTACGATATTGTGATATTGTATTAGTACGAGAGGATTAAGATCATAGATAATGAACAAAATTGTCAGTAACATATTAAAATATGAAATCTTTACTGAATGGTTGCTAGTACGGTTCATTAAGCATTATGGATGCATATGATCTAGATCCATATCATTGATATGAATAGACATCTTAGTGAATGTACTTTATATAATAAGAATATATATGATAGGACAAATGTGTATTAATATATTTATTAACTTGTTGTTTATCATAAAGATTTAAAACACATCAATCTGATGATCATATATAGAACAATCTGAATCCTGAGTAGTCATGAACTCTTATACATGTCTACTGGATCTTTTGATTCACTCATTAAGGTTTGTTTGTAAAACAAGCTAGTGATTTTTATTTTGAAGATTTGGTGATGTGGATGGTTGAGAACATGATCTGACAAGATTTGAAATCTAAGTTTTCCTAACAGATCGTATATTGGTTCTCTTAAATATTGATTATGGAACTGAATGGTTATTGAGCTCAAATTTATAATATGATTATAAATTAGCCATTCACTAGTGAATTAATTATACTTAAGGATCAAGAGGTAAGTAGAAGGGTAAAACTATAATTTTGATCGGCTCTAATTAACGAATCATTAATTGGAAGACGGAATTACGTGAAATGATTATATCAATGAACTACACGAGAATACTCTGTAAATACATTCTATAATCTCTAAGAGTGCAATTCCATATTTATAGTGGAGTAATAATTGAATTAATAAATAAGATTATTTAATTAAATATTTTAATTAATAATCCGGTTTATTAGAGCTTAGAATTATAGGTCAATGATCCCCAAGTCATATCTGTAATACGTAGTCAAGGGCGTGAATATTTCAAGACATGAAAAAATGACTGATTTGAAAATGAATTTTATTCTAGGGTAAGCACATAAATTATGTGTGAGTAATTAATTAAATTATTTATACTAATTTTTGGAAATTATATATAAATAATTTTATCGATTAATTTTTTAATTATCAATAAATGAGACAGTATATCTAATTTATGAAATTAGATAATGTTAAATTATTATTAGATAATAATTTAATATTTGAATCAACTAAATCTGTTATTTGTAAACTAACAGATAGTTAGTTGATAGGATAATCAGATAAGTTATTTTTGAATTAACTGATATGTGGATATTTATCTAATTAAAATAAATATTTAATTTACAGTAATTGGCACGAACTATCGTAGTGCCATGTGACACTATAGTAGTGGCGTGCAATATTATAGTGCTACATGTGTTGAAAAATGTGGCGCTCGCGTGGCGGAGACATGGTGATTTTTAAAAAATTGATTAAAAACAAATCGTGTTTTTCAATAAAAGGAAAACAAGGGCAATGAAATGGTTTCTAAAATAAATACTTTTATTGAAAACTCTTTTCAGTCTTGATCCATTATATATTTATATATTAAGTCTAAGACATACATGAATAGAAATCAAACCAACGATCCTACGTTCCCACGAACAACAGACTTCGAGATCCACACCAAGATCTTCCAAGTCAATCCTCAAATGCACTAGGATATATGTGAGCACGTAAAATAATTAAATACATTTTTTATTCTGTTTATAGATGTACTCAACACAAGAGATCTAGAGATTCAATGACAAATATTAATTTAGTGAGATAATTCTCTCAGAGAATACGATGATAATTCTTTCAGAGCTTTTTGATTAATTTTTTAATCACGGAGAAAATTCACCCTGATGCAATTGTGTTCTCATCTCTTTGTCAACACTGAGGCCAATAGAATAATCTCTATATATTTTCTAGATAATGACATATTATATTTTTAGGGATAAACTGAAAATAATATTTAATTTCAAAATTACCATTGGAGTGAGACCCACTACAATTTGTGCATAACTACGGTGTCTCACGGCACTGTATGCTGCAACAATAGTGAAGTGTCATGTGGCACTACAGTATTGCACCCTCACTATTGCAGTGCCACGTGGCAATACAGTCATTTCTGTCAATCTCTAATTCACAACAGTGATTCACACACGGTAATTACTGTGAATTAAATATTTATTTTAATTAGATAAATATTTAAATATCAATTAATTCAAAATTAACATATCTTATTATCCCTATCAATTAACTTATCTGTTTGTTCATAAATAACAGATTAAGTTGATCCAAATTATTACTAATAATAATTCATAAATATCTAAATTCATAAATTAGATATGTGAATTTAGATATTCTGTCTCACTTATCGATAATTAAAAAAAATCGATATAATTATTTATATATTTATGTAATTTCTGAAATTTATATATAAATAATTTTAATTAATTAATCACACATAATTATGTACTTACCCAGAATAATTTTTTTTGTAAGTCAGTCTTTTTCTCAAGACATGAAATATTCATACCCTAAACTACGTAGTACAGATGCAACTTGGGACCTTGGACCTATAATCTTAATCTCCAATTAACTAGATTGTTAATTAAACTCTTTAAATAAATAATCTTATTTATTATTTCATTATTACTCTACTATAGATATGATTACACTCTTAGAAAATTATAGAATGTATTTACAGAGTATTATCGTGTACTCCATTGATATAATCATTTCATGTAGTCTTCCAATTATTGGTTCGTAAATTAGAGCGAGTCAAAATTATAATTTTACCCCTCTAATTATCTCTTGATCCTTAAGTACATTGATTCACTAATGAATGACTAATTTATTATCGTATTACAAATTTGAGCTCAATAATCATTCAGTTCCAGAATTAACACTTAAGAGAACTAATATACGATCCGTTAGAAAAGCTTGAATTCTAAATCATATAAGATCATGTTCCCAGCCATCCATATCACTAAATCTCTCAAACAAAAGTCACTAGCTTGTTTTACAAACAAACACTAACGAGTGAATCAAAAGATCCAGTAGATATGTATAGGACTTCATGACTACTCACGATTCAGATTGATCTACATGTGATCACCATATTGATGTGTATTAAATCTTTATGATAAACGATACGTTAATAAAGATATTATTTTTTATCCGTCTTGTCATATATAATCTTATTTTTACTAAGAGGTCTATCCACATCAATGATCTGGATCTAGATCACATGCATTCATAATACTTAGTGAACTGTACTAGCAACTATTCATTAAAGATTTCATACTTTAATATGTTGCTGACATTTTTATTCATTATCTATAATCTTAATCCTCTCGTATTAATACAAGATCATAGTCTCGTTAATGAATATGAAATTTTTAGATATTATATAAATTATTCAACAATAATTTCAAAGAACAATTATAAGAAAAATGTAATTCTATTAAACTTCATATTGTAATGTCAATGCAAATGCTTTGATGGCATAACCCCCAACAACACGGCATTAAAGTCGTGACACACAATGCCATAAGGCACTGTGAAATTAAATATTATTTTCAGTTTATCACTAAAAACCTGATGAGCCTAGATATTATATATAGATATTATTCTAATGGCCTCATGGTTGGTTGCATCAGTTGAGAACTGTTGGTCAAAGTGTTGAGAATACAATCAGGGCGAAAATTCTCCTTGTGATTAAAAGTTAATAAAAAACTTTGAAAGAATAATCATCATATTCACTCAGAGGATTGTCTCACTTAATTAATCATTCTTAGTTAATTTCTAGATCTCATGTTGAGTGTATTTAGAGAGAGAAAAAGTGTTTTTGAATTATTCTACATGCCAACACAAATCCTAGTGCATTTTGAGAATTGGTTTGGAAGATCTTGATGTGGATCTCGAGGTTCGTTGTTCATGAAAATGCATGATCGTTGGTTTGCAAGGACGTTTGATATAGACTACAAGAGATATATGATTTTTATCCATGTATGTCTTAGATTTAATATATAAATATATAATGGATCATGATTCAAAAGAGTTTGTCAATAAAAGTCTTTATTATGAAACCTATTTCCTCACGTTTATTTTTTATTTTTGAAAAAGATTCATTTTTTAATAAATTTTGAAAGCCCCTAGTTTCCGCCGCGCGAGCGCCGCATTTCCAACACCTTTCAGGTCTTGGAGCCTCACCCTCAGGGTGTGCTTAATAGTTTTATTGGCTGCTTCTACTTTCCATTAGCTTGAGGATGGGACGGGGTGAACTTGATGTGCTTGATGCTTAAGCCATCACAAAATTTCTTGAACCTTGAATTACCAAACTGTTTCCCGTCATCTGTCACAATCGTATGAGGAATGCTAAATCTGCACAAAATATTTTTCCAAATAAAAGCAATAATCTTTTGTTCAGTGATTATCGCCAACGGCTCAACCTCAGCCTACTTCGTGAAATAGTCTACTGCTACAATGGAAAATTCTACTTGCCCTTTACCAAGTGGGAGGGGGCATATGAGGTTGATCCCCCACTGCGAAAAGGCCACAGACTAATCACTGATCACATCTTCTCACGAATACTTTAGCATCTTTTTTATGGTGGTTTCCACACGTGCCTTCATGCACCTCTTTGATGACATAGTCAGCCTCTTCCTTTCTCACACACCTTAGGTATGGTAGTGAAAAACCCTTCGGTTTAGGATTCCCTCTAGTTAATGTATATCGGGCTGAGGTATACCGAAGTCACCTTACTTCAATTTTGTCTTCTAGGAGTTCTCCTCGACCAAGATAGTGAATGATATGATCCATCCATTCCATTTGGGCGAGATGCAGTTCCATGGATTCTAACACCCCGATGCTTGAGCGGGCGAGGTGTTCCACTGGGATAGTCTTGTCTAACTCATTCCTGGATGCTGAGGCTAGTCTTGCCAGGGAGTCTCCATTGTTGTTTTAGGACCTCGAGATGTGGTCTGTTTGATGGTTGCCAAGTCTTAAGAGGAGGGTCTTAACCTAAGAGAGGTATTGCTCCATGCGTTCCCCTTTGGCCTGGAAGTCCCCTTTCACTCGTCCCGCTACAAGTTGTGAGTCACTGTATACTATAAGGTTTCTTACCCCCAAGGCCACAGCCAACCTCAGGCCTGTTAATAGCGATTCATACTCTTCTTTATTATTCGTGGTTGAAAATATGAACTTGAGGTCATATTCGTGCTTGATCCAATCAAGAGGGATGAGGACCAGATCCAATCCACTTCCAGCCACATTGCTAGATATATTGACGTAGAGTTCCCATCGTGTTTCTTCATCCTAGACCGAGGTCGGAGCTAATTCCACTAAGAAATTAGCTACAACCTGGCCCTTGACTATAGTCCTAGGTTTGAACTTTATCTCTAACTCTGATAGCTCAATAGCCTACTTAATTATCCTTCTAGATACTTTAGGTTTCATTAACACCTACCTTAACAGATATTTGGTCCTGATGGTGATTGGGTGTGTCTAAAAATAGGGTCTTAGTCTTCGGAGTGAGGTAACAAGTGCGTAGGAAAGCTTTTCTAATTCGGGGTACCGCGACTCAGTATAAGTGAGAGCTTTGCTAGTGTAGTACACCGAATGTTAGATTTTCCCCTCTTCCCTGACCAGGACTGAGCTATTTGCAACTGACATGGAAGCCAAGTACATGAATAGAACCTCCCCTGGGTCTAGCTTGCTCAATAAAGGCGACCTCCCTCAATACTCATTCAACTACTCGAAGGCCTTGTTGCATTCATATGTCCATTGAAAACCCTTTCCCATTTTTAATGCTCGGAAGAAGTGCAGGCACTTGTCTATTGCTCAGGACATGAACCGATTCAGGGCAGCTACTCTTCCATTCAACCGCTGTACCTCCTTCACGTTTTGGGGTGGCTGCATCTCCACAAGGGCTTGGATCTTATCTAGATTTGCTTCAATCCCCTTTTAGTTTACTGTGAACCCGAGGAATTCCCATGCCCCACTCTGAAAACACACTTGGCTGCATTGAGCCTCATTTTGTACTTCTTTAGAGTTGAAAACGTTTCAGCTAAGTCGGTCAAGAAAGAGGTAACGATGGTGCTCTTAACAAGTATGTCGTCAACATATACTTCCATATTCCTCTCTATTTTCCTTGCAAACATCTTATTGACAAGGCGCTGATACGTATCCCCAACATTCTTTAACCCAAAGGGCATGACTCTATAACAATACAAGCCTCTTTTGGTGGTGTATGCAGTCTTTTTTTATCCGAGGGATACATTCTTATCTGATTGTAATTAGAGTATGCATCCATGAAACATAAAACCTCATACCCCGATGTGGCATCCACCAGCTGGTCTATCCTTAAAAGTGGGAAGCTATCCTTGGGGCATACCTTGTTGAGGTTAGTGAACTCAACATACATTCTCCACTTCCTGTTAGCTTTCTTCACCATCACTACATTTACTAGTCACTGGGGGTAGTGGACCTCTCTAATGATTTAGGCCTCTAAAAGCTTGTCCATTCCTTTGTTCATGGCCTCGATCTTTGCCTTATCAAACTATCATCACTTCTGCCTTAATGGCTTAGCCTCGAGGTTTGCTCGCAGCTTTTGTACTATGACCTTGGGATCTATCCCCGGCATGTCATCAGGAGTTCAGGCGAAGATATCCATTTTAGATTGGAGGAATTTAATTAGCTCAGCTTCTAATTGCGTGGTGAGGTTACTCCCGATCTTAGTCACTTTAGTTAGGTTGCTTGTAGCCAGCATAACTTCCTTAACCTCTTCTACTGGTTTTGTATGATTCTTCAATATTACTTGCGATGAGGTGTCTTGTAGGGTGACATATTCTTTCTTGATGGCCTCGGGACCTTCGAGCATTAAAATAGGCACTTATCTCCGGTGCAGTGATGCGGAGTAACATTTTCTAGATTACATTTGTTGCAGCATTAAAATATGTTCTTCTCTCTGGTGCAGTGATGTGGCGTAACATTCTTTAGAGGACTTCTACCCCCTTCTGACAGTTTCCACACAATGTGGTGTAGGGAACTTCATGACTTGGTGGTAGGGTGAGGGGACTGCCTTAGCCATATGTATAAAAGGTCACCCCATGATCCCGATGTAAGCCTAGGTGTCGTGGACCACCAGGAATTTAGTCATTAATGTGACCTGTTGTGGATATTCTCCCATGGTGACGGGGAGTTCTATACTCCCATGGTGGAATATGATTTCTCCTCTAAAGGCTACCAGGATTGTGGGCTCGGGAATGCGCTTATTTGGATCAAGCCTCATTTGAATCAGGGTTTCCATTCCTAGTATGTCAGCAGAACTGCCTCCATTGATAAGAAGACAGTGAACTCAAACATTCTCAATGGAAAGGGTGACTACCAGGGCACCATTATGAGGGTGGTGCACACCCACCAGGTCTCGATCGGTAAAGACCACCTCTTATTGGGCAGATATGAAGTAACATGTGTTGCGGCTCTCTATGGAGATAGTGAGAGGTTATGAGGGCTACATTATAATAGGCATCAAGTTCCCTCCTTGCTTGTCGAGCTAGGTTCCTCCGGCTTCGGTTCGAGTTACCCTTGTACAATCCTCCCCATATGGTTCTTACTTCCCTGGTGGTTGTTTTTTAGGGTCCAGTTTTCTTGTCTGCCCTTCATGGTGGTGGTGGTGGTGGACTGTGCTCTCATCATCTAGCAGTAACATACTCCATGAGATACCCTCTTTGGACTAGGCTCTCAAGTTCTTGTTTGAGGTCAAAGCATTCAGTTGTGTGATGTCCATGGTCTTTCTGAAACAAGTAATATTTATTCTTGTTTCGATGCTCTGGATTTCCCTTCAATTTCTCTGGCGAGCTCAGCAATCCATTATCTTTGATGAGTATCTGCTCTCGGGGGGCCTTAGTGGAGTCAGGTTAACAACTCGGTCAATGCATAGTGGTTTCGCCTTGCCTGGCTCAAATGGCCTTACCTCCTCGCAAGGCATCTTCTTCCCTCCACGCTGGTCAAGTTCTTTCTTCTCTTCCCTTGACTTGTTCTTTGTTTGGTCCCCTTCTCGTGAGCTTAGTAGCTCACGAGAAAGACACCGGTAAGGAGCTCGGTGAAACTCGTGGGTGTCTTCTTGGCCAAAGACCATAATAATATCTTGTCATTTAACCTCACCATCATTGCCGTAAGGGCTATATCATCGTTGTACCCATCCACTTTCAGGGCCTCCACTTTAAACTTGACGACATACTCTCATAGGTTCTCATCCCTATGTTGCCTAACAGTGAGGAGAGGGGTGGCAGGCTTCGTTTGGTCTCTTCCTCCTAGAAATTGGTGGATGAACATCCTGTTGAGTTCACTAAATGATGAAATAGATCCTAATTTTAGTTGTCGATACCAAGAGTGGGCTTATAATGCTAGTGTAAGTGGGAACACTTCACACATGATACCCATGGGGTACCCTGAAGCTCCATCCAAGTCTTGAAAGTCTCCAAGTGTTCAGTAGGGTGCCTAGTGTCATCGTAGGGTGTGATGAACGACATTTTAAACTGTGGGGGCATTTTAGCAAGCAAGATTTCTTATGTGAATGGAGGTTCTGCATGCTGAGGCCTCAACCTAGTAGGGGACCTCCATAGCTCGGACACGCCTCATATCGTTATCTACTCTCGATGTTATTTGATCTCCGCACCTAGCCCCAGATCATTGTCTGCCGTATCTTCGACCTTGGTTCGCGCCCTCCTTTTTTCATTGAACACTGTGCGTAGATCATCAGGGTCGCTAGGATGCACAACCCGCGGTCATCCGGTACTTGCTTCAGCAGTTTGGGCTCGTTGCTCTACCTCCTCTTATATGTCCTCCTCTGGATCATGGTTCCCACCATGAGAGGCTCGGCGCTGACAGTTAAAGGCTAGAGTTAGGGCTTGGACTTTCCTTTGCAATTCAAAAATTTCCTCTTGTTGGGTTCGATGCTTTTTTTGGACATTGACCCTTCGAGTTAGTTGGGGTGTAGGGGGTGGCACTCCCTCAGGAACCGGGGCCTCCCTGGAATGTGCAGAAGGGGCAAGCCCTCAATTAGATCTCATTGTCCTATTGGATCTCCTACTCATTTTCTTAACTCTTTGGTGGAAACTACAAGGCAAGTTATATTTACCCTTTCATTCCCACAGATGGCAGCAATATGTGTTTTCCACTTCTCTCTCCACACCTGCAATGGGAAAAGGTAAAATAGGAGACCAAGATGAGAGGGGGGTACTCTCCTTTTTACCCTTCTGAAACTTAAGTCAGTAAAAGGATGAAGGAAAGTAAAGTAGAGAAGTAGTTGCAAGTTGTTACGTACCTCTTAAAGTTCATTTACTAGGGTATTTATAGTGGGAGGTTGGCCTTAAGGCTGGGTAGGTATCCGTACAGTAGCAGGCATCTCCTCCAATGGGGCGCCTCCTTGGACCAACCCTCGAGTTCAAGGTTTTTTGATTGGCTTGGTGAGATATGAGGTAACAAGTGATGACCTTAGGTGTTAGGACAGCCTATCCTCGTATCCTATAATGTACTTCATCAACCTCTATTGGACCTTACATATTAAATGCTTATAATGACACCTTGCTCGGCGCAGGTTGATTGATTCCTTGGGCAGTGGGCTTCATGCCTTTTCTCATTCCCTCTCCTCTGATTGGCTTAGGTTCATTAAATGATACGATGACATCCTGTAAACTTCTACCTCGACCTATGTGCCTCGTTTAAATTGAGGAGGGAGATTTCCCTCCTTAAGTCTTCCTCCAAGTAGGAACCTGTCTCTATTAGGACTTAGACAAAACATAAATTTATTTATTCGAACACCTTCTACGGCATCCAAGGGTCCTTAGACGCTTAGTTTCGGGGAGGGTAAACTCACTCGAAGTGTCGGCCCCCGAGCAGGAAGTATTCACTGAGACGTAGGCCTCGGGTGTCCCTGAAGTTCGGGTCTCAGGTGTCCCCAAGGTCTAGGCCTCGAGCGTTCCCTGAGGTCTGGACCTCGAGTGTCCCCGAGGTGCCCCCTAGGTCTAGGCCTTAGGTGCCCTCGAGGTGGGCTCACGTCTCTACTGCTTGGTTCCAAGGTTGATTTCCATAAGCACAAGTTTAAGACTTAGTCTCGTTAACATGTCCTTAATGATCTTTTAGCTAATGGCTGAAAAAATAAGTATAACAGACACTACAAGAAAATACTCTTTTAACGACCAACTTTTTTGCCACGAAAATAAATTCATGGCTAAAAGCTTTTTTTAGCGACCAAAATGTTTTGTGGGCTTCTGCGGACTAAAGCCAATTAAATTTCTCACGTCGATGACATAAGAGTCAAACCAGGGATTCAGACCCAGACGTTCGAGTCTATGACTCATCTGAGAATTTTTCCTCAATCAGTATGCTAGCTGTCTCGTGGTTCAAGTTAATAAAAAAATTGAAGGCTGTAAATTATTATAGTCCCAAAGTTGAGTATACAATCCATTTCAGTCAAAAGGGTGTGCAAATTAGTAGACAGGCGGAGAAGAGAGAAGAGAGTAATTCCATGAGAGTGGTGTTAACTAATAGGAGAGTATTGAGGGAGGTTTAATTAAGCCTAAAACTTCATTGATTATTATTTTCAAAACTCCATAGACTTGAGATATCTAGTAAGGATGATTTAGACCATTGAAATTGTTATATTATATATAACGTGTTCTGTTTATTTGTGCGCTACTTGTATAATATTTAATGTTGTTGTTAAACCATAAAAGATAACAAAAAATAAAAAATAAAAAAAATGAATGGCAGAGATGACATAGTATTATACATGGGAAACACAATCAGGACAAGAATACATAAAATTTAACAATGTGATAGAGAGGATAAAGCAAACATCTGGCAGAATAAACCAAATTATAGCATCAATTGACGTATACATAGATTTTAGGTATTTCACTTATTCCATACTATATTACTATTAACTTGAAGTAACTAGTGAATTGACATGTGGGTGTGATGAACGTATAATTATATGTATTATATTTTTAATTATGATTATTACTTATAATTATTATGTTTGCATGAATTAAAAAATTACATTTAGCACTATAGTTTATATCTTAATGTACAACTAATACAATGTTTTATTATTATTATTATATTTATTTATTGATATACTATTATTTAATCAAATTGTAGAATATTATTCATGTTTTCAAGAACAAAAACGTAAGAGAATACGATAGAAACGTGCTCTATATTATTAAAAGAAAAAGTCACGTAATTAGAATTAAAATTTGTGAATGAATTTTAATAAATATCTATATTATTATTCAATCAACTAAGACAATATTTTCGTAAATATATTATTATTCAATCAACTAAGATGATATTTTGGTAAATATTTATTTCTCTATATTAAAATAAATTAGTACAAAGTTATAGTTTTCACCATATTATTTGTTTTTTTTTCAAATTCATTAAATTTGAGAATGAATTTTAAAATTTATATGCTATTTTGGTCAATTTATTATAATTCTAAAAATAACCTATTAAAATCTCACGTGTAAATTAAAATATTAATTTAGGTAATTTATGATAATAAGTGGATAAAATTGTCAAAAATTATTCTCATGTCCACTGCACTTTCAATATACTAATTGATTACCCGTGAGAAAATAATCCTTTAATAATTGTTATACTTACCTTTAAAATTCATAGAATAAAATAATTTAAACTCAGTTAAGTGATAGGCACAATAACTTTAAGAAATTACTTATCTGTCATTAAAATTAATGTCAGATACTTAAATGAGAAAATTGGATATGTCATCTAATCGTATCATCTAAAATCTTATGTGATCCTATATGTTAAATTTTGTCTCAATACATAAATTTTAGCTATGTATAATAAATAAAATTCAATATGTAAACTATATATTGCATCACAAAATTAAAAGAAAACATAGAATAAAATAAATCGAAAGAAATTATAAGTTTATATGTGGTACTAATATCGGATGACTTATCACCACATGAGAAAATAATAATTTCTTCCACTAAATAAAAGTATATTACAGAAAAAGTTGATTCCCCATCTATCTAAACAAAAAAAATAAATAAAGAAAAGAAAAGGTACAATCACATAAAATAGAAATGAAATTATCTTTACTATAGAATCTCTCATATAAAAATATCAGAAAAGAACATGTAGATATACCAAATATTACCATTTATAGTGATATATCAGAAACATCCGTCCTAAAGAACCGTTAATTATTGTCATGTTCACGGAACGATGTCAAATAAGCGTAGGCCTAGAAAATTTGAAATATTAACATATTTATTAGGGGTGTGCAGAATTTTTACTAACCGAACCGAACCGAATCGGTTCAGTCAGATCTTTTTTCTATGGTTATTGTAATCGGTTTGATTAATTTAAGCAACCAAACTTTTGGTTCGATTATATTTTACAATAAACATGTAATCGGTTCGAACTGATTACAAATATTTTTTAATATACATACATAAATTAGACATAAATTATTAAAAACTTAGTAAATTAGACACAAATTAGAGAGATATTATTAAAATTAAATATAATTATTAATTAGACACACATANTGATTTTTGCTATTTTTTCTAAAAAATTTATAATTGTAGCTGAACCGGTTACAAGTAATCGAACCGAACCGATTACTTCAGTTTCATTCGGTTCGGTTCTTTTGGTTACACCGATTATGTTCAATTCGGTATTTTAGGTAACCCAGAAATTCGGTTCGTTTACAAAAATATTTTACTAACTGACCAAATCGAACCATGCACACCCTTAATATTTATTAATGTTGAGTGAAAACTTCTCGCATTAGATTAATTAAGTATGACTTTAAGCTATCTTCAGAAAAATTAATAATTAGAAACGGAAGAGCAAAACGAATTAAGAGATTGAAATTTTTTTATTTATTTTTTCAATTAAGGAGATGAAAAGTTAGAAAGCGATATATTTTACATACCCATATTTTGTTTGAAAGAATTGATGAAAATTGAATCTGTGAAACTGTGGAAATTAAATTATTTGAATTACTGCTCTTGACTTATTCAGGTGAATGGAAATTGCTCCAACTTTCATTTGGTGGAAATCTCAATGTACATAAATCATTCAACTGGTAATTAATACTAATAATTTAATTAATTCAATAACTTAGTTTCACACCATTAATTAATTAATTTACAGCTTAATTTATTACAAACATATTGGTTAACTTATAATTGATTTATTACTATATTAAACTATAGACAACACTACTACTCAATCAACTGATTAATCCCCGGTAAGTTGTATAAACTTCTATGTGAAGTAGTAGTCAACAAATTGATTTAGTCACTAGAATTTAACGTAATTATTTACCTATAATTTACCACTTCTATTATATATAATTATTTCAATTTTAGCTAAAATCAAAATATTTTCAGTTTAATTAGAGAATGAAATTTATTTACTAGAAATGTAAAAGGATATATCAAAGAGCAATAACTAAAAAACTTATCTGAAATTTTTGTTGGAATTATGTCTATAAAGTAGGGTGTAATAATTATTTATGATTATTTAATTATTTCTCTGACATTTTGTATTACTGAATTTAATAAATGAATGAGATTTTTTCTATTAACGGCAACAGCAAACATTAAGGAGTAAATTTTTGGTAATTTAACATATATGGGTATATATTCAAATTCCATAATCATTATATAATAGATGTCAATAGAGTTGCATCACTAATCTTAACACAGTGTGTGATTACACAGAGTAGAGAAAACATAGTTTCTCTACCTCCCCTAGTTGCCGTTGAAATACACAGAGGAGAGGGAAAAATCTGATTTTTCTTCTCCAGTTATATTGAGAACCCACACTCAATTCCTTATCAACATCCGATTGAGTTTCTAAATCCTACCAGTGGTTATCAGTGTGAAGTTTGATTCAAGTTCTACGAAGAACGAAGAATATAAAGACAATCAATAGGATTTCAACAAGTCAAAAGTTCTCCGATACAACATAAAGTATAAATTATTTCTACCTCTATTGAATACATTTGATTAAATATGTATAATCATAAGTATGATTTTAATATTTAATATGATTAATTTGGATTGATAAATTTGGACACAACATTGACTCTAGGGAGATTTGTGATTTTCGGCAATAGCAAAAATTAGGGAGTAAATTTTTGGTAATTTAACATATATGGGTATATATTCAAATTCCATAATCATTATATAATGGATGTCAATAGGGTTGCATCCCTAACCCTAACATAGTGTGTGATTACACAGAGTAGAGAAAACATAATTTCTCTACCTCCCCCTAGTTGTCGTTGAAATACACAGAGGAGAAGGAAAAATCTGATTTTTCTTCTCAAGTTATTTTGAGAACCCACACTCAATTCCTTATCAACATCCGATTAAGATATATTTCTAAATCTTACGAGTGGTTGTCGCTGTGAAGTTTGATTCAAGTTCTACGAAGAACGAAGAACATAAAGATAATAAATTGATTTCACCAAGTCAAAAGTTCTCCGATACAACATAAAGAATAAATTATTTCTACCTCTATTGAATACGTTTAATTAAATATGTATGATCGTAAGTATGATTTTAATATTAAATATGATTAAATTGTTGATGTGAACAAGTTTTTATTTTCCGCCCACGAACCGTTCATGGTTCATTGATTTTTCCTCAAAATTTTAAAATCCGATCTAACAATTTCAATTTTAGTTGTATTTCTAGCTTTTAATAAATTGATTCAATGAACTAGATTGATTCAATGCATGAAAAATTATTTATGTCAACCAATTAGAGAATATCATATTAAGGTTAATTTTGGAAGAACTTTATTTAGATGGATATAAGTGTCCAAAAAAAGATTTTCAACTCATGTGACTTTTAATATATTATTATAGATTATAGATATTTACAAAACAACTTTTAGATCTAGATAAATTTTCAATTAAATTACAATTACTAGTATTACATTCGTACGAATTGCTGAGAAATACATACCCTTGAAGCTTGCTTTCACAAATCTCCGTAAATTCTTGCTCCAAGCTTTATCGAATATTCACGAACCTTCAAACTCTTTATCTCCGAGATCCAACAAACTTCTGTTCTATTCTTTGAGTGGCCTAAACGTGCAGGTGTGTGGACACCAATATTCTCACAACAATATCCACACACCAATATTCTCACAACAATATTAGAATTTCTCAGGAGTCTTTGAATTCTTAGTGAGTTTGTCATAACATCACTATCACTACTACTTCTAAATTATGGTTAGGGGAGGAATATTCTTAGACACATTTGTTCAATCAAATTAATTAAATTCTAAAAACACCCTACAACTTATTTTATTTAAATTCATTTAAATATATTTGTTGTACATTATTTTATTAATTTAATTTAATACATTTATTATTTTATATATTACAGTCATTAGCTTAATATATTTAATCGGAGGTAAACTTAAAATGAGGGAAATGAATAGTTATATGCCTTGAAAAAGAATTTTAAAAAAAGAACAATATTTCTTAACAAAATATAAAATGAATAAAAGAACACAATGTCATATAATATAAAGATGAATAAAAGTTACATAGCACTAATTTATTAAATTAATTTAATATTTTAAACAAATTGATTGTAGTAATGAACACATTTTCAATTAAAATTTCACATTAACATTGTATGGTGTATAAAAATTTGATATAAGTAAACTAATGTAATAGACTATTATTTATGTATATTTATACTCAGACAAAATATTTGAAGTTATAGATTCTACAAAGTTCATGTGCTTTAGAAAATATTAGCTAGATATACACAACTTAAATTTCTATAAAGCGATTGATTCAAATAAGTATTATAATCATACATTTGTACAAAAAAAAATATTATATCACTAAAGTGTCATTATATCTATATAAATTTAGTGGTTATTGTAAAAGTATTATATCTGCAATAAAATTGAGGTAATAGTGATATTGAAAAACATGAATAATATATAATTATTAATAATAAAAGAGACTTTAATGATAAAATGGAGGAGTTATGTGTAAATGTGAAAAGAAGATGAGAAGTGAAAAGTCACACAAAGTTATTGAGAGAATATATTAATTAATTATACAAGTTACAACCTTAATTATTTTACTCATAATTATGTGTATTATTATATTAATTCTTTATCTTTAAGAGTAATTATAAATATTACTTACAATTTCATTCACTCCAACTCATTCCTACACATAACTTCTTGGACATTTTTATGTCTTACCAATTAATTTATTATATTTTCATCTTCTATTTTAATTTATTGTGATTTTTTTCTTAACCAGAAAGATGTGTTATTTTTTTAGATGTGTTATTTTTATAGTTTATGCTCAATTATTTGTGTATGTCCATTTAGCTAGATAATATTTAGTAAACGACATTTGTAAATGATGGTTATATATTCATTAAATATTTACCGAACACCAATGAAAAATGTATTGTTGCAAAAACTAATTACGAACAGCCAAAAATACATTCAATTTAATGTTAAGGAACATTATTCTTCTTTACTTTAACATTTGAGAATTAAAGGAAACTATTTTGTTCTTGTGCAACGCACGTTTTTCATTTTTCACAGACAAAAAATGAGAGCTTCAAAAGGTACCACTAATGGATGATGGAGAAGACAATGGGTCGTAGGTCAAGGTTCGACTCAATAGTATTCTCATGGTCCACTTGTAATCTATTAATTCTATAACTCAATTTATTCTTTGGACCTATGTACTTATTTGATTTCTAACAAGCTCACTATCCATAATACAATTGTAAATATTTTTACCAAGGCTAGAAGAGGGATTGATAGGACAAAAACATTATTAGCTCAAATAATTAATAAAATCTATCAAGTTTACTCTTTAAATAGATTTATTAATTATTAATTATAATTAATTACACTCAAGAACATTTTATACTACTCGAAGTAATTATCTTTTATCTATTGTTAATTATGCAATCCCCTCCATATGTAAAACATCATGTATAACTTGTATAAAGTACTATTGACACATATAAACATATTATGACATCTCCATTTGAACTTTTAACTCAGATTTCCCTAGTTCAACAATTCTCTATTGGTTGTCGAATTGTTAACCAAATTCATAGCTCCATTTTGAGCATTTGACTTGTTATTAAGAGCAATGCTTCTTTTTCTTACCTTATCCACAAATGCCTACATGTTCCTGTCTAAAGAGCCACCTTCTACCAGTGCGACCTTTACCATTTCTTTCAACTTCAAAGCATTCTGCTTTATAATCATCACATTCGGCCCCATAGTTGCCTCATGTAAGCATTTCTCAACCTCATCTCAAATGGTCAACCTCATCTCTGCACATCCTCACCCCAACCATAAATTCATCCACCATGTTTTAGCATCACTAGCTTGGTCTCCCTACTATCGTAAATTGATGATTGGCAATGTTGGACGTAAGCTCCTCCATGGATGAGTTCCAACCACAATGAGTTACAAACACGCAACAGATGCATAAGATAAGACTTGTTCTTGTGACTCCACTGTAAAACATTACCCTTTATCCCCAACTTTCTCCAAGAATCCATCAGGCAAAACAAGTAACTCATAGCAAGATCCTGTGGGGTGGCTTCATCACCCAAATGAAAGACACCCCTAAATTTAAAATTCCATAAGCAATCTCATCCACGTGATCTAGCTTTAAATAAACCACACTTCCACACAAGATATACACAATAAATGATGTTGGCATCGATTCAAGCCATTCGATGCAGTCATCAACCTTCATGAAGTCTTCAAGAACTCTTACATAGGTGCCTTGGGATTCTCATATAAAGGACCAACCTACGTGGAGCTCTTTTCACATGCATTAACTGTCTGGAATGCATGCATTTATTAGTTAGGCTAGTATTTTCTATTAAGTTAGCCAGACCTTTATGATCTCTCACTATATGTGATGTTTTAGTCAAGCTAATAAGCTAATGAGAATTCATATTTTCATCTGAAACTATCGAACACTTCTTTCTTTTCTTCCCTCTATTCAACTCCATTTTCTGTGTTAGTATCAAAGCTCAGGTGATAGCAATGGTAGGAGGTTCAAAAGTAAGCTCACAAGAATATTCATCCAATACAGGTTCTAAAACTTCGTTTCTAAAAACTTTAAACTCTATACTGAATTCATCTCTCTTGATTAAACTTGACAGAGACAATTTTATGTTGTGGAGGTCTCAAGTCGTACATCCTATCATCGGTCACGGCTTGGATGAATTCTTGTTTGGAAACTGTGAGAAACCTCAACAGAAACTAGCTGATTTAAGGGAAAATCTTAAGTATGTTAGCTGGATCAGGATCAATTGTTATTAAGCTGGCTTAGGTCTTCTATGATCGAGCGTGTACTACAAACAGTTTTATAGTACACTCACTCTAAATAACTTTGGCAAGCTCTTGGAAGGAGTTATTTAAACCAAACAAAAGCAAGGATGCTTTAATTAAGGAACATGTTGCAGACTATCAAGAAAGAAAGTCTATTAATCATGGATTACTGTGATAAGATGAGGTTAGTAGCTGATGGCCTAGCTGTTGTAGGGAATCCAATAAATGAGCAAGAGTTCCTCCATCGCGGATTAGAAGTCAAATTTGACTCAGCAGTTGTGAACGTGATTTCTCGAGTAGAAGATCTAACAATTGAGGAGGTTCAAGCACTCCTACTGAGTCATGAATGTAGGATTGAAAGAATGAACATTCAGATTGAGATGAATGTGAGACATTCAATGTGTGACAATTATGATGGCAGTACGATGGGAAGAAGAAATGGAAATAGCTGGCCACAAATGGTCAACGGAATGGAAATGGAAGAGGAAGAAATTGGCCACATAGTGGAACCGCAAGGTTTTCGAGGCAATTCAAACCTTGGAAGAAGAGGGAGTGGAGGAAGCAATATTAACAGGCTCATGTGCCAGGTTTGTGGTAGGAGTGGTCATGGTTCTCTTACCTATTAATACAGATTTGATATAGGATATTAAGTACAAAACTCATATTCTTAGGTACAAACCAGCAATTTTAATCCCATAGTCATGCTTGCCTCGAGTGTTACAGTGAATGACCAAGCTTGGTCCATGGACAGTGCAACAAAAAATCATGTTACAATTGATCTAAATAACCTCCATCTTGCACAAGACTATAATGGCAAGTAAAAACTGATGGCTGGTGATGGTAAGGTGCTATGCATCACACACATAGGCTCTTCCTTTCTCCATGTTCCCAAAAGTGCTTTACTTCTCAAGTTAAATTCAATGCTTAGGGTACCTAAAATTAAAAAGAACCTTATCATTACTTCTCAGTTAACTAAATATAATCCCATTTACATTGAATTTCATGCTAACTTCTATCTTAAGGACGAAGCCATGAAAAAGGTCTTCTCAGAGGGAGACTTAATGAAGGACGTTATGTATTGTTGCAGCCTAGAGATAAGTGATTTGCTACCATAACTTGCCAGTTTGTCAATTATAAAGTCAAGCATTCTACTATTTTCACTCAGTCTAAGCCCTTTGTTTGCAACATTCCTCCATCAAATAATTTCTCTAGCTTAGAAGGTTACAATAATGACTCAATTGTGACATATAAGTGTACTGAAATGTTTGTTTTTCCTTCCTTACATTGTAATAAGGCACAATAAGTACAAATTACAGTTTAGAAGTCATATGTGTGTGTCTATTGGCTATTCTCCTTCTCATAAAGGGTACTTATGCCTTCGGTCCTAAGAAAGAATCTACATTGCTGTAAACATTACCTTTAATGAGTCTTTTCTTTCCCTACACCAAATGGTTCTTATCTAATTCAATCCAAAGTTCTCCACTGTCATGTTTTTAATCAAATGTATCAGGTGCAAGACCCTGCATTAGGTATGAATCCTTCTATTCAAAATTTAGTTTTACATGATTATACTTCTGATAATTCATCTAATATAGATTAAGTTCCTTTAGTACCAATACATTTCTTATCCTCTGATACATATTCCGATACACAATTACATTCATCAAAACCTTCACAAACGATGATCACATGTACTAAGACAAGTTCCTTGAAGCCCAAAGTATTTCTTACCTCTAAACACAACAATGTCTGTGTAGCACCTCACTCAGAACCAACTTCAGTCAAACATATTATGTTTGATATAGACTGGAAATGTGCCATGGATTCTGAATTTCAGGCTCTTATCAGGAACCATACTTGGGTTTTAATGCCTTTCTCCCCTTCTATGAATCTTGTTGGCAACAAATGAGTTTTTAAGTTGAAATATAAAACATATGAAAGTATTCAAAGGTATAAAACACGACTGATTGTAAAGGGGTTCCATCAAACCCCTGGCTTGGACTATGCTGAGACTTTTAGCCCAATGGTTAAACCCAGTATAGTTCGAATTGTCCACTCCTTGGCAGTATCTTTTGGATGGGAAGTTCACCAATTGGATGTGAATAACTTTTTTTAAAGGGATCTATTCAAGAATATGTTTTCATGCAACAGCCCGAGGGCTATGTGAGCAGCGCCTATCCCACACATGTATGTCATCTTAGGAAGGCTTTGTATGGCCTCAAGCAAGCTCCTACAGCTTGGTATGATCAGTTGCGTTCTACTTTACTCAAATGGGGATTTAAGAATACTATCTCAGATACTTCACTCTTTGTCTATAGAGAATGGGATTGTACACTAGTTCTATTAGTCTATGTTAATGACATATTTGCTACATGTAGCCATCTCACTAATGTTCAAACCTTAATCCAGGATCTTAATAAGTCTTTCTCACTCAAATATTTAGGACCAGCTCATCACTTCCTAGGGATTGAAGAGATTTGCAATACTAATGGCTTCTTTCTTTCTCAGGCGGGATACATGGCAGTTTGCTCAAAAAGACCAACATGCTCACTGTTAAGCCTTGTCCCACTCACTCGAGTGCTTATTTAAAGCTTCATAATGGCAATTCAACCATTTTTGAATAGGGGTGTTCATTGTTTGGTTTGGTCAAATTTTTTATGAAAAATAAAATCGAAACTTCGGTTCGGTAATAATATCAAACCCGACTGAACTGTTCATGACAAGAGAATCGAACCGTGAGTTTCGGTTTGGTTCGATTCTTCGGTTCGTTATTATTTTAAAAATAATTCTGAAATTATACTACTGAAAAATAATAAATATCAAAGTTTTATTTTTGGTTCGGTTCTATTTGATACGAAATTATATATAAAAAAAGAAATTTAAAGTTTTGGTTCGGTTCGGTTTGAAAACCACCAAAAATTCGAACCGAACCCAAACTTCGATTCTATAATTTTCTCGAATCCAACTGAATCGAATGTATAAAAAGAACCGACCGAACGGACCATATATGTTTCAGTTCGGTTTGATTCGGTACAACAATGTTCACCCATATTTTTGAAGATGTGATATTCTATAGAACTGTTGTGGGAGCATTACAATACCTCCTTATCACAAGACGTGATATTAGATTTCTGGTAAATAAGCTCAGCCAATTTGTGCAGAAACCAACCACTACTTAGTGGAAAACCTGCAAACGGCTACTTCGATACTTAAAAGGGACAATTTATGATGGTATTACCTTACAACCAACACAACCACCTATCTTACAAGGCTACACAGATGCATACTGAGATCCCAACTTGGAGGATCGTCGATCCACTGGAGCATACATTCTTTTCTAGGTAATTCACTCATCTCTTGGTGTTCTAAAAAGCAACAGGTAGTTGCTCGTTCCAATACTGAAAGTGAACCCTGCCTTAGCTAATGCCACAGTTGAATTATCATGGATTCAATCACTACTCACTAAGCTTCATATTACTCTTCCTCAAGCTCCTATTCTATGGTGTGACAATATGAGCACTATATCTCTTGCTTCTAATCATGTATTGCACACTTGAACCATGCATCTCGAAATTGATCTCCATTTTATTCGAGACAAGATTTTAGCCAAGGCTCTTGAGGTTCGATTTGTGCCTTCTTATGATCAAACCGCTGATGCTCTCACCAAATCAGTAGCTCCAGATCAATTTCAGTACCTCAAAACCAAGGTTCAAGTGGTTTCCTCCACCTTTCGCTTGATGGGGGACACTAGAAGAAAAATGATAGCTAAGGTGGCCAACCTCCGTTGAGCTCTTTTCACGTGCATTAAGTGCATGTAGTTATTAGTTAGGCTAGTTAGTTATTTTCTGTTAAGTTAGCTAGTCCTTTATGATCTCTCTCTCTATATATAAGTTAATGAGAATTCATCTTTTCATCTGAAACTGTCGATCACTTCTTTCTCTTCTTCCCTCTGTTAGACTCTGTTTTCTGCGTGGCAGGTACTTTGACATGAATTCATCACACCAATCTCAAGCTCATGAAATGTGTCCATAAAAATGCAGAAGGAAAATTCTTATATTGTCCCAAAATAGCCCTCATCAGAAATGGGTAAGGCGTAGTTGGGTACAAAAATCTAGCAACTTCGTCGTGCTTCAAAAGAGGGATACAAGGCAACTGCTCATCAATGAAAGGCTCAGTTTCATAAGGAAAAGGGACTAAACCATGATAGTAATGGTAGTAAGTGGAAAAGCAAGCACAAGATTGAACTCAAAGCATGGCAGAAAGAAGGCCTAGAGTTTCAGCAACATCAGAAACCCAAAGAATGTAGGGGTTATTAATAAGGAAGGGATCAGGTCGGTTTTGCTCGGCATGTATGCTAATGATAGGAAGAATTTTCTTATCCACAAGCTCATGTTGTGGTAAGTATTGGTCCAAATCCTGACGTCTTGGCTCATCCTTATCCCAACCGTCTTCAAAAAAATTCAAACTTGATAAAGCCATCCCCAACTGGGGTAGGCTCATCATTGATAGTTGCTTTTTGCATTTGTATGCCAATGCTTTCAGGAGTAGAGAATGTGACAAGCAATCCCCCTGAAGCAAGGCGCTTTCCCGAGCCTTAGTAGAAGGTTTACATGGCCTTGTCCCGGAAAAGAAACCAAAAAAACATGAACCAAAGATTCAGACCCCATTTTCACTCTCTTCACCTTGTGCTTGTTTGTGTTCCAACAATTTGATGAACAACCTAGGGTGGAAGATGAGTAATATATACCGAAGAAAAATGGTGGGAACGAAGTTTAGTTTTAGTTACTGAAAGTTTGGTTAGAATATTAAGAAGCAAAAAGATCAAGTACGATGTGATCACACAGAGAAAACAAAGATGCATATGTAAATTATTTGGATTGATATTTGTAGAAAACTTGTCTGAGAGTCTGCTGTAATCTTGTCTGTCCATCAACACCAAACTTTCTCAGCTCAACGAAATCTGCTCTGAATCAAAGTTTTTACTTTTGGAAAACTGTTTTATGAAAAAAAAAATGTGGTGGTAGTCGAGGAGTAAGCTTTTGGGCAAAGAGACTTTTTGTTGGAATAATTTGTGCTTGATTGACGCTTCTAGACTTGTCTTTAAAGTAATGAACCCTTTTCTGCCTTGTTTATATTCTTTATTATCTCTTCCTTTTTGTAGAACCCAATTAAGTTTTAGGTGTTTGATCTTTGTCCATATATGTAAATGGAATATGCATATTCAAATTTAATAGACAATTGTTCAACAGTCTAGTCCGTCCCTCTATGTCTCTCCTTGAATATTGAAATAATAATGTCTTAAAAAGAGGAATATTGATATAAATATGTAATGGGAGGTTTTTATATGCAAAAATAGTGTTGGTAAATAGCTGTCAGTATAATACAAGTTGAGTTGTCACAGTTAATTAAATACTCATACTCATAACTAAAAGATCGTGAATTCAAATCATATTCTTTTACTCTTCTTAAAATTTATAATAAAATTTTGATAAAAAAAAAAAACAGTTGTCAGCATAAGCTTGCCTGCAACACTTCCGCGCATGGCTGTAACAGACAATCCCTAACCTTCATTCAAAAGCTAAACAACCTTGATGGAGCTCAAAATTTTGATAGTTAATGCCATAATGTGATCATATAGAACTTAAATTGTCTTCAAATAAAATTTCACCCCTCTGAGTATCTCCAATTTAGATTTTTAATTTAAAATTTTTAAATATAGTAATTCCCTCATTGAACTATTTAAAATATTTATTTCAAATGGTTTATTTTTTCATTAATTGGGGATGCTGTTGTTTTTTATATGGAAGTTCCTATATACATAAGAAATGCCCTACATTTGAATGGGGTTTCAAGTTTTGATTTGCATAATTGAACTACGTAACTAATTATGTTTACGACAAAACCTTAGAATCGATCATTGATCCGATTTAAGTACATCTATAGGATATACCTTGACATAAAACTATCATAAGTAAAATAATTTGTTTCACTTATGAATCCCACAATTTGATTTGGGGTCTGTCCACAAAGTTTTAAGGTGGTTTCTTCAATTTTCCATCTCCTTTCTACAACTACAATGACTAACGACGATCTAAAATTAAGATCGAATACCAATGAAATGACAGATAAAATGGATACACGGTGATATTTTAGGCAGACCACATTTTTTATTTTAGAACGGAAATAAACGGTTGTAAAAAAATGAGTTTAAACTTTTAAAGTTCAGGGATAAAGAGTAAGTAAGTAATAGTTTGATGCTGAAAGTATATTTCACTATAATGTTTGATCAAAACCCAATCATCTACTTTGATGGCGCCAAAGGTACGCTTGGTAGTCTGATTTTAAATTATTATTCTTTTTAAAGTACTTTTATAATTTGATGTAGTGCAGGAATTTCTAGATTAATCAGTAATGAAAGCAACCAATTAATTCAGATTAAAAAGATGTGAATCTTGGTGGCTCGTCTTTCTTTAACTGTAAAGAATAGTTAATGACATGTTACAAACAAGAATGGTGAAATGACTCTACCATTTGTTTTTGAGTTCTAAACTCAATTTTGAATATAAAATGAATAAAATCATTTTAATGTTTTTGAATGGTAATTTTGGTACTATTTTATTGGGGATATTTAAAATTTAATAGTTTTATATTTTTTTTCATTGAAACCTAATATGAAGGGATGTTTGAGTCATTTTTCAAATTAGAATGGTATATGTGTTACTTAAGCAAACTAAATGATGTTTGAGAGGAATTTTTCTTAAAATTTAGTTGGGTCAGTCAAGGCTATTATGATATTTTCACCATAAAACTAGCATTTTTAAGTTTAAACATAATGGACCTATTTGTCACTTCAAATTAGAGGGGTACCTATGTTATTTAAGTAAACTAAGAGGGGTGTGAAAGAAAATTTTCAAAAATATTATCGTTTATACCCAAAACTAGTGAGGTATCCCTCGTGCTCATCCAAGGCAACCTCATCCAGTATGGCCTAGATATGTCTTATCCAGATTGACCCAAAGTGACATTATATGGGATAAACCCCGAGTAGCACTAAATGATGAGCATTGTCTCGTCTAAGATGAAGCCATCGAGGACAAACCCTAGGAGCACTAAGGGACAAGCACTATCTTGTCCAATAAAACCACTTAGGATGAGGCCGATGAGCACGATGTGAGGATGATGTCCCCACGAACTCAAGGATGGGATTCTCATTAACCCAAGAACGAGGTAGCCACAAACCCACGAAGAGGTCTCGACAAATCTAAAGACGTACCTTATTCTCCAATGCATAAAATCAACGAAGAACTCACTCCCAACACCGAAGTCCAAGTATTAGTAGACCTTTCTCAATGAAACTAAGGGTCGAGATTGAGGACCAGTGAACTTCATATTTTGTCTCAAGTCTAAGAAGGACAGAAATACACTCATATAGAAGAAAAAAACTTAGGCGATAAGGCGTCTCCCAAACTCAATGCCTAGACTGAGGTGTGAACCAAGTGGAGGAGGACAAAGTGTTCTTGATGACATAAAATTTAGTTCCACCAATTAGGAGTTAGGAGATAATTTTAAGGAGTCAATCAACTGGCCATTTCAGGATGTCATCAGAGGCATTAGTATATGGGTGGTCCAATGAGGGCCAAGATGATAAGTTGCCAAGGACAAGTACAAATACGTCATCACTTGCCATTGTCAAGCCAATTAAAAAAGGCCTGAGGCTAGAGATTATTCCAATGTAGCACTTTATTGGAGGGTCGACTCCAGTCCATACGTGAGACATTCCTTCCCTAGCTAACTCAGTTGTCCGAACTAACAATATAAAATGAGAGGTAATGATATTCATTGAGATAGACAACAAACTCCTAATCTACTCTCTACTTTACTATTTTCAATCTCCTTACTGACTTAAGCTTCAGAGGGTAAAAGAATATCAACCTTTCATTGATCTCTTACTTTACCTTTTCCTTTATAGGTATTGTAAATGAAGTGAAGATATTGCTGATGTGGTCTCCTATGGAATTTGGACGCCAACATAATTCTACATATTCAAAACAAGTAATGAAATGTGTTAACAGAATTACAAATATTATTCACATACTAAATTTTGGAAAAATATACATACCTTGTACATTTGTACTTACAGTATTGAAAATGACTGAAATTATCATCAAAATCTCCAACAACAGGAACCAAAATCTGGGGCCCGATGCTAACACAGTGTTTTTAAGATAATTTTATTCTTCCAGGACACACAATTTGTGAGAAATTCTCTCTAAATAGAACAAAATTTTCATTCTTACGAAAGTTTCACTCTAATCCATAAGAACTACCGAATACAACATTGTTTTGTAATCACACATGTTAGTAAATATAGAAGAGTACAAACAATTCAGTGACTAATTATTTATAAACAGTAACAATTAGTATTATTTAAATGATATCAATTTAAAAATAAAGTAAAGTTATTATAATATTTCAAGTGAATAAAAACAAAAATAAATTTCCATTAAAAAAATTTCCACTGTACGTACTAAAATAATTTCTAAAGATCAGAAAACGTTTGAAATAATATTTTCACAAATGAACACTATAACAGTTGTATTTCACATCGACCTTCTGGGGAAAAGATATAAACAGAGAATGAAAAAGAAAAGGACACCACAAGCTGCCAAATTCACACTGCCACTCTATTTTTTGGTACAATCTCTCTGTGTCAATGAACCAAACGAATCTCTTTCTGTTTTGCATGGACCCTACACACTCTTTCCCATCTTCCACACGATCAAAATATTGAAAACTCAAATACTCTTTTACCATATAAAAAGAGCTAAAATCAGGTGTAGTGAACTCAAAGACCGAAAGAAAATATGATAAATACTGCAAGAAAATGAAAGGATTATAGAATATAATAAATTTAATGAGTGCTATTTATGCTTCGTGAACTTGGAGCGTTCGGTTTAACAGTCCTCAAAAACCGAGGGGGATTTCTCTCTGTACAACCCTTTCTTTTTCCATGTGGATCAGAGAGCGATAGAGAGAGAATCTGACTCTAACCCCATCCCACTCGCTGATACTGAAAAGGCATAGACCCAGAACTTGTTCAATCTCTCTCTCTCTCCAATCTTATTCAAGCTATGGGTTCTGCTTTGCTTGCTTATTTATCTGCAACAGTCTCAAACCTACTTATTTGAAATTTGAACATCTCAGAGAATCTCCCCTCCTCTATTTCTTTCACTTTACCCACTTCTAATTTCAGTGGAACAGAAGTTTAAAGTTCTTCTGGTAAGAAAAAGCTTCCAATTTCATATCCAAAATCATCTGTTCTTTCTCTACTCTACCTTAGATTTCCAACTAATCTTCTCCGTTGATCCCATTTTCTTTAGTATCCAATTTCAGAGAAAAAAGATGTTTTCTTTCACGTCCGTAATACTAGTATCTCTCGTTTTCTTGTCAAACATCTGCCAAAATTCTCGCGCTGGTTTACTCGCTGAACCTGTTGACGGTCAAAACACAGTCCCAGCCTACCCTGTCCAAACCCAAACGCAAGTTTGCCGGCTCGACTTATCAGACGAGCTCTTCGGCGGCGTTGGTGAAGCCTGTGGGCGAGACCTCGATCGGAGTAGATGCTGCCCAGTATTAGCTGCTTGGCTTTTTGCTGCTCACGCGCGGTCTGCACTTCAAGTGTCGGCTCCATCGCCATCCGCCGAAACTGACCTTCCAATGATGCCGGACGACTCGCAAAAGTGTGTGAACTCTCTTCAGATCTCGCTGCTGAGCCGGAATATTCGGATTCCACAGCCGAACGCAAGCTGCGACGCCATTTTGTGCTTCTGTGGGATTCGACTTCACCAGATCAGCTCACTGACTTGCTCAGCCGCCTTCAACATTACCGGCTCCCACAATGCTACCCCAACCGCCGCAGTTCGTAATTTGGAGAAGAATTGCCGTAATTCCTCCTATTCCGGCTGTACCAAGTGTCTTGGTGCTCTCCAAAAGGTAATTATATAAATCTTTTCATTCAATTTTATAATTTGTAAAATTTGTTGAATATCTGGGATTAGTTTATATTGTAAAATCTAATGAAGTGGGTTAATCTCCAGACCAATAAATGTCCAAGCTTGGCATGATTAACATGAAAGTGAGATTGGTTTTGGTATAAAATGTAAAAATGTCAATGAATAATGGATGTGAGATTGAGTTAGTGATAGTGGCAATAGCACCGGCAGTGTGAGTGTGAAAGGTGAAGTGGAAGTCACTTGGCCTGGCGGTGACTCCGGACTATCTTTTTAGCCGCTTTTGTGAAAGCGATCATTACCCACTTTCCAATTCCTTATTTACCATAATTTAGTCCCCATTAACCTTTCCAAGTTCATGTTCTTTCTGGGCTAAAATGTGTGCATTTGTATATTTTGATAAAATGACAGGTAAAGGGAACGGGGGATAACGCCACCAACGACAGAGCAACCAAGATGTGGAACAGAGACTGCCAACTCATGGGCTTGACATGGCTGCTAGCCAGGAACAAAACGGCTTACATTCCCACCGTTTCCGCCGTACTGCGAGCTATCATGTACAGTGCATACCCACCGCACGAGTCTACGTGTAGCCCTGATCAAGAGAACATGCCGCTAGCCGTTGATTCCTTACAGTTGGAGAAGGCAGAGGCCTCATCACCCACGTTGATTTCTTTGTTCCTAGTTTTACCCATAATCATTATCCTTTCTTTGCTCCAATAGTAGGGTCCCACCCCTTGATCAACGTCTACTTTTGTTGACCCTGTCACTTCTGTATTTTTTGGGGGGTAGTCTATGTCGGGTCACGTGAAGATAGTAGACAAAAGCACGCTGCTGAGGTTTCTTTTGTCTTTTCACTTACTGTAAATTTCAACTCACACTAGAGAGTACGATGAGGTTTTTACTCAAAGATATAGTTTGAGCAAATCGGAGATAATTAAGTTTTTTTATTTTGTTAAATGATCGACAGACTTTAGGTTGTTTTGTCGTAAAGCTTGTCTAGATCATCGGCAGGCAATGGGTCACTTGGTCGCATAGTGAAGAAAATTCTTAAGTAATAAAGATTAGATTAGGAAGTGACCAAATTGAGTATTAACTTATGGAGACCTCACGGCTCACATGTCTAGGGGAGAGAATTGCGGTAGAATGTTTGTCGCCTTGTAATTCACATGCCTTTTTCTACCTTTGTCACACGTTCACAAGCCTAACATTTGTGATATAGGAATCCGTGGTTTAAATTGAAAAGGAGCGTTGACTTTTTATTATTTTGTCAAAACCATGAGTTGTTCTGTTATTAATTGGCTGATAATTGAGATCTATTCAGAATCCTCGCCGAAACCAATAGTAATACATACGAAAATTATCTTAAAACCCAATACATTAACTATAATCTCTTTTTATTGTGTTTAGCTCAATTTGTTTTTTTATTAGCGAGGAAGGAAAATGAGTGAGGATTGAACTCCGGTACTAATGGAGTGATTTCCTCCTTATGACCACACTCTTGTAATCACACTGTCAAGTGGCTTTGGTTGACCTGAAAAGAGGGAATTCGAATAACCGGTTGTTTTCTTCAAAGATTGCGAAGCTGGAATTTCCAAGGTACTCTGGAGACGACCCGCCAAAATGGCTTAACCAAGTAAACCAATACTTTGATTCCAAGAAACTGTCGAGGACCAAAAGGTTATATTAGCTTTATTCCATCTCGAAGGGGAAGCTAATCAGTGGTGGCAATGGTTCTGAAGAGCATTTGAGGAAGAAAGAAGATCAATTACTTGGGAATTTTTGAAAATGAAGTAAGGGAACTATTTGGTCCTTCAAAATTAGAAGATTTGGATGAAGCCTTGTCGCGAGTTAGACAATTAGATCGTTGAGAGAATATCAGAAGGAATTCGAACAATAAGGAAATTGAGATTTAGGTTGGACTCAGAACGCACTTGTGGGAACATTCGTGGGAGGACTAAAAACAGAGATAGTGGACAGAATTTGAATGTTCAAGCCACAAACTCTTAAGGAAGCCATCAGTTTGACAAAAATAAAAGATGACCAGGTTATGCGACAAAGGTGAATAGTTTGACCCAGTCCGACAAGGGCTCCATTAACGTCGAGTAACCAAGGGATTACACCGGCTTCAACTCCAGCAGCTGTCAAAACAATACCTTGGGATGAAATACAGAAAAATGAGAGCTCAAGGGCTATTCTTTCATTTCAACGACAAATTCACCCCGAGGTACAGATGTCAAGCACCTCAACTAATGATACTAGATAATGTAGCTGAAGAAGATGTTGCAGTAATGGAAGTTGACTTGATGAAGCATGAGGAGGAAGGAACACGAGTTAAAAGGGTTAGAGGGAATCGAAGAACCTGAGATCACATTGCACACACTCACTGGATGGACATCCCCTAGTACGATGCGAAGGTGACACTCGAGAACCATGAATTCATTTCTTTGGTCGACTATGGATCCACTCACAACTTTATCAATAATCGAATAGCTGAAGCCCTTCAATCGCTCGTGAACCCTATGGAACAATTCACTATCCGTGTTGCGAATGGGGAGCGACTGACTATTGACCATAGTCAAGGTGATAATTTTGATGATGACAAATAAAATGTGAACTAATATTTTATCAAGTGTGTAGGTCCTGAATGAAGTGAAAATCATGTTGAAAACAATTCATCTTAAGTGTTTATGCAAGAACAAATAAATGACAATCAAAACCGTACATAAAAGAGGTACACACGATATTTTATGAATCGCACGAAACATATCAAACAAACTTCAAATGACCTGAAACAAAGTGGTTGAACTCAAAATGCTTTAAGGAATAAGGAATCAGGCCATACTTCTCAGAATAGGCCGAACTAGGCAGAACAATGTGAAAAATGTAATGGGCCGGTTCACCCTCAATCAGGTATCAAAACCGGCTCCACTTTAGAGGGTGTTTAGGTCACACCAGGGAGTGAAACTGGACGATCCAGTTTGGAACTGGAGGGACCATTTTCTACAGTTAGAAACATTTTTTATGGTATCACAAACCGGCTCCATCCGGTGGAGAACCGAATTGGTCCATCCGATTGCTAACCGCATCAACTTGTTAAGGAAATTTTCCCAAAATCAAGCATTGGTCCATCCGGTTGCCAATCCAGTTCGGGCTAGTTTTAAGATCTCATTTCCTCTATAAATAGGCCACGTCATTTCTAATTCAGAACTAATACACAGAAATGAATAGAAAGCAAATACAACTGAAATTGTAATAATTAAAACAGAAATTAGATGAAGATCGAGGATTGCTCGTGAGCAATGTTCTAAAGACAATAATCGTCCTCTAGAGGGTGCTTGGAGACTACGACTAATCGTCTCTGCAGGATACAACGATCTAAGTCTGAGTATTGCAACCAATTACACAGAATCTCTCATAACTCTCTGTATCTCTCTCTCTCTCTCTCTCTCTCTCTCTCTCTCTCTCAATATACAACAGTTTAATAATGGTGATGAAAATGAGGTTTGATGATGGTGATAAAAATGAAGTTGTTTTCTGTGTGCTCACACATTGCCTTTTAAAAACGTGTACAGCTTGAGGAGCAAGTAAAAAATGTTGGTTAGTGTTGATAAGATCATGCACGAAAATAGAGATAATGGAGATAATTAATTTTCTAATTATCTTTTGCAGATAATCCAACACGGATTTTATGGAGATATTTGGTTATCTTTGACAAATTCAAAGATCCAAGTCTTCCTCTCCAAGTAAATAATCAAAAGAAATTTTATCTAAAAAAATAAGTCTTCGATCCAGACCAAACCGAGCCGAGCCGGACGGACAGCGGCAGGCCCACATGTGTGAGGGGAGGACCATGTGGCATCTAGGTCCTCCCTTCCCCACAAAATGTGGGGTGCCCCTTGGGGCTAACCTCAAGGCATGAGAGTTGAGAGTTGAGTTTATAAACCCAACATCTTTTCCTTTACTTTCTAATGAGGGACTAAATCCTATTCTATTTCACATCAGACACTTTCATTCACATTTTTTCTTTTGTTTCTTTCTTTTGACTTCTCTTACCTTTATTATCTCCAACAATCCCCGACATGAATGAAATGTGTCATAGCTAGACAACAACATGAGAGAGAACAGATGAGATATGCATAATTAGAGGTGTCTTTTGGACTTGAACCTTCCGTAGTGAGAATTTATCAGATTTATTCTGAAGAACAGTGAACTACGTTCTTGAACTGAACTTCCACTGAGATAAACTAAGAAAACAAATTTCACACATATCTTATCTTAATACATCTGATTCCATACGATTTTGTTCATTTTGGTCCTGAACATATCTTGGGTTCATGAGAGTTTTAGAGAGGTTAAGCCATTCAGACCTCTCATAGAAGTGACCCCACTTCTACTTTCACATAGGTGACGATGATTAAGAGTGTTTTGTCTATACTCCTCTTGAACCTAGATCTGATTGTTCAGCTGCGGATGGAGGAGGACAACTGGAAAAATGAAAAGATAGCAATGTGGGCAACCTATGGAATGAAAGATCACATGGTGGAAGGAAAAAATCTAATCAACCGAGTAAGAAAATGAAGACACTGCCTAGCAGTGCTCGGAAAGGTAAGAGAAATGCATTAAGGGCAGTTGCTGAGTGTGCAGTAAAGCCGTGCACAGGGCAAATGACTGTCATTTTAAGAAAGATCAGAACGATGGTAACCAACCCCGTAACAACGGGAAAATGAATCAAGCAAATATGATGGAGATATATGATCTCTGTGCTATGAATTCTCAGATATGTGTGATCGCTAACACCAAGAAATGGTTGGTCGACACTAGTGCGATGAAGCATGTGTGCAGTGACCGAAATATTTTTTTAACTTATACAGAGGTTGAAAACGGATGAAGTTATCTATATGGGGAACGCTTCAGAAGCTGCTGTTAAGGGAAAGGGAAAGGTTGTGATGAAGTTCACATCCAGAAAATAACTCACTCTCCTAGATGTCCTGCACGTGCCTGAAATTCATAGGAATTTGGTTTCAGGATCTCTTTTATGTAAGAATAGATTTAAGCTTGTTTGATGCTGGCAAGTTTATTCTGACTAAGGGATGGATGTTTTTTGGGAAGAGTTATAGTTCTGATGGTCTTTTTAAACTTAATGTGTCTACTATAACTCCTACTATTATTAATAATAATTATGCTTCTTATGTTTATATCGCTGGACTGTCTAATATTTGGCATACTAGATTAAGACATGTTAATTTTTTGTCCTTGCAATGAATGATTAATTTAGAACGTTTGCCTAGTTTTACTCTAGAAAAAGAAAATAAATGTGAAATATGCGTAGAATCTAAATTTGTAAGTAAATCATTTAAATATGTAGAAATAACAAATGACTTACTTGATTTGATACATAGGGATTTATGTGATTTAAAATTAACACCTAGTAGGGGAGGTAGAAAATACTTTGTTACATTTATTGATGATTTCAGTAAATATTGTTATGCACATCTGCTTCATTCAAAATATGAGACTTTGGATATGTTTAAGAAATACATGTCTGAAGTTGAAAAATAACTTGGTAAAAATATCAAAGTGCTTAGATCTGACCGAGATGGAGAGTATGACTCCATTATGCTGTCAAAATTATGTGCTCAGCGTGGAATTGTGCATCAGGCTACTGCACCTTACACACCTCAACAGAATGAGGTGGTTGAAAGGAAATATAAAACTCTGAAAGATAGGGTGAACTATATGTTGAACAGTTCTGGATTACCCTAAAATTTGTGGGGGGAGGCCTTACTTACAGCGAACACCATACTTAATAGGTTCTACATAAGAAGACTAACAAGTCTCCTTATGAAGAGTGGAAAGGGAAGTTACCTTCCTATAAAATCCTAAAAGTGTGGGGATGTCTCGCAAATGTATAATTACCATTGCCAAAAAGAGTAAAGCTTGGACCTAAGACGATAGACTATGTTTTCATAGGATATGCATTGAACAATGCTGCATATAGATTTTTGGTAATTAGGTCAGAGATTTTTGACATAAGTACCAACACTATTATGGAGTCTGTTAATGTTGAATTCTTTGAGAATGTGTTTCCATTTAAGGAAGGAAGACACAGTCAAACTGTCAAACGACATTTAGAAGAAAGTTCTTCTAGAGCTCAGATTAATAAAGAATCTGAACCTGAGCTTAGAAGAAGTAAAAGAGCTAAATCGAGTACCTCATTTAGTCTAGAGTTTCTAACATGCCTGACGGAGGCCGAACCTCAAACCTATAAGGGGGCAATGTCCAACCATGAGACTCCTTTTTAGAAGGAAGCAGTCGATAATGAGAAAGATTCCATTATGCAAAATAACACATGAATGTTGGTAGATCTCCCACTTGGGAATAAACCACTAGGCTATAAATGAACCTTCAAAAGAAAGCTGAGAGCTAATGTTATTATTGAAAAGTACAAAGCTCGATTGGTAGCTAAAAGATACCGGCATAAGGAATGTATAGACTTTTTCGATACCTATTCTCCAGTGATGAGAATCACATATATCAGGATGCCGACTGCACTAGCAGCTTTGCATACTTTGAAAATTCACCAAATGGATGTAAAATGGAGAATTGTATGAAGAAATCTACATGGAACAGCCTAAAGGGTTCATGGTTAAAAGCCAAGAACGAAAGGTCTGTAAACTTATTAAATCTCTTTAATGATTAAAATAAGTGCCAAAGCAATGACACGAGAAGTTTGATCACATAATGTTATCTAATGGATTTAAGATAAATGAGTGTGATAAATATGTCTACATTAAAGGTACCAATGATAAATTCGTCATAGTATGCTCATATTTTTTTATGACAAGCTTATAGTGAGATCGAATAAGGATATAATATCTTCTACTAAGAGGATATTGAATTCTAAATTTGACTTGAAAGATTTAGGTCAAGTAGATGTCATTCTTCGAATTCAAGTAAAGCGAACTGAAAATGAATATATCCTTACCCAGTCCTATTATATAGAAAAATTTGAAAAGGTTTGGGCAATATGAAAGGAAACCTGCAGTAACTCCGTTTGACCCAAACTGTAAGTTGAGAAAGAATAATGGAGTTGGAGTATCTCAATTAGTGTACTCACAAATAATTTGGAGTTTACTATATATCATGAATTGCACCAGGCCTGATATAGCCTATTCAGTAGGAAGGCCGACAAAATATATGAGTGATCATGGACGTGATCACTGGAGTGCATTGGTAAGAGTACTAAGGTACTTAAAATTTACTATGAAGTTTAGACAGCACTACCCAACCTATTCACCAGTGTTAGAAGGATTTAGTGATGCTAATTGGATATCAGATAGTTTAGAGACTAAATCTACTAGTGGATATGTTTTTACCCTGGGTGGTGGAGCTATCTCATAGAGATTTACTAAGTAGACCTGTATAGCTCATTCAACTATGGAACCAGAATTCATAGTTTTGGACAATGCTTGTGAAGAAGTAGAATGGCTCATGAATTTTTTAGAAGATATTTCGGTGTGGCCAAAACCAGTGTCAGCAATATGTGTCCACTATGACAATATGGCTACAACCTTTAGAGCGAAAAATGATGTGTATAATGGTAAGTCTAGTCATATCAGACGAAGACATAATACCATTAAGCAGTTGCTCTCAAATGGGGTGATTTCCTTAGACTTTATAAGGTTAAAGGAGAATCTTGCTGATCTTCTGACCAAAGGTTTGTCAAGGGAATAAATATCTAAAGTAGAAATTAGATGAAGATCAAGGATTGCTCGTGAGCAAAGTCCAAGAGACAATAATCATCCTCTAGAGGGTGCTTGGAGACTACGACGAATCATCTCTGCAAGATACAACGATCTAAGCCTGAGTATAGCAACCAATTATCCAGAGTCTCTCAGAACTCTCTGTATCTCTCTCTCAATATGCAGTAGTTTGATAATGGTGATGAAAATGAGGTTTGATGATGGTGATAAAAACGAAGCTGTTTTCTATGTGCTCACACACTGTCTTTTAAAAACGTGTACGACTTAGGGAACAAGTCAAAAAATGTTGGTTAGTGCTGATAAGATCATGCACGAAAATGGGGTAATGGAGATAATTAATTTTCTAATTATCTTCTGCAGATAATCCAGCACAAATTTTATGGAGATATTTGGTTAGCTTTTACAAATTCAAAACTCCAAGCCTTCCTCTCCAAGTAAATAATCAAAAGAAATATTGTCTTTAAAAACAATTCTTTGATCCAGACTGGACCGAACCGAACCGAGCTGACCAGACGGACGGTGGCGGTGGCAGCGCGCGCGTGAGGGAAGGACCATGTGCCATCTAGGTCCTCCCTTCCCCACAAAATGTGGGGTGCTCCTTAGGGCTAACTCCAAGGTATGAGAGTTGGTTTTATAAACCTAACAACTTTTTTCTTGAGTTTACATTGTGGGACTAAATCCCACTCTATTAAACATCACACACTTTCATTCACATTTTTTCTTTTGTTTCTTTCTTTTGACTTCTTTTTTCTTTATTATCTCCAATAAGTGACACTCGGAAACCAGGAATTCATCTCCTTGGTTGACTGTGGATCCCCTCACAACTTTATTAATGATAGAATAGCTGAAGCCATTCAACCGTTCATGAACCCTATGGAACAATTCACTATCCATGTTGTGAATGGGGAGAGACTAACTATTAACCCTAGTCAAGGTGATAATTTTGATGATGGCAAATAAATTGTGAACTAATATTTTATTAAGTGTGTAGGTCCTAAATGAAGTGAAAATCATGTTGAAAATAATTAATCTTAAGTGTTCATGCAAGAACAAATAAAGGACAATAAAAAACGTATGTGACTAGATACACATGATATTTTATAAATCGCACGAAACATATCAAACGAACTTCAAATGACCTGAAACAAAGTTAGTTGAACTCAAAGTGCTTCAAGGTATAAGAAATCGGGCCGTATCTCTCAGAACCAGACTAGAATAGAGTAAACCAGGCAGAACAGTGTGAAAAATATAATGGGCCGGTTCACCATCAATCAGGTATCAAAACCTGCTCCGCTTTGGAGGGTGTTTATGTCACACTGGAGAGTGAAACCGGATGATCCAATTTGGAACTAGACGGACCAGTTTCTATAGTTGGAAACAATTTTTGCCGTATCACAAACCAGATCCATCTGGGGGAGAACCGGATGATCCAATTGCTTGTTTGAGAAATTTTCCCCAAATCAAACATTGGTCCATCGAGTTGCCAATCTCGTTTGGACCAGTTTTGAGATCTCATCCCCCTTATAAATAGGCCACGTCATTTCTCATTCAAACATATCTTTCCATTCCTCTCTTACGAAGCTTATAGTATTTTATTCTTCGAGAGGTTTTGTATTTTGAGTGATATTTTGAGAAATTCTCTAGAGAGAAGTTAGTGAAAATTATGGGCAAAATATTGAGAGATCTACTCTTTGAGAGAGATAAATTTTATGCATTCTCAAGTTCTGATTGGCACTATCAACCAATAGGGTTTGTAAATGTTTGGTTTTCACCGTTAAGAGGATCGCTTAGGAAAAATCTACAAGGGGGGTTCCTTAGAGAGTGGACATAGGGATAAGTTTTCTGAACCACGTAAAAATAATTGTGTGTCATCTCTCTTCCCTACTCTCCTTATTTTCTGCACTTTAATATTTCACATTGTTATTATCTGTATTTATTTATTTATTTATTCTACGCATTTAAGTTTCAGCACCTTTATTTAATTGTGTAATTATTTTTGTTACTTGATTTTTTATTTCTTATCTATTACTTTATTTCAATCAATTTGTTTTTAAAACATTAAAATATTTTTTAAACTATTTTCCCTTTAAAGGGGTGCATATCAATCCTACATTTGGTACCATAGCTTGGTGCTCAAATTAGTAAGACTTCACCATCTTGAGTTATGGCATCCTTTCAAAGAAGGGATCTTGTTCCAAAAATTGTTTTTGGAAACGATGACTTAAAGAGGATAAATTCTCATAAATGTGATGATGATATTCATGATGCATATGAAAAATTGTATAATGCATTTCTAGCATTCAAAAAGAAAAATCATCATTAAACAAAAAATTAGTTTTGATAGAAAAAGAAAAGGAAGAGTAGTTTCAAAATCTTGAAAACTAAAAAATTGAAGCGCAAGATTTTCAATTTTTCTTTAGAAAAACAAAATCTTCTTGATAAAATTAATTTCATTGAAAGTTGTGTACATGAACAATAACAAACTATTTTGGTTTTAAAATCTAGACAATTAGAACTTGAAAAAGATCTAATTGAGTCTAATGAAAAGATAAAGAGATTTACATTAGGAACCGAAAAATTGAATAATTTGCTAATTATGGGAAAATGTTCCGGTGATATGAGAGGTCTTGGATATATCGATGAAAATTAAACTCCATCTAGTTCTAAGACTACTTTTATGAAAGAAAATTTGCATTCCAAACCTAATTTTGATATTCATGTTCCTAATTCTAAAATCGCACACATAAGCAAGCCTAAAGTCGTTTTTCACCCTTCCAACTTTAGGCATGATTCATCTTGACATAAGAGTACACTTATATGTCATCATTGTGGTATTAAAGAGAACATTAGGCCTGTGTGTTGGAGATTAAAAAATGACACACATACATTTTGGAAGAACGCATAGATTGATATTCATGTTGGGGGTTATGGCTTCAAAGTATGTGTATTGACATTTTGATATAAAATTTAAAGAGGATTACATTTTTCTTATAATTTTTCTTTTAAATTATTGTTGAATAATTTATGTAAATATCCGAAAATTCCATATTCATTAATGAGACTATGATCTTGTATTAGTACGAGAGGATTAAGATCATAGATAATAAATAAAATTATCACTAACATATTAAAATATGAAATCTTTAATGAATGGTTGCTAGTAGAGTTCACTAAGTATTATGAATGCGTGTGACCTAGATCTGGATCATTGATGTGGATAGACATATTAGTGAATGTACTTTATATAATAAGATTAAATATGATGAAACCGATGTGAATTAATATCTTTATTAACGTGCCGTTGATCATAAAAAATTAATATACATCAATTCGATGATCATATGTAGATCGGTCTGAATCCTGAGTAGTGATGAACTCCTATGCATGTCTATTGAATCTTTTGATTCACTCGTTAAGGTACGTTTGTTAATTAGGCTAGTGACTTTTATTTTGAAGATTCAGTGATGTGGATGGCTGGGGACATGATCTTACAAGATTTGGAATCTAAGTAATCCTTACGGATCGTATATTGGTTCTCTTAAGAGTTAATTCTGGAGTTGAATGGTTATTGAGCTTAAATTTATAATAAAATTATAAATTAGCCATTCAATAATGGATTAATGGTACTTAATAATCAAGAGGTAATTAGAAGGGTAAAATTATAATTTGACCAGTTTTAATTTACGAAGAATTAATAAGAGGACAGAGCTACATGAAATGATTATGTCAATGGACTACATGAGAATACTCTGTAAATACATTCTATAATATATAAGAGTGCAATTTCATATTTATATTGGAGTAAAAATTGAATTATTAAATAAGATTATTTAATTAAGGAGTTTAATTAATAATCTGATTTATTGAATGTTAAGATTATAATTCCATGATTCCCAAGTCATCTCTATACTACGCAGTCGAGGGTGTGAATACTTCAGGACATGAGAAATGGCTGATTTGTAAAAAAAAAATATTTACTCTGGGGCAAGTACATAATTATGTGTGATTAATTAATTAAAAATTAATTAATTAAATTATTTATATATTTAAATATAATTTTTGGGAATTATATATATATCGATCTTTTTAATTATCGATATGTGAGACACAATATCTAATTTGTAAATTTAGATAATTAAATTATTATTTGATAATAATCAACTAAATCTGTTATTTGTGAAATAACAGATAAGTTAGTTGATAGGGATAATCAGATATGTTAATTTTGAATTAACTGATATCTAGATAATTATCTGATTAAAATAAATATTTAATTTATAGTAATTGCCACGTGCCAATCACTGATAGTGTATCATAAATTGGCATGGACTACTGTAGTGCTACGTGGCACTATAGTGGTTAATGTACAACACTGTAGTATCATGTGGCACTATAGGTGTGCACATTTGTAGTGGGTCCCACCGTAGTTGATAATTTTATAATTAAATACTATTTCTGTATATCCCTAAAAATATGATACGTCATTATCTAGAATATATACAGATATTATTCTAATGGCCTAGGTTGTTGAAAGAAGAGGAGAGAATCAGTTGATTAGATCATCAGTTCGTCAATCAAGAGTTGAATTAAGAACACGATTGGTGTCTGAGAGATTTTCTTATGTTATTAAACGTTAATCAAATCTCTAAAAGAATAATCATCACGTTCTTTTAGAGAATCATCTCACTAAAGTCCTTAGTAAATCTCTACATCTCATGTGTTAAGAACATCTTGATGTAAAAAAAGTGTATTGTTATATTCTGCGTACCCACACACGTCCTAATGCATTGAGGATTGACTTGAAAGATCTTGGTGTGGATCCTGGAGTCTACATATCGTTGGAATGATTTCGTGAGAACGGAGGATCAATTGGTTTTTGCAAAGGACACTTGATATAGACTGCAAGAGGTATATGATTCCTAACATTGTATGTTATTGATTTAATTTATAAGTGTATAATAGATCTTGACTGATTAAAAAATAGTTTTCAATAAAAGTTTTTATTTGGTTATCGTGGCATTGCGTAAGTTTTATTTTATTAAAAGATTCATTTTTATTAAAAGTTTAATTTTTAAAAGGCCACACGCCTACACGCTTCCGCCGTGCACGCGCTGCGAAGACCAGCAAGTGATATCAAAATGGTCTTTATATATTTATATGTTAAATGATGTGTGAGTTTTTTTGCATTATTCATATAATATGAGATATGTATGATGATGGATGGTTATATATTTTGAATGTATGAAAAATAATGGATCGTTATTTGTATGGTGATTATTGGATTAGGCTTTGTTTTAATTTTTTATAGATCTTGTGTAAGCCGAATTGAGGCGTACGAGACGAGTGATAGAAATTTACTGTTCATCCACGAAAATAATGTTCATCCACGAAAACACTGTTCATCCGTGAAAATAATGTTCATCCACGAAAATAATGTTCATCCGTGAAAACACTGTTCATCCGTGAAAATAATGTTCATCTGCGAAAATAATGTTCATCCGTGAAAACACTGTTCACGTTGGGAATTTACTATTCTAGCATAGGTGAACAGTGCCAGCGGTACTGTACCGGCAGTGAACGGTGGATGTCCGGCGCGGTAGGCGGCCGCTCGCGTCGAGACGGGCAGTGAGGGTGATGGGTGACGATCGGAGAGTCCTATCGTCGGTGACAATTGTTGTAACATTTTAGGAAAAATTCTAATAAACCATGCAACCAACTCTATCGCCTAAGTGTTTCATTAAAACTCAAACTCTTTTAATTATCCATTTAAATTTTGAAATTAATATAATTTTAAAATTAATTATTAATTTTTGATTTTATGAAAATTAAAAATTATTAGGTTGATTGGGTTTGACCTAAGTTTGACCAAATCAAGTAAAATGTTTATTTGATTAATTCAAAGTCAACTATATTAAAATAGATAATTATAAAAATTGTTTTAATTAAGTAAAAAAAAATTTCTAATTAAAAAGGGTTCTGTGTTCGAAGATTATGAAGATGGACATCATGAGGAAAATGCAATATTTGGGAAATATGTATTCTTGAAGTCCGCTTTGTAATTTTATTTCTTTATTTCAAGAGTTGTAATTTAGAAATACTCAATAGTCACTCGGTCTATTATTATTTAATTTAATTTTTAAATAATTATTTAATTGTTATGTTTGATAACATGTGCGTGCATTACTCGATCACATGGCATACATGAAAATCCCACACAATTTTATTTAATCATGTATCTCATCTGTAGAAACATGATTTATTAGGATTGTCCTAATAAGTTTATATGTATTACTTTATGAAATCAATTGCATGTAAACTACTAGATTTTAACTAGTTAAAACTTGGTAATCACACCACAGTTCCTGCAAAAGAAACTCCGGTACAACGTCGTAGTGAGAGAGTTGTGAGAAAACCAGTTCGCTATGAATTAGAGTCACATGTCCTAGTATCACACACTAATAAGGACGATCCATTATCTTATGAAGAAGCAATGGAAGATCCTGAAAAGGAGAAATGACAAGATGTCATAAACCAGGAAATAGAATCTATGTATTCCAATTCCGTCCGAGAACTAGTAGATCCACCTGAAGATGTCAGGCCCATTAGATGTAAATGGATCTTCAAGAAAAAGAGAGGAACATATGGGAAAGTAGAGACTTTTAAGGCACAGTTAGTAGCCAAGGGTTTTACACAAAGGGAATGAGCGATTATGAAAAGACATTCTCCCATGTGGTCATGCTAAAATTCATTCCCATCTTTTTGTTCATAGCCGCTAGTTTGGACTATGAGATATGACAAATGGAAGTCAAGGCAGCTTTTCTAAATGGCTCTCTTAAAGAAAATATCTATATGATGCAACCAGAATGGTTCGTACAAAAGGGACAAGATCAGAAAGTATGCAAGTTTCTTAAATCCATTTATGAATTAAAGCAAACATCTAGATCTTGGAATCTTACATTTGATGAGATTATAAAGTTATATGGCTTCGAGCAAAATATTGACGAATCCTACGTTTATAAATACACCTAGGATTAGATAGTGGTTTTCTTACTTCTTTATGTTGATGACATCTACTCATTGGGAATGATGTAGAAACTTTGTCAAATGTAACAAAGTGGTTAGCTGAGAAAATTAAAATGAAAGATTTGGGAGAAACGAGCTATGTTCTAGGCATCCAAATACTAAGGGACTAAGGGATAAAAAGAATAAGTTATTGACACTTTTTCAGGCATCTTCTATTAATAAGGTGCTGGAGAGATTCTCTATGGAGAATTCCAAAAAAGTTAACAACCGACCAAACATGAAATTGTCCCATCCAATGAACAATGTCCTAAGACACCTAAAGAGAAAGAGGATATGAGAATGGTTCTCTATGCTTCAGCAGTTGGAAGTTTCATGTATGTCATGTTGTGCACGAGACCGGACATCTGTTATGCAGTGAAAATTGTTAGTCGTTATCAATCAAATCCAGGTTTGGAACACTAGATTGCAGTAAAGCACATTCTCAAGTATCTTAGGAGAACGGGAAACTATATGCTTGTTTATTCAGGTGAAAACCTAAACCCCACTAGATATACTGATTACGATTTTCAATTAAACAGAGACAGCTCAAAGTCGACATATGGATCAATATTCTTCCTAGGTGGATAAGTTGTAGTCTGGAGAAGTATTAAACAATCTAGCATTGTAGATTTCACTATAGAAGTTGAATATATATCGGCTTTTGAAGCTATGATAGAGGCGGTATGGCTTAGAAAGTTTTATTCTGATCTGGAAGTAGTTTCAGATATGGACATGCCATTGATCCTGTACTATGATAACAGTGGGGCGGTAGCAAATTCTAAGGAACTGATGAGTCACAAGAGGGGTCAGCACATAGAGAGAAAATATCATATTGTAAGAGAGATCGTGCGTCGATGGGATGTGACTGTATGAAGATAGCATCAGAGAACCTAGCTGATCCTTTTACAAAGACATTTGCTGTGAAGTCCTTTGAGGGTCACGTGCGTAACATGAGATTAAGAGTTGCTTTAGGGCAAGTGAGAGATTGTTAGGGATTATACCCTCAAAGCATGTGTATTGTCATTTTGATATCAAATTTAAAGAGGATTACATTTTTTTATAATTGTTCTTTCAAATTATTGTTGAATAATTTATATAAATATCTGAAAATTCCATATTCATTAATGAGATTATGATCTTATATTAGTACGAGAGAATTAAGATCTTAGATAATGAATAAAATTGTTAGCAATATATTAAAGTATGGAATTTTTAATGAATGGTTGCTAGTACGGTTCACAAAGTATTATAAATGCATGTGATCTAGATCCAGATCATTGATGTGGGTAGACATCTTAATGAATGTACTTTATATAATAAGATTAAATATGATATGACTGATGTGAATTAATATCTTTATTAACTTGTCGTTTATTATAAAAATTTAATACACATCAATTCGATGATCATATGTAGACCAGCCTGAATCCTGAGTAGTGACGAACTCCTATGCATGTGCACTGGATCTTTTGATTCACTCGTTATGATCTGTTTGTTAATCAGGCTAGTGACTTTTGTTATGGAGATTCAGTGATGTGGATGGCTGGGTACATGATCTTACAAGATTTAGAATCTAAGTTTTTCTCACGGATTGTATATTGATTCCTTTAACTGTTAATTCTGGAACTAAATGGTTATTGAGCTCAAATTTATAATAAGATTATATATTAGTCATTCACTAGTGAATTAATGGTGCTTAAGGATCAAGAGGTAATTAGAAGGATAAAACGGTAATTTTGACCAGTTCTAATTTACGAACCAATAATAAAATGATGGAGCTACATGAAATGATTATGTCAGTGGACTACGCAGTGTAAGGTGTGAATACTTCAGGACATGAAAAAATGAATGAGTTGCAAAAGAGATTTTTATTATGGGGAAAGAACATAATTATGAGATAATTATGTGTGATTAATTAATTTTGAATTAATTAATTGAATTATTTATAAATTTAAATATAATTTTCAGAAATTATATATATATAATTATCAAATTTTTTTAATTATCGATAAGTGAGACAAAATATCTAATTTATGAAATTAGATAATTAAATTATTATTAGATAATAAACAACTAAATTTGTTATTTGTTAAATAACAGATAAGTTAGTTGATAGGGATAATAGGATATGTTAATTTTGAATTAACTGATATAGATAATTATCTGATTAAGATAAATATTTAATTCGTAGTAATTGTCATGTGTCAATCACTGATAGGGTATCAAAAATTGACATGAACTACTATGGTGCCACGTGACATTACAATAGTGAGTGTGCAACACTGTAGTGCCGCATGACACTATAATGATGTTGTCGTGTACTGTGCTGACTCGCAATACATTGCAGTGCCACCGTGCACAATTGTAACGGGTTCCATTGAAATTGGTAATTTTATAATTAAATATTATTTCACTTTATCTCTAAAAATATGATACGCCATTATCTAAAATATATACAGATATTATTCTGATGGCCTTAGCAGTTGAAAGAAGTGGAGAGAATCAGTTGATCAGATCATCAGTTCGTCAATGAAGAGTTGAATTGATAACACGATTTGTGTCAAAAAGATTTTCTTATGTGATTAAACGTTAATCAAATCTCTATAAGAATAATCATCACGCTCTTTGAGAGAATCGTCTCACTAAAGTCTTTCTTAGTAAATCTCTAGATCTCATGTGTTGAGAACATCTAGAGACAGAAAAAGTATCTTGTAATATTCTACATGCCCACACACGTCCTAAGGCGTTGATGATTGACTTGGAAGATCTTGTGGATGTCAGAATTTACTAATCGTTGGAACGATTTCATGAGAACGGAGGATCGATCAGTTTTGCAAGGACACTTGATATAGACTACAAGAGATATATAATTCCCAACCTTGTATGTTGTAGATTTAACTTATAAATATATAATTGATCCTGACTGATTGAAAAATATTTTCAATAAAATTTTTATTTGGGTATCGTGGCGTTGCGCAAGTTTTGTTTTACTAAAAGATCCATTTTCATTTAAAGTTTAATTTTTTTTAAAAGGCCATGGGCCTCCACGCTTACGTCGTGCACGCGCCACGACGACTAGCAATTCATTCCTACATGTCATCGTTGTGGTGTTAAAAGTCATACTAGACAACATTGTAATTTACTTAGAAGATATTTGAGTTGTTCCAATTATTCTCAACTTTAGGCATGATTCATCTTGACATAAGAGTACACTTATATGTCATCATTGTGGTATTAAAGAGAACATTAGGCCTGTGTGTTGGAGATTAAAAAATGACACACATACATTTTGGAAGAACGCATAGATTGATATTCATGTTGGGGGTTATGGCTTCAAAGTATGTGTATTGACATTTTGATATAAAATTTAAAGAGGATTACATTTTTCTTATAATTTTTCTTTTAAATTATTGTTGAATAATTTATGTAAATATCCGAAAATTCCATATTCATTAATGAGACTATGATCTTGTATTAGTACGAGAGGATTAAGATCATAGATAATAAATAAAATTATCACTAACATATTAAAATATGAAATCTTTAATGAATGGTTGCTAGTAGAGTTCACTAAGTATTATGAATGCGTGTGACCTAGATCTGGATCATTGATGTGGATAGACATATTAGTGAATGTACTTTATATAATAAGATTAAATATGATGAAACCGATGTGAATTAATATCTTTATTAACGTGCCGTTGATCATAAAAAATTAATATACATCAATTCGATGATCATATGTAGATCGGTCTGAATCCTGAGTAGTGATGAACTCCTATGCATGTCTATTGAATCTTTTGATTCACTCGTTAAGGTACGTTTGTTAATTAGGCTAGTGACTTTTATTTTGAAGATTCAGTGATGTGGATGGCTGGGGACATGATCTTACAAGATTTGGAATCTAAGTAATCCTTACGGATCGTATATTGGTTCTCTTAAGAGTTAATTCTGGAGTTGAATGGTTATTGAGCTTAAATTTATAATAAAATTATAAATTAGCCATTCAATAATGGATTAATGGTACTTAATAATCAAGAGGTAATTAGAAGGGTAAAATTATAATTTGACCAGTTTTAATTTACGAAGAATTAATAAGAGGACAGAGCTACATGAAATGATTATGTCAATGGACTNTCGTTGGAACGATTTCATGAGAACGGAGGATCGATCAGTTTTGCAAGGACACTTGATATAGACTACAAGAGATATATAATTCCCAACCTTGTATGTTGTAGATTTAACTTATAAATATATAATTGATCCTGACTGATTGAAAAATATTTTCAATAAAATTTTTATTTGGGTATCGTGGCGTTGCGCAAGTTTTGTTTTACTAAAAGATCCATTTTCATTTAAAGTTTAATTTTTTTTAAAAGGCCATGGGCCTCCACGCTTACGTCGTGCACGCGCCACGACGACTAGCAATTCATTCCTACATGTCATCGTTGTGGTGTTAAAAGTCATACTAGACAACATTGTAATTTACTTAGAAGATATTTGAGTTGTTCCAATTATTCTCCTAATTGTAGGACTTATTTTAACAAATATAGAACTTCACGTGTTAGCACTTTTAATTGTTTTAACTTACATACATTTTGTCATAAGTAATGGGTGAACAAAGTTAAATTAAGACAAATTTAGATTAGGAAAGAGGATATGGATAAATTCAGGTAACACTTTATGTTTGTTTTTTTACTGATCTCATAATTCAGTAACTCGATATTATGTGTATGAATTTATTTTAATAATAATTTTAATTTAAAAAAATTAAGAAAAATGCATACATTGAGAGGAAATTTTTTTTCAAAAATCGAAACTTTTATTACATTTTGATGATTTCAAAGGGGGTTACTAAATTGTGAAAGGAAGAGATTTTTTTCAAAAATATGAGTATTTTTAAGAAATAGCATGTTAACTCTTTTTTTATGATTTCAAAGGAGGAGAAATATAGTTAATTACAAAAGAGGGAGAAGTTTTAAAATTTTGAAAATCTAGTATTATTGCATATGTGTATGAGAAGTTTATAGTTAATATTTTTTGCAATCAATTGTTTGTCATCATAAACAAAAGGGGAGATTTTGACCCTAATCAAGGTGACAATTTTGATGATGACAAATAAAATGTGAACTCATATTTTATCAAGTGTGTAGGTCTTGAATGAAGTGAAAATCATGTTGGAAACATTGAATCTTAAGTGTTTATGTAAGAACAATTAAAGGACAATCAAAACCATTCGTGACGAGATACACACAATATTTTACGAATGGCACGAAACATATAAAATGAACTCCAAATGACCTGAAAAAAAGTTGGTTGAACTCCAAATGATTAAAGGAATAAGGGACCGGACCGGAGCTATCATGAACCAAACTAGAATAAACTGATCTGGGAAGAATAGTTTGAAAATGGGCCGGTTCACCCTCAATCCGGTATCAAAACTGGCTCCACTTTGGAGCGTGTTTAGGTCACACCGGGGAGTGAAACTGGAAGGACCAGTTTCTACAATTGGAAACAAATTTTGTGGTATCCAAAACCCGATCCATCTGATGGAGAACCGAATGATCCAGTTGCTTGTTTGGGAAATTTTCCCCAAATTAAGCACCGGTCCATCCTGTTGCTAATTTGGTTTGGACCGGTTTTAAGATCTCATTTCCCTTATAAATACGCCATGACATTTCTCGTTCAAACATAACTCTTCACTCCTCTCCTACTAAGCTTAGAGTACTTTATTCATTACGATATTTTGTATTTTGAGCGATATTTTGAGAAATTATCTAGAGATATACTCTTTGAGAGAGAATTTTTGTAAAAGATTCAAATATCTCGATCAAGTTGCTTTGTCAAGATCTGATTGACACCATAACCCAATATGGTTTTTAAAGGTTTGGCCTTCACCGTTAAGAAGATTGCTTGAAAAAAATCTTTAAGGGGAGATCCTTAGAGCGTGGACGTAGGGATAGGTTTTCCCAAACAATGTAATATATCGTGTGTCATCTCTCTTCTCTACTCCCTTTATTTTTGTACTTTAATATTTCATATCATTATTGTCTTTATTTATTTATTTATTTATTCTACGCATTTAAGTTTCCACACATTTATTTAATTATGTAATTATTTTTAGATTAAAATATAAAACACATCTATGTACTTTGTCAAAACTGTAAACTATATCTCTACACTTTTTTTCATATTTGTATATCCTTGCACTTTGATCAAACTGTAAAATATATCATCCAATGACGTTTTTTGTTTAAATTTAATAGGAAGTTAACTCCGTTGTGCAGTTTTTTCTTTCCCGCCAAAAACTTCATTATTTCCCTCCATTTATCTACACTACTTTACCCATATAAATAACTCTCTTATTTCTCCTCATTTTTAAACTTTCATTTTCATTTTCAAGCTATTTTTTAGATCTGGACAACAGCTTTTCTGAAAATATTGGTTGACAAAAAATGGCTTCCTTTACAATTTACAATTTAAGAATGCATGCATTCTGCCGAAAGTACATACTAGCATATTTTTTTTCAATTTCAATTTCTTACTGTTTATGTTATTTACACCGATTCATAACAGATCTAGTGGAGATGGGGTGGGGCCTGTAGCTTACTGTAAAATTGCATAAAACCGAATGCTACTAAAAAATTCTGCTACTAAAAATTCTGCTATTAAAAAAATCTGCTACTAAAAAAAATCATCACACTCATCATCAAAATCATCCCAAAATATTCAGATTCATCATCCCAAAATAACCACATCATCATCACACAAAATATTCATATTCATCATGCAAATTCACAAAACAGTCATCGCTAATGACATGCCTTTTACTTACTAGGACTACTAGTCCGAATTGATTTTTCCTACGACTTCTTCTAGGAAGTTGGACAATAGTTGACGGTCCTTGAGATCCTTGCACAATAGTTGATGGTCCTTGCACAATAGTTAACGGTCATTGAGATCCCTTCACGTCGATATTAACTCTTCGAACCTATTAAATAAGGTGATTCATAAATAGTAAATAATTGATAATACTCTAAGTTTGATGCATACTAGCTGCAACCTAAACAAAATTCAATAAGATTATATTAACAAATTATTTTTAATAAGATTATATTAAAATTATCTAATAAGATTATATTAAAATACGTACCGTCTTTTTCGGATCTTTATTTTTGGGTTGGGAGGTTGCTTGCATGTTCTGTTGTTATGCCCACATCCTAGACAATCGGAACATTTAAGTGATCTACCCTTATAACTACCTTGATAAGCGGCTGCATCCTCACCCTCTACCATTTATGAGCATTTTTAGGTCTACCGGATTTGGGTCTTACTATTGGTGCTGCAACAGTATGCAATGTTGATTTAGGCCATTATTCATGATTAGGGACTGGCGATATGTTTTTTAAGAATGTCCATAATCAAATGCATGTTTACACCAACTAGGTGTTATCTTTCCTGATAGCCAGGTGTAAGCTTTGACATTCATCTCCTTAATTCTTTCCATATATATGTCAAAGTTTTGACAAGTAGTTACCCTGGCAACACTCTATAAAATGTCCTTGAGTGCCTTACCTTTGAAGAGTTTAGCATATGATTGGCTCTGGGCTTCAACTCCTTAACTGTTTCGCATAAACCCTACAAACAAATTAAAGCATTAGTACACTAAACATGTTGTAAAAAGAATAACTTGTAAAAAATAAAGCATTAATACCTTTTGTTCGTCTGACATTATAGTCCAACCACGTTCCTCCCATGTGCATATGTCACTTGGTAGATTCATTAAAAATCAAGTCCATGTCTCCTTGTTTTCTGACTCTACGACAACATAAGCAATTGGGGAGATATTATCGTTTGCATATTTCCTTATCACAGTAAGTAAATGACCCTGAAAATTAGACTTCAAATGACAACCATCTATGGATATAATTGATCTACATCCATCAAGAAATCCCCTCCTACATGCATCTAAACAAACATACATTCTTTGAAACAATAAAATCCCTCCTTTAACCCCAATGGTACTTCCTGGATTCCATTTTTTTTATTGCTTCACAATAATCCCAAACTTCTTTGTATTGCTCTCATTTTGAAGTTCTTGTAAAGTAACTTCCTTTTCTTCTCCTTTTACGCTACTGTACTTTTCAAGAGTTTGTGAAAGACTTGCAGTATTGCTATTATTAGCCTTGGTATTTTCTTTTTTCAAAATTCCCTTTTTAAGTCTTTCAAGATATTCTTGTTTTAATTCTGAATTTTCAATTTTGCAAATTAAATCTAATAAGAGGATTTCTTGTTCTTCATTTTTATTTAAGACATTAATTTTTTGACAACAACTATCCCTACACCCCATAGTGATGTTAGGAGAATCACAGTCAGAACTTGATGATTCCATTTCAGAGGATTCAGGAGTTTCATATTCTCCTAAATCATCACTATTACTTTCATAATAATCTATTGTTTCTAAGATTTTAAACAGTTCCTGTTTATCTTTTTCAGAAAATTTTAATCGATTAATTTTATTCTTAACTTGACAAATATTTGAAAGGTGACATTTCTGACCACATTTAAAACATATAATATTACTTTTACCAATTTTTTTATTAAACATTTTTCTGGAATAATTTTTATTTCTAGAGAAATGTTTATCAATATTTTTATTCTTAGAAAAGTTTTGGTAAAAAAAATTTCTAAGAAGGAACAATAGAGGGAAAACCATATTGCTCACAAAAATTATCTAATTCATATTTAGCAGTTTTACTTTCTTTTTTAATTTGTTTATTGATTATCATATCAACACACATTTTTAATCCTTCCTTTTGTGTTATAGTAATTATTGTTCCATAGGCTAGGTTATTACTATGGACTGTTCTTATTTTGTTCGCAGATAGATTGGGTCATCCATTAATAAATTTTTCTTTTCAAAAGGGTTGATTACTATCATCCCTTAGCATAACTCTAGATAAAAATATATTTTCATACCAATTGAAATCGCTTAAGGTTAGACACCTAAGATTGATTAATTGATCATGAATACGTGAACTAATATTACTTGGCATACCAATGAAATGTTTAATTATTGTATAAAGGAGTGTATTGATTCCATCAGGTATCGTGTCCTAATTTTCTCCAATAATTGGGTTTCCTTCAACATCAATTTTTACTGCTGAAAGAATGACATTTTTGGATTCTTTGGTGAGATGTTTTTCCCACCAGGAATGGAGCATTCCTGTGAATCTTGTGACTAAAAGATTTATTACATCTTCATGAAGTAAATTGTGAGTGGTAATGTAGTTGTTAGCTACCATTGCCATGTGTTGTAATTTATTTAGAACTTCCTGTTCAGAAAGTCCATCAATGTTTCATTCATATAATTTTTCTGCAGAAACAGGAAATTGATTAACAAGAGAAGATTCAGTAATTTGAAGTCCGGAGGCATGGGTTTCTTATGCCATTTTCTTTCTAATTTATTAATTTTTAAAATTCTTAAATATTTTTTCAATATTGTTAGTATTTGAAAATTCACTTATTGTAGATGATTCATAGGTTGACTCTGACCTATGACCTTCTGAATTAGAATTATCGTTTTGGTTAAATACTTTCAATTCTTGAAATATTTCACCATTTTTTTCAAACATAGATTCTGAACTACTGTCTTGATTAATAATTTTAACAGAAGACGACGACTCAATAGATATATTATTTAATTCATTAATCATTTTATTAATTAGAATAATTTTTAAAGTGGATTTATCTGAAAGATTTATTAAAAAAATTTCTTTCAGAGATTCATTAGGTTTAGGTTCATTAAGAACATCAATCTTATTCTCAATCTTGTCTAATTATTTACCTATTATAATTAGACTATGGTTAGTATAATTGAGTTGTTCAACTACTTTTCATTTGATTCTTCTTCCTTTGCAATTTTGAAATGAGAAGCAGTGATTAAAGAATTTTTATGATTAATCATGATTTTTTCTTGAGGAGGATGACTAGTAGATGCTACACTAGAGTCTTCCTTAACACATTTATACTTTGAAATTACTTTGATATTTTTCTCGTAAATATCTCAACATAATCAAGGAAAAATATCAATTCCAAAATTCTTGCACGAATGCCTTCCATTCAGCAAGTATGATTTTTCTTTGATCTGTATTATATGAGTCTCTGAACCTATTACGTCTATCTAGATTGGCTGGGTCATTATTGTGTTCGGTTAGACCTTCCCAATCTGGTTTATATTCTTGACTCAGGGTTCTTATATTTAGAACTAAGAGTTGAGGATTCACAGAGTGAAGGCTTACTTCAAAATTTGATCCAGTGGGTGCTTCAACTTCGTTAGAGTGATCAGACTTATTATCAAAGAGTGGTTGACTAACTTGAGAACTTGTGGCTATGCCTTTAAGTCTAAAATTTTTAATTCGTAAATTTTTTAATTCTTATTCTAATTGTTGAATCCTAAGATTTTGAATATTATTTATGGATGATTCAGAAAAAGAATTCCTAGGGGTACTAGACTTGCTATACTCCCTAATTTGTGGATTAAAACCAGAAGATGAATGAAAGTTAATTTTAACAGTACCATCCATGTACTGCTGGATGTAGTCTACACCTTCAATTGGTCTTTGGATTCGAGTAGGCTGACTTTCATTAGTTAAAAGCCAATTTGAAGGTAAATTAATATCAGACCATCTAATTGTTTTAGGAACTCTTAGCTAGATTGGATCAATAGGGTTTGATTCTTTGGACTCCTATTGATGGCTTGGAAATTCATATTTATTTTAGTTACTTTGCAATGAATTCTAAAGATTAAAGCTAGAGGTTGGGTGCCTTCTAGGATTTGGTAACCACTAGTTTTAATATATTAAAGTTAATGATTTTAAAACAACCAAAATGGATTAGACCATTACAAAGTGAGGATTCAATTAATCCTAAATTATTATCATTAAAATTTGTAAATCTTGCATCTCGCAAAGCTAACAAGACAGATGTATTTAGGTCTCTCCTTGTGAGTGTTAACTCCAATCTGCACTAAACCAAAATGACGAAAATTATATCATTCTTGAATATGATACTTTATTGCATCAGAGAAAAATAGTTGACAGGTTTCATGCTCTGTCCCAAGAGCATATATTTTTTCAATTGTTTTTACATGATGCTGAGACTTGAAGGAAGCAACTGACCATGTTGATTTATAAATACTTTTATTGAGGATTTTAGGTATATTTCATACACTATGATCTACTTGATCATCTGCTAATTCAATATGTTCGTCATTTATTATGTCAGGTATTGAGGTTATTGTAGACCTATTACTACTAGAAGAATTACTTCTAAATAATCTACTCATGGCTCAACTAACTAATTATTCTTATTATTGAGAATTTCATATTGTATTTTGTTACCAACATTTTGGTGACTTCTACAACCTCCTATTAGGCTTCACTCTTCTCCCTTTCGCCTCTACAACCACCATACACTCGAGATTTATGTATCTAAGAGGTCTTACCTAGGTCCCTGAAGCTAACCAAATAGAAACGAGTACGTCAGCCTCTGATAAACAGATTCACAGATTAAGAAAATAAATAATATAGAGAAATAATCAATTATAAGAATAACCAGTCACTTGGGCTGAGAGTGAGATTATGTGTAAGCAATTATTCATGTAAGCAAATAAGAAAACAATAATATCAATAATCAGTCATAATAGGCGGTGAACAATTTGAATTATGGTGAAATTAAAGTAGAAACAGTAAATGAACAGTATTACCCCACCAGGTTTTGCTCTGATACCAAAAGGCACAGAGTTAAATAGTAATTAGGTAGGGGTATTATGATGCAAAAGATAAACAATAAAAACTATATTAACAAACATTAATTACAAAAATTGTTTATCTGGTGGGTATTATCCCCACCATACCCTATGAATAGAAACATAATAACGTCATACCAGCATGGAATATACCTAAACAGTAAAAACAGATTAAATAGAATTGAAAAATTAAAAACTTCAAAAGAAAAATATATTTCTAATTCCATAAATCTCATTTCTTGTAAGGAAAGATAATTGTGCTTTTTACAAGATGAACTAAGATTCAATAGAATTGAAGAACAGCTTCAAAGCCCTGCTCTACAAAACAAAATAAAATATTTGAACAAAGAATCTGTAAAGAATTATGTTCTGATATTCCCAATGTTTTCTGGCACAGGAAGCAACATACTGTCAGTCTTCCTTATATTAAGGGATTCGACAAAAAAAATATTCCAACAAACGCAATGCCAATTCAAATAAATTCTTAAATGCTTGAGTTCTGTAAAAAGGAAATTGCAGAACTTCTCAATAGAAATATCATTAATGGGTGTATATATATATATATGATTAAACTTCCTTTTAATCATACCGAAACCCAAACCGAAGATGCTTGTTATACTCTAGTCCAAGCCATAATACACCACTTTATTGGACCAAGAATTATAAATACAAACCAGCACATAGAGCTTCTACAGAACCTTCGTTGCCCTTTGCTAACCCATTTTAGATGGTGCAAGGATATTTCCCTGATGAAGGTCATGCAATGAACATATGCCAACAGTGACCATTGGAAAGCCAAATTTATTGATGGCTTTCCTAATCTCTTTGCAAAAAAAGTTCGAAAGAAACTTAAGGATAAACACAACCAAATTAATATTCCCTATAACCAGCATGCTTATGGATCTCTCATTACAGTTGTTATTGAAGAAGGTTTAGCCCTCTGTAATGATCTTGAACTTCAGCAACAAATGAAGAAATAAAATTTATCAAACCGTCAAGAATTAGGCAAATTTTGTGACCAGTTCGCATATGACACTAAAATACAGTATCCTTCAACTTCCAAAAATCTCAGACCTAAGAAATACTAAAGATTCCATTCCAGAAAAGCTCCGAAGAATCCTCAATATGATCCTGACATTACCAAAAAGAAATTTAGCAAAAAGAAAGTTCTTCCTAAGAAAACAAATCAGAAGTTAAGTGCTTTAGATGTGGTGCTAAAGGGCACTATGCTAACAAATGCAAACTCAAACAGAAACTCCATGAGTTATTCCTCGATGAGGATGCCCAACAGTAAATCCTTAAATGTATCTCTGACAAGGACAACTCCTCCTCGGACTCCAGCTCAAAGAATGATCGTGCGGAAATCTATTCTTCTGACTCAACGTCCTCCTCTGAGCAGGCTGAACCTTATTGCAATAACAAGAATTGCAACATGCTAACAGAAGCCAGTTATTGGAAAGGCATTGTTGAAATGAATGGCCTTGATCTAGGACAGCCTAGTATCAATGTTCTTATAGACACTCAAAAGTATATGCTCAGCTTTGTTGACCAAATACAAAATCCAGAAATCAAAATTAAAAATTTTGGAAACCCTTTACAAAGAGCATATGAAGGAAGAGATTCTCCCTCCTATTAAGAACTACAGTATGCGATAAATCATGGACCGCATGCAGAATAAGGTTACAGAAAAACCTATTAGTATTCAGGATTTGAAGATGGAAGTCAATCTTCTTAAATCAGAAGTGAAACAGCTACAAATAGTTACTCAAATTATTTTCCAGGATCTTGCTCTTATTAAGCAAGAACTTCTTTTTAAAGGTAAGGAACCTATACCTGAACCAGAATGCTCTTCTTCTCCGAAGGATAACAGTAACCAATACCTTATGATTATGGTATTTTCAATCATATACTCCTCAACAGTTAAAAACCCTCAAAGACCAGTATTATTACCATCTTAGGAGTAACCAGATCCTTAGATCTTTCCCCGAATGGTACTTTAAGGTTACTAAGAAAGAACAATTTCTTAATAATGATCAGATTAATGTCCGCATGGGAATACAGAAGAATTGAATTACGATAACAGGCAAATCTTACCAAATTGTCCATCCTCCACCGTTAGTTAGAGTTAGCTCCTACTAATGAGAGCGCTAAACAGTTAAACATCTCTTCTTATGTTGAGATTCCAGAACAACCCAATCCGAAAACCTTAAAGGTCAAAGACATTGTACCTTTAACCAAACAGAATAATTATACCAACTTTTTCCTCCAAACCGTATGTAATCAAATTACCTTCATAGAGGAATAGGTAGAAAATATACAAGACAAAATTGACGACCAACAGAACAAAGGTCCAGAGAAACCTTAACCTCTTAACCTTCAACCAGTCAACAGCAAGCATCTTAACCTTCATTAATTCTAGTAAATTAGGGTTCATCCCCTTATCCCATCATTTTGTAAAAAATACCATTTTCAGGCGGGGGATTTTATTCTGATAATCACATTGAAGATCTCATTTCCATATCCATGGGATGGTGAATCAGATAACAAAATGAGCCTCAGATTTAGTTACAGATATATTCTTCTCTTTGCAGAAAACGTTCGAAAGAAACTTAGGGATAAACACAACTAAATTGATATTTCCTATAACCAACATACTTATGCATCTCTCGTTGCAGTTGTTATTGAAGAAGGTTTAGCCATCTGCAATGATCTTAAACTTCAGCAACAAATGAAGAAACATAATTTATCAAACTGTCAGGAATTAGGTGAATTTTGTGACCCGTTCGCCTATGACACCAAAATACAGTATCCTTTAACTTCTAGGAATCCCAGACCTAAGAAATACAAAAGATTGCTTTCTAGAAAAGCTCCGAAGATTCCTAAATATGATCCTGACATTCCCAAAAAGAAATTCAGGAAAAAGAAAGTTCTTCCTAAGAAAGACATATCAGAAGTTAAGTGCTTTAGGTGTGGTGCTAAAGGGCACTATGCTAACAAATGCAAACTCAAACAAAAACTCCATGAGTTATCCCTCGATGAGGATACCCAACAACAAATCCTTAACTGTATCTCTGACAAGGACAACTCCTCCTCGGACTCCAGCTTAGAGAATGATCTTGCAAAAATCTATTCTTCTGACTCAGCGTCCTCCTCTGAGCAGGCTGAACCTTGTTGCAATAACAATAATTGCAACATGTTAACAGAAGCTAGTTATTGGAAAGACATTGTTGAAATTAATGGCCTTGATCAATGTTCTTACAGACACTCAAAATTATATGCTCAGCTTTGCTGACCAAATACAAAATCCAGAAATGAAATTAAAAATTTTAAAAACCCTTTACAAAGAGCATATGAAGGAAGAGATTTTCCCTCCTATTGAGAATTGAAGTATGTGAGAAATCATGGACCCCATACAGAATAAAGTTATAGAAAAACCTATTACTATTCAAGATTTGAAGATGGAAGTCAATCTTCTTAAATCAGAAGTGAAACAGTTACAAACTGTTACTCAAATTATTTTCCAGGATCTTGCTCTTATTAAGCAAGAACTTCCTTTTAAAGGTAAGGAACCTATACCTGAACTAGAATGTTCTTCTTCTCTAAAGGATAACAGTAACCAATATCTTATGATTATGAATAAGGTAACTTTTCAAAAATGGTATACCAGAATTACTTGTATTATTAAACCCGATTTTATAATAAAAGATGATATCGCCCTTATTGATACTGGGGCTAATATGAATTGTATTCAAGAAGGTTAAACCCTACAAAATATTTCAAAAAATCATTCAATCTCTTACCAGTGCAAGTGGTAATAGAATGAAAATTGAATTTCAATTACCAGAAGTTTTAATCTGTAATAAAGGAATTTGTTTACCGACTTCCTTTGTTTTGTTAGAAAACTTGACCCAGAATATTATCCAAGGCAATCCCTTTATGTGTCTTTTGATAACTATGGATAAAATTGATAGTAATGGTATTTATACTCTACCATTAAGAACATGCAAATAATTTATGAATTTATTACAAAACCGTACATGAAGGAATTAGATCTTATTAAAGATCTTATACAGTATAAAGAAAATAAAATTAATTTTCTTCAAAAAGAAGTCCAATTTTTTACTCTTGAACATAAATTCAACTGCCTTCTATTTAAAACAAAATTAAAAACATTCAAACAGAAATTTGCAGTGATCTGCCAAATGCTTTTTGGAATAGAAAAAAACATACTATTTCTTTACCGTATCACCAGGATTTTGATGAAAAGTATATTCCTACAAAATCTAGACAAAGCCAAATGAAAAAAGAATATCTTGAAATCTGCAAAACAGAAATTGAATCTTTACTACAGAAAAAACTCATTATACATAGCATTTTATTTGTATGCTGAGATTGAACGAGGACAACCTCGTTTATTCATTAATTATAAACCCCTCAATGACGCCCTCCAATGGATTCGGTATCCTATTCCGAATAAAAAGGATCTTTTGTACAGTAAGGTTACTATCCGCAACATTATGCATATTGGGCAATATGGTCTTCACCCTCGTACTACTAGAAGTCTTAGACCATCAGAAGATAAGTATAGTTATTGGGATAACATTGATTCCTTTACCTATGTCTTTTATTATTAGAATCTCATGGATAATAACACGTGGTTTATCAGAATCTGTCTCGAGATCCTTAAAAACGATCTCCCAAATTGGTTTCTCATTTGGTGGGATAAATTCAGGATTTCTCTTGAGACTTTACCAGAATCATGCCGAACAACATTTAATGAATGGCATGCTGCCTACTCACTGCGACCAACAAACAAGAATATATCTATCACTAAGTTTGTGGCTCATTTTGTTATCCGATTCACCATCCCATGGATACGGAAATGAGATCTACAATGTTATTATCAGAATAAAATCCCCCGCTTGAAAAGGGTATTTTATACAAAATGGTGGGATAAGGGGATGCACCTCAATTTACCAAAATTAATGAAATTAATTAAAGCTCATACCCAAGCTTGTTTAGATGCCATTCTGAAGGCTCTTCCAACAGCATTAGAAAATTCATTCATCCTAGCTCAAGTTGAATTGAAAAAGCAATTTCCAGACTTATCAGAAAAATAGCTAATTATGAAAACTATGGATTTCATGAAGAATAATTTCCTCCGGTCTATCGGTTCAACAGTAGACACTACTATGAAATCTGCAAGTAGTAAAACAAAATCCGATCATGAAGAGGATGACAATGAATTCAGTATTCTGGTCGGTGAAAGCCAGGCCCCAGAAGATGACCCTACCATCAGTGACTTCTAGGATTCCCTTCCCTGCATGATTTTGGAAAGATGGATAAAGACAAGAAATGAAAGGGCAAAGAATAATTCTTATCTTCCACCAGTAACCGTCGGCACATAACGACAAATCTACTTTACAAAAGTAGATTCCCACTACAATAGTAAAAGCTACTTTAATAAAGTAATTCTCAATTATCAGCAACGAGACAAATCTACTTTATCTAAATTAGATTCCACTACCTACATAGTAAAGAAGATAAGGATGAACGACTCCACCTGTTTAGGACACACAACCTTATCTATCTTACATTTTTTGTATTATAAAAGGGAGGCTTCACCCTTGTTAAAAAAGAAGAAGAAAGGAAGATATCCTAGGCGCTCATGTGTTGAGCATAGCACTCCCTCTTCCTCTCTATGTACTCTCTCTCTCTCTCCCCTTACAACAAAAATATATTAAAGTTTTGTATCCTTGTCTGCATATAACAGTAAGTTTTCATTAAATTTTCACTTCATCTATAGTTCATCTATGGAATAATTTAAGTCAAATATCATCATAATATAACCTCCAGTATTCATCGATCCCATGCTAACTTAAGGAATACTTTGATAGATGCTGATTATCATTACATACTTAGTATGAATACTAAGCATATAGTTAGTGTATGTGACCTCAAGTCACATCTGGGCTAGGTCCACTGAGAAGGAAGTACGTTAGGACCGTTTACCCCTGTAAAACATTGACAGTATACCTAACTATGTGTTATGTATTTGCCTAAGTCATGAATGCTTATCAATATGTATATGGTTGTTCAACCATGTATTCGAGTGTAGTGGATAGCACACCTTAGTTGGTATCATGGCCATGAATAGTCTTGGTTATATTATAATTATATTTTCTTTAAATTATTCATACATGATCACAAGAAAATATGAGTGAACTTGCTTCTTCTTTATCATCAGTAGCAAATACAGTAGCTTCAACTTTTGAAGCAACAAAACTAATAGCTTGCCAGGATGTTAAAGAAGCCTTTGATAAATGGACAATCCCTAAGGTTAAACTAGAAACCATATATAAAATTGGAACATTTGATTTTACCACTAGAAAAATCATTAAAACATTTTAGCATGCTATACAATTGCATAATAATGATGATATTGTTTATCCGTTGCATGTTCATGATCTGTATCCTTTCATGTAAAAATACAAGTATGTGCATATAGGACTTGTACCAATTGCATTTAAGGCTTTGACCCTACTTGGTCAAATGATCAGTATTCAGTGTACCCTCGGAGATGGACGGTGCCTCAACTAGAAAGCATCTCTCATGGGAGCTATTGAAACTAGCTTATCCCATGGGCCTGTTTATTTTAATATCTATCCAAATTTTAGTGTATCACTTTCTGACAGTAATCTATCTAAAGTCTTAGAACTTAGAGTTATTTCGCATGGTTATGAGTATCTCCCAGGATCTCCTCCCTTTGAGGTACTTTTTAGAATCCATTTGAAGGTTCTCTCCACTTTGAACCCCTATACCAGAAAATAGAGTGAGTAGGGACAAACTGTATTCATCGACACCAATCTCTCCAGTAGTCAAGTGCCCATCCTAGGATGATACCTTTGGAGGAAAATACTTTTTCCAGAAAAGTGGCAAATTCTGAATGTTGTCCCCACCAGACCAGTCATTAAACAATCTATTCAAGATGTGGTCCAGACTCAAGGAGGTAATATCTACCTTCGCTTTTAGAAACCCTTAACTAGAAGTCTTTACAGTACTAGTTATAGGAGTAACCTCCCCTAGAACATAGATCTTCCAGAATCTTCCAAACCGTCTTCTGTAGAATCCACCAATTCTGAAATACCAGAAGCCAGATCAGAGGTATCCATATATCAGAAAAACAAATACCTCATGCAATCTATGAGGATAGACTAAACATCAAAAGGCATAATAGCCCAATCGCAAGTGATATGCAATTCGACATTTAATAGATTTTACACCCAATAGTGAATTGTGTAAGCACCTAAACGAATATTTTATGCAAGATAAATATCAAAAATTCTGATTATGGTATTTTCAATCACATGCTCCTCAACAGTTAAAAATCCTCAAAGACCAGTATTATTACCATCCTTGGAGTAACCAGATCCTTAGATCGTTTCCCGAATGGTATTGTGAGGTTACTAAGAAAATACCATTTCTTAATAATGATCAGATTAATGTCCTCACGGGAGTACAGAAGAATTGGATTACGATAACAGGCAAATCTTACCAAACTGTCCATCCTCCACCGTTATTGTTAGAGTTAGCTCTTATTAATGATAGTGCTAAACCGTTAGTCATCTCTCCTTATGTTGAGATTCCAGAACAACCCAATCAGGAAACCTTAAAGGTCAAAGACATTGTACTTTTAACCAAACAGAATAACTATACCAACATTTTCCTCCAAACTATAGGTAACCAACCAACCCGTATAGAGGAACAAGACAATATACAAGATGTCGCAACGTGCGCGCGACGCGGAGCGGCGATTAAAAATCATTTTTTGAATAAAAAATAAATTTGGAGTCGCCACCAATCATTTTAGGGTGTGATTGGTCATCCAATTTTAAGATGAAAATTTTGGTCTACGAAAACTCAAAGTTGGTTCGAGAGTCGTTTGTGTGTGGGGAAGGTATTGACACCCCGCAACACCCATTATAAAATGGTTACCACATTTAATCAAATGCTATCCAATTTTTAAGGCAAAGGTTAAAGGGATTCATCTTTGAATGTCCCATTTGGTGCATTTTGTATCATAAAAATGAACAAAATAAATTACTTTTAATGGGTGGTTCAAAGACCATTGAAAAATTATTTTTTGTATTCTTATATCCTTTTAAATCAAAGTATTATTAGAGTTATTCTCGGTATCCCAAGAATGACTCATCACCTCAGTAGTTCGAGAAATTTGGTATCCCGAAAATCTCAAAGTCCGTCGTCGGATTTTGTTTAGTGAAAATTAAATAATGGAAGTAACAAAATTTAAATCTATTTGTAAAAAAATAATCCACACATACATGAACATTAACTCTAATAATAAGAGAATAATGCAAGAATCACATTTAAGCATGACGATATAAAAATGCTAAATAAATAAATATTGTAAAGAAAATAAATGTTAATAATTACAACAAAATGGAAGTAAAAGAATAGAGATAAAATTATAGGATGTCAAATTATAGAAAACATAAAATATTGAGATTATATAAAACATGCATAAAAAATAATACATGCAATCATAAAGTAAAAAAACAACACTATGTAATAAATGAAAGAGAAATAAATTTAAACAAAAAAAATTAAGGAAAAGCCACGGACCGTGGCTTTTCCAGCTGCAACAGAGGAAAATCTCCTATGTTGTTTACTTTTTTTATTTTATAATATAATATATTATGATATAATAATAATAATAATAATAATAATAATAATAATAATAATAATAATAAATTGAAAGAAAAATGATGAAAACAATAGATTTTTTTTACATAAATATGCCCATTTTTTCATTTTTTGACTACTTAGTCTTCTAATTACCATTTTTCCTCCATTCCCTCATTAGCCATTGCTAATCAAATAGCAAAGGGGATGATCATGGATGATAATTAGTTCAAATAAGTGTCACAAAAATGATGAACATAATTTTTTAAAAAGAAAAGACTTATAGGAAAATTGAAAATTTTCAAAGTTAGATATTTGCATAATCTTGTAGAGAGGTTTTACTCTTTATTTTATGCATTATTATGTGTGAGAAATTATCCTAGAAGATCTTTGCATCAAGTGCGCACTTTCAAAAGCTTTATCATCATCCTCATTAATTGGGTTGATGACAAAGACATCTCAGTATCCAACTTGTAAAGAAATCATCAATGCATGAAATTAAAGGGTTAAGATTCACATTGAGTAATTTTTTCACCCCTCAAAAGATTTATCCTCATCCTCATTAATTGAGTTGATGACAAAGACATCTCATTATCCAACTTGTAAAGAAATCATCAATGCATGAAACTAAAGGGTTAAGATTTAAAGTAGGAGAAATGATAAAGAATGAACAATCAACTTATGTATGGAAAAAAAATACAATATATATCAACTACATGAATATGAAGAAGAGAGATAAACAATATATATTATGAGAAAATGTACAGGACATTTAAGCTACCTTAAAAAAAGAATTGAAGAAGATGAAAATAATAGAAGTGTAGCACCTCTTCCTCTCTCTAAAATCACCTCTCTTTCTCACTCCAATCCCTCTCTTTCTCACTATAAAAAATGGCTTCCTTTTCTCCACTCCAAAGAGACCCCCCCTCAAGTGAAGACATCATCCCTATTTATCGGCAAAATTAGTGTTTGCCTTTTTTACTTTTAATCTTTTTTCACTTTTTACTTTTTTAGTCCTTGGACCACTTTTCTTATTTTAGTATTGGACTAGTTTTCAAATTATACATATAGTCATAGACTATTATATGAGCCAAAATATAATGTTTCTATATTTAATGTATTAGACCGGATAAAATACGGTCTCTACAGCTGTCCCCCTTTGAGCACGCTTCTGATCTCAGAACGTGTACAAAAGTGTAGATAAGTATTTTGATTGGTACAGAAAATAATATATGAAATTGGGGAATAGAAACCTCGACTAAATAAGGCTGTATGAAATGGAATGGGAATAAAATGGACCTGGATAGACACAGGCTTCGACCTCACTCAATGCAGGGCGATTTAACTGAGATATTTGAAAGGAAACAGACCTGGATGGATGCAGGCTTCGACCTCGACTCAGTGCAGGTTCGATTTAACCGTAGATATTTGAAACAGAAATGGACCAGGTATTAACACCAGGCTTCGACCTCGACTCAAATCGGGTTCGATTTAACCATATTAATTGAAATGGACCAGGCGGTGACACCAGGCTTCGACCGCGACCAAGTCGTGTTTGATTTAACCGAAGATATTTGAAAGGAAAATGGACCTGAATAGACACAGACTTCGACCTCGACTCAGTGCGGGTTCGATTTAACCGTAGATATTTGAAACAGAAATGGACCAGGCGCTGACACCGGGCTTCGACCTCGACTCAATTTGGGTTTGATTTGGACCTCAACTTAATTCAGGTTCGATTTAACCATATTAATTGAAATGGACCATGTGCTGACACCAGGCTTCGACCGCGACAAAGTCAGGTTTGATTTAACTGAAAATATTTGAAAGGAAAACAGACCTGGATAGACACATGCTTCGATCTTGACTCAATGTAGGTTCGATTTAACCGTAGATATTTGAAACAGAAATGGACCAGGTACTGACACCGGGCTGCAACATCGACTCAATTCGGGTTCGATTTAACCTTATTGATTGATGTTGAAGTTGACTTATGCAAGTCTCATGACAACAAAAGCTAGACTAGAGCATGCCTTAAATGTTGGAAAGTCATGCACCTGAATCTGTCAGAACAACTAATGTGGTGCATGTCTATGCATTGTAATTCTTGAACATAAATGTAAAGTAGTGATTTTGAATGCATGCATGCATGCTATGAATGATTGTGAACCTTCATAAAAAAAATTATATGATGATTTTTTAGCCATATCCAACACCCTTTAGAACAATCACTTGGCCTAGGATCATGGACTCGCAATGAAGTATCGAGCATACTTTTAGAAAAATGATATATCCTTATTTATTAGCTTATGCCCCAGTCTTTGGCTCCATGTCAGTGGTGAATAATTTTTCTGCTTCTCTTCTATACTTTAATTGCAATCATCCAATCATGCTTTAGCCTTGATTATGTGCAGATTCCCCCTCGTACTCAGACCGCCTTTCTTAGTTCCTGTTCCTTTCTTTTTTTCTTTTTTAATTAGGTTTCACCTAACCAAGTGTATGCTTCTGAGTTATTTCAAGAGTAATCAATGATATCTTAGAATTGAGAGGAGTAAGAAATAATGAAAATAAGGATAAGATGAAGTATATGTATTTGTCAACTGAGAAAAAAAAAGGCTCTTCATTGATGATGAATAATGTTTACAAACGATGATTTGGAAAAAGAAAACAAAATGGAGAAATGATTTTTCCAGTATTCGAGACAGCTTTTTTTTGAACATTTTTATTTTGCCTAACTTCATTTTTCCCATACTTAGAGCGGTCAAATGAAGTACTTCTTGACTGTATCAGAATTAATTGTGTACGGTAAATCATCTCCATCCATGTTTGTTAGCATGAGAGCTCCTCCCGAGAAAGCCTTCTTGACAATCAAAGGTTCTTCATAATTTAGGGTTCACTTCCCCCGGTGATCCTTTTGATATGAGAGTATCTTTTTTAACACCAAGTCTCCTTCTCGGAAACATCGAGGACGCAATTTTTTGTTATATGCGTGCATCATTTTTATTTGATATAATTGCCCTCCACATAATGCAGACAATCTTTTTTCTTCGATGAAATTTAATTGCTCATATCGTGCTTGTATCCACTTTGCTTCTTCTAATTTCGCCTACATTAAGACTCTGAGAAAGGGAATTTCCACCTCAATTGGAAGGACCGCTTCCATGCCATACACCAAAGAGAATGGCGTTGCCCCAGTTGATGTTCGGAGCGATGTGCGGTACCCATGCAGTGAAAACGGGAGCATCTCATGCCAATCCTTATAAACCTCCGTCATCCTCTCTATGATCCTTTTTATGTTCTTATTGGCTGCTTCCACTACTCCGTTCATTTTCAGACTATAACGAGATGAACTATGATGCTTAATTTTGAATTGCTCACATAATTCTTTCATCATCTTGTTATTTAAATTTGTCCCATTATCTGTGATGATCCTTCCAGGTAGACCATATCGACAAATTATCTCTTTTTTAATAAACTTAACAACCTCACTTCTAGTTACACTCGAGCAAGAACTTGCCTCCACCCATTTGGCAAAATAATCTATAGAGACCAAAATGAAACGATGCCCGTTAGAGGCTTTGGGTATGATGGGACCAATGACGGCTATGCCCCACATAGAGAACGGCCAAGGCGTGGCCATTACATGTAAAAGGGGATGCGGATACGTGAATTTTATCCGCATAAATTTGACATTTATGACATTTCTTGACGTACTTGATTGAGTCAGATTCTAGAGTTAACTAATAATATCCTGCTCTCAAGATTTGTTTGGCCATCATATATACATTAGCATGAACTCCACAAATTTCTTCATGAACTTCCTCTATGATTTGATTCGCTCCCCTTGCATCAACACATCATAAGAGCACCATATCATGGTTTCTTTCGTAGAGTATTTCACCATTCAAGAAGAAACTCGTGGACAATATTCTAATAGTGCGTTTATCATTCTCAGAAGCTTTGGATGGATATTCTCCATTATTTATATACTGCTTGATGCCATAATACCACAGTCTTGTGTATGGCTCTTCTTCAATACTCATACAGTGAGCAGGAAAATCTCGCTTCTCAATTTTTATGGGTTGCACTTCTTCCTTAAAGTCTGCGGTGAACATGGATTCTAGAGTTGCGAGTGCATCTGCAATTTGATTATTCTCTATGGGTATATGGTCAAATGAGATCACTTCAAAAGTTCAGCTTAGCTTAGTTACATGTTTGTTGTAAAGTACCAGTTTAGAGTCTCTAGCTTCTCATTCCTCGTTTATTTGTCATATCACCAATAATGAATCTCCGTACACTCAAAGCTTCCTTATCTTCATATCATAAGCTGCTTGAATTTTCATGGAACATGCCTCATATTCTGCTACATTGTTTGTGCAGTCAAAGCATAGTTTTTCCGTGAATGGGAACAACTTTCCCTCGGGAGATATGAGGACTACCCCAATTCCATGTCCCACATCATTAGACGCACCATCAAATAACATTGTCCACAATTCTGAATCCATAAATTCTCCTTCATTTTTTAATATGACTGATATGTTCTCATCAGAAAAATCAAACTTCATGGGGTCATAATCTTGCGCTGGTTGATCTGTAAGATAATCAGCAAGTACACTTCCTTTTATTGATTTTCTCGTGACATAAATAATATCATATTCCATGAGAAACATTTTCCATTTAGCGATTCACCCAGAAAGTGATGGCTTTTCAAAGATATATTTGATTGGATCCATCTTTGAAATTAACCAAGTGGTGTGGTATAACATGTACTGTCTAAGCCGATGAGCAACCCAGGCTAATGCACAACACGTTTTCTCCAACATCGAATAATTAGTCTCATAATTTGTGAACATTTTGCTTAAATAGTAAATTGCTTGTTCTTTCCTTCCAAAGGCGTCATGTTGACCAAGTACGCAACCCATGGATTTTCTTATCACTATAATATACAAAATGAGTGGACGCCTTGAAGTTGGAGGAACAAGTATAGAAGGATTTTGCAAGTATTGCTTGATCTTCTCAAAAGCAATTTGTCAATAATCATTCCATCCTTCTGTATCACTTTTGCGGAGAAGTTTAAAGATAGGTTCACAAGTTGCAGTTAACTGTGAGATGAACCAGGCTATATAATTTAATCTCCCGAAGAAACTCCTAACTTCCTTTTGAGTTTGAGGTGGCGGCATATCAATGATGGCTTGAACCTTGTCAGGGTCAACTTTTATTCCTTCCTTGCTCACGACAAAACCAAGTAGTTTCCCTAAAGACGTTGCGAATGTACACTTTGTCAAGTTAAGTTTTAACTGGAACTTTCTCAACCGTCTAAATAGTTTTCGCAGAATGACCTATGATCTTCCCCTCGACGAGATTTAGCAATCATATCATCAACGTACACTTTGATTTCTTTATGAAACAGTGTTATCATTACCCGCCGGTAAGTCGCCCCTGCATTCTTCAGACCAAATGGCATGACCTTATAATAAAATGTACCCCACAAAGTTATAGAAGTCATCTTTTCACAGTCTTCAGGAGCCATTTTGATTTGGTTATACCCCGAAAAACCATCCATGAAAACGAGGGTTGAATGTCCTGCGGTGATATCTACTAAGACATTGATATGGGGTAAAGGAAAGTTATCCTTGGAACTTGCCTGATTTAAGTCTCTATAATCGATGCACACCCTTACTTTCCCATTTTTCTTCAACACTGGGACTATGTTAGCAACCCATTCAGGATATTTTGCTACTTCTAGAAAACCCGCATCTACTTTCTTTTTAACTTCTTTTTTTATCTATACCAGCATGTCTGGTTTCATTTTCTGTAACTTTTGTCGCACTGGTTTACTTTCGGGCATAAGTGGCAAATGATGAACCACAATATTAGTGTCTAGACCTGGCATATCTTGGTAAGACATGTAAAGACGTCAATATACTCTTTGAGTAAGTCAATTAATTCTCGACGGCTTTGTCTTGTCATAGAAGTGTCGATTTGGACCTCTTTCATATCTCCCTCCAAGAGTAACAGAACAAAGGTCCAGAGAAACCTCAGCCTCTTAACCTTCAACCAGTCAAAATCAAGCCTCCTCTTGAGATTCACAACTTTAAGTTTAAGTCTACTAAGAAAGAGGAAGACTTTATGGCCACCCTTATTGGAAAATAAAAAAAATTTAAAGATAAGTGAGCCAGAATCTTCAGGATCAAAATCTCCAAAAAAGGTTAATATGATGAACCATGGTGATTCATCTATACCTGTAACAGAATATGAAGGAGAAGGTTATACTCTTTCCCAAATCCTTAACCTCCACAAAAATTTCGATGATAGTCTCAACAACCTTACTTACCCCAAGTCTACCCAGCGTACGACTTTACTTGGACCTGGTAAGTACTACTATCCTCGACCTACACCCTAAGACATTCTCTATGAAGAAAACTTCCTTCATACTCAGAAATCTTACCACGGTAAAACTATCTATGAATGGAACATAGATGGTATATGTGTGTGTGTCTATATGTATATGTGTGTGTGTCTATATGTATATGTGTGTGTGTATGTGTGTGTGTATGTATATGTATGTGTATATGTGTGTGTGTGTGTGTGTGTGTGTGTGTGTGTCTTTATATGTATATCTTTATCTACATGTGTGTGTGTGTGTGTAATAGATCAATAACTCAAATTTTCAATTTGAACTTCAATTGACACACACACACACATATATATATTTCCTGGGTCTTCTGGGGGGAAATTAGTGACTGCCTGAAAATACGAGAATTGGGCGGCTTTTGGGACTGGATTTGCAGGCACAATTACCTTTCATCTTCACGGGTAAGCAAATCATCTCTTGAGCGGTAGATCTTCAAACCTTTACTTAATAGTAGGTAAGACTAGAGGATAAATATTTCGCTAATGCTAACATCCCTTATCTCATTTTTCATTTACCGCTTCAGGAAAGTGTATACCCTATTTGTGCTCATCCGCATTTCACAAGCAATTGATGAGTGGCTTTTTCTCTTTGGCCTTCTATTTATTAATCGTTTCTTGCCTGTGAAGCCCCTTCTTCCTTTAATGAAATAGATCGATCTTCTTGCTTAATCAGTACAAAATTCCCGTCCTTGCTTCTTCCAAAGGTGGGTATAGCCCTTTCCTTCCTCTAGTTCGAGACTTGCAGGAGCTAGAAAAGGGCATCCACTAGCATAACTGTCATATTTGGCACTCAACCCGCTCTTACTTCTGATGCAACAAACAGTTTTCCAATTGAAGTGTTTTAGTATGAGTTAGGGGTGTAATCGGTTCAGTTCAGCTTGGTCGGTTATTTGGGTAAAAATAAAGCTGTCGGTTCGTCCCTATACTGGATCGAACCGAACCATTCATGAGAAAAGAACCGAACCGTGAGCTTCAGTTTGGATCTCCGTTTTAACATTATTTATTAAAAATAAAATTTTAAAATAATTTTAAAATAATATTATTGAAAAGATAATATTAAAATCAAAATTTTATTTCGATTTGGTTCGGTTTAATATAATTTTGTATAGAAAGATAAAAAAATAATAGGATTATAGTTTCGGTTCAGAAACCACCAAAATGTCAAACTAAATTGAAACTTTGGTTCTCTAATTTTCTCGAACCGAACTGAACTGAATGTATCTGGACGGGCAAGAGCCACGAGAAAGGTTTTCCTATTATCCGTTGCTAGATTCAATCGGTAATGGAATAAGAGGAGCAACTAAACACAGGGGCACCTATTTGTTACATCTGAAAGGGGTACAGTGTGGCCCTTCCTTGCTGCATCAGTAAGATACAGCAATCAATGGCTAATGTCATGCTATTTGTATATATATGTATGTAGGCTAGGCCTTTTCTTTCGTATCGAGAAAGCCGCTTCAGAAAAGAAAGTGGAGCTGCTATGGACGTATTTGATTTGATGGAGACAGATATATATATAGAAAGTGTGCATTGAGGGCGGTTGTAAATCACTAGGTAACCATCTTTTTCGATTCGGTTCGATCGGTTCCGTACAAAAATCTTCACTCCTGGTATGAGTCAAGTATGTGTGTGTCTATATATATTGCCAAATTACATGTAAAGAAAATTTACAATGCTATAGTATATAAAAAGTAGAATGAGTAGAGAGAGTGATAGCTTGAGATAGAAAATTTACAGTGTTATATTACATGTAAACCACTATTATTCAATTCTCAGAATACTCCTCGTTTGTTGCGCTTTACTCAGAGCCGTTGAGGAGGTTCACCATTGGTACGTTCTGGAATATTATCCCCTTAGTAACCGTCTCATCTCGTCCATCCCTTTGATCCATCGGTTTTATAAACGCGATCAGTATCTAGCTCGATGATTAGCCAAGAATTTTCCACGTACCCTCCATAGTGTCTGGATATTTTTCGTTGATGGTTTAAAACTTCAAAAACTAAGCAACAGGAAGTCGAACCTATAATCAAAAATAAAATTCAAAACAAACAAATTCAAAATAAAAAAACAAAACAATCTCACCATCGACATTACAGGTAGAGGAAAAAAACAATTTTGAAATAGATTAATGAAAAGAAAACTACATGGCAATTTTTTCAAAGATAAAAGATAGCTTTACATTAACAAAGTAGAGTCACAAACACCTCAAGATCTGAAACATGACCATCAAATTTAAATACAAATAAACCATTACAAATGTCAGAAAAGACTAGTATACACCTACTTACGTATATAGAGAAAATAATATGCATAAACAACACACAAACATAGAGCTCAAGCGACTCATTCCAAAGGTCATCCATCATCCAAACTTGTTTTGACCATCTAGCACTGAATATGCGTATTCGCATGAAGATATGCTCAATCTCAAATAGATCTAGAGAATCCAAGTTGCGTCACAAACAAATCAAGCGTCAAAACACCACAAAGACCAGATCCGAAGAGAAAAAGAAAAATAAGGACCAAAGATCTGGTGGAAATAAGATCTACACAACCAGTAGAGCAAAATCCTTCAAAAACGGAAGGAGAGGCTTTATAAAACACTAAGAATGATCGAGAAAGATAGAAAAAATTGAGAAATAGAAGGGCAAGAGAGGAGAGGTAGAAACAGAGGATCTGGAAAGATAAGTGAGGGAGATACAATGAAGCGGGAAAGAGAAGAGAGGGAGAAACAGAGGAGCGAGAAAGTGAAAGGGAAAAAGAAAAATAGGGGGACAAGGGAGAGGTCGAAGAGAAAACAACAATAAAAAAAGGGGTCACAGGGAGAGTCGTGCGGTGGCGCAACAAGGAAAAGAAAGTGGGGTTTGAGCCTAAGAGAAATAGGCAAAAGAGAAAGGAGAGAGGCTGAGAAAAAGATGACTAACTCGATCAAAATGTTTATTAGCTTCTTTAAGCGTGAAAAACTACATGACAGTTAATGAGGGTAGTTTGGGGAAGAAAATAATTAAAACGATCAAAGGGCCATTAGTTATCTCCTATTTATTTCGGACCATATAACAACTTATAGTAATAAAGTGGTATGTACACCATTACAATATTTTATAGAAATTGTAGCATTTAACTGTTCTAGTTGGGTATTATAGTTTTTAACTATTTTAAAAATAATTAAGATAACAACTAAGTTAGTTTGAACATAACTTTTTATTTTCATTTGACCATTCTCCAAGACAATTACTATTAATTGTTAAACAATAAATAAATGATATATTATAAATAATTAATATATTTATTATACATTGAATGGACGATAGTGTATCATTTATAAGTAAAAATATCATAACTGAATTTTCTTTAACAAATTTTAACGGAAACAAATTTAGCGAGACTAATAATACAACAAATTGGCAAGATGAAAAATACATACATGAGATATATTAAAAAAAACCTGATTAATACTAGTAATACAAAAAAAATTGATTAAGTGACACAAAATCCAAAAAGGTTAATATATACATGGGATCATATAAAAATAGGAATAATATTAATTATAGAATTATTTTCATTAATTATATCTAATTTTTTTATTTCTGGTCCATTTTATTTCTACAAGTACTTGTGTAATAAATGAAAATAGTTATTTCTAAGTATTTTCTCCTATAATTATTTATATAATTTTTACATTAATTGCATATTTTTTAAAGATTGAGCAATCCCTTATTTTTATGGGAATTAATTATGATTTTTAGGTAAATATATATCTACTAATAAAATAAATAAACATAAATCCTGAGTAATTATATTTTTTAGCCTAGACATGTTTTTTAAAATCAATAACTTTTTGATTAAATACATAGTATTTTAAAGATGAAGCAATTCCTTATTTTTTTTAGGGGATTTAATAGTGATTTTTAGACAAATACATGTTTACTAATAAAAGAAGTCAATATAAATTCGAAGTAAATATATTGCAGAATTTTTCACAATATATTTACAGACTTGTGTTTCAATAAGGAAATATATATTTATATGGATTGAAATAATTATTTACGTAAATATTTTTAATTATTTAAGAATATATAATAATTATTTTAGTAAAAAATCAAATAATTCATCATTATTCTGATAATAGTTATTTACATAAATTACATTAAAAAATAATAAATAATTATTAACAAACATATTTAGTAGTTGGTCAACTTGTATTGTCTGTATTACGAGAATAATAAAAATATACAATAATTTATACAAGATACAAAAGTGTAAAAGTTATATTTTTGGGCAATACTAACCAAAATTATTTTTGAATTCCTTACATTATCTTATAATGTACTTATTATTGCAATTATTCATAGAAAATGTCTTTTTCAACTATTTTATATTTATTATCTCAATATCGTTTACATGAAAAGTTTTTTAACTACTTAGTTTACACTATAATCTTTAAAAATATTTTCTCCTTATTTTAAATTAAAATTTTGAAATACTAATTATGAGCAAAAAATATGTCTCAAGTTAACTCAAATTTTGTTTAGTTAATATATTTTTATTGCCGTTTTCATTTATAAATCTTAAAAGAATAATTGTAAGCCAAAAATGTCTTAAATTAACCTAATATTATTTTAGTTAATATATTTTATCATTTTTATGTGTATACTAACTAATGAGCACTCAAAACCATAGTAAAAAATAAAATTTCGTTGAGCAAAAGGAATAAAAAAAATTGTCGGTTACTACTTATCTTATCTTATTATTATTTTTCTACAATTTCATCACATATTATTATTAAAATTTCTAAATTATCTCTAAACTTAGTATTAAATGATATCATAATAATTAACTTTTTAGTTAATTAATTAATGGATATTTTTTTATTCCAAGTTTGATACTTATTTAATCTTTTAAATTATGTTTTATAATAGAAAATATGATTAATAGAAATGATGATTAATTGTAACAACATGACATATAATATATAACAATGATGCATAGTGAATGAAATAAACAATTTCTGTAAAAAATTTGATAAAAGAGAAAAATAATTTTTAATTAAGTTTGAGTAAAATGCATTACTTTAAATATTAAACAAACTTGATATACACTTTTTAACTTAGGCTCGCAGTAAAAATGTATATAATAAAGAAAAATAAGTTTATATATGATAATAGTATTTATAAAACTTATATTCACATGCAACGCACGTCTTAAAAATTATTATTTAAAAATATGTAATCTTACAATTATATATATAATTAAATTGTAGAAATAATAGTAGAAACTTATTTTTATAATTAAACAGGTAGATGTGAAAATAATTAAAATGTTTATATTTATATTTAAATATAATCATTCAATCCTTTAATTTTTTAGGTAACCTAAAATGGGTAAATATCTTTCCATTAATTAAAAATTCAAGATCATTTAGTTTAGTTATTAATTAGGATAAATGATATTGAATAAATGTAGTTGATGTGTATTATAGTAAATGTAGTTTTGAATTTTGTTGATTTTTATGTAAAATTATTATTTTTCATTTATCATTATTACTTTTTATTAACAAAATAAAGTTTTAAAATAATTTATTAACCTAAAAACTCATATTGCATCATAGGGTCGTTCTTGTTAAACGCCCAAGACAGTACTTCACAGAGAGACAGGCTCGGCCAATCTCCAAAATTATGACCCAAGACCTTATTCAGAGAAACGTTATGGACGTAGAGAGAGACAAACGCTCGGCCCATCTCAAATATTCTTTGACCCAAGGTCATGTTAAAAGGAAAATGATGAACCCGTCTATTGGTTCTGTAAATAATGAAAGCCAAAAAAGCAACAATTTATTTTTCAGAAAGAATTTAGAATCCAACACGTGTTTGACAATGGTTTTAAGAAAATGTATAGATAAACGTGTAAGGATTTCAACAACTAATTGCCACTCGTTACGCAAATTCTAATTATCAAAATATTAGAACTTTATAATTTTCACGTGTAATTCATCAGATAGAATAGAAATATACATTGATTCATGATTGTTCTATAATTTTGAGCGATTTGGTGATGATTATTTAAAAAATGATATTCCTCCTTCTGTCCCTTAGCAATAAATTTATTGATAATTTTTTTGTATTCACTTTTAGAAAGAAGAATTATCAATCTCTATTTATTTTAGGTTTTCTCAAGTGCACATTTTCATTAAAAGTTGTGATCTTTGATTAATAACTTCTAAATTAAAATTAATCGATAGGATTTTAGCATTCATAATTATTAAACATCTAATTAGATAGTAAATAAATATCATATATTGTCATTTTATGGCGTACATTTCTCCCACTTGATCATGTATATATTTACTTAATGATTTCATAAAGAGATCATAGTACCCATAATAAATGTTAAACCCTTACTTTCTGTTGGCCACATCATGTTATCATTAAACAAGAGACTAATATGAGTCATGATTGTCATATGCCACTATTCTAACATAGTTCATTCCACGTACCATAGTATTTAGCTTTTCATTCCTTTTCCTCTTCCCATTCTGACTTCTGTAGGTTTCTCGGTAATAGGGAGATCCGCGAGAACTCTTACCCATATCTTACCATTTCTTCAGAATTGTCCGCTCATAGCACGATGGAATTGTCCGATTGTAGTAAGAAGTTTATAATGGTCCAACAAATCATTATTTCTGTTAACATTCATATATCCATTTATGTATACTAAATAAATAAACAAAAGAATTTAAAAACACAAACATTGTGCTTAGAGTAGCAAATAATCATCTATAATACAAATCACACGGTGATAACATAACTACAACCAAGACCCATTATTCAATATATCATTACATGTCTTTAGTGCTAGCCGTTTAGTTAATTGGTCTGCAATCATAAAGTTGGTGCTTATATGCTCAATTGACACTCTTTTGTTTCTAAACTTCTTCTCTTGTGACAAAGTATTTCAATTTCATATGTTTAGCGTCCTTGAAATACTTATCATTTTTCAAAAAAAGACCGTTGCAGAATTATTACAATAAATTTTCAGCAGCTTGTGCTAGTGATATTGTTGACAACCTAAGTCCTGTGGCTGAAATAAAGTTCTGCAACCAAAAATCATGAACTGTGACCTCAAAATCTGTGTTAATTACATACTGCATCAAGCTTTTCCATAAAATTTGCGTTCAAATTCATTCTATGAATATTGCATAACGCTACCGTTTGAAATTTGAACAACTATTTTTTAGCATTTTCCGCTTTAAATCTCTCAAAAAGTTTATTAATATATGCTTTCTAAGACAATCCCAACAGTTTTTTCGATCCATTTAAGAATAGTTCTATCCCTATCACATAAGTTACCTCTCCTATATTTTTTTAGTTTAAAAATGTTAGAGAGAAATTTCTTGGTCACACGAAAATACCAAAAGCATTACTACATCCAAGGCATAAGCAAGGTAAGAGCGCATGCATAATATATGCCAACGAGTCAACCCGACTGGAGGAGGCTCCGACGATTTGGGGATACCTTCCATTCTTTTATCTTAACTCCCTCCCTCGGGGCCGGGGCTGCTTTTCAATCCAGTTGCAATAGTCAATCCTCTAAAAGGCTTGTTCGGTCTAGCTTGAATCCGCTCGATCACTAGTATAGTGAAGGCGTGAACCGTATGTTATGTGTATTTCAATAATGAATGAATGCACGAATGCAAATAATGAGTAGACCAACCCCCATTTATATGTGGACTCATTTCATAACGTATTTTTGAATAAAGAACCGTGCTCCTAGTTAGTTAATGTAGGTGTCTTTCTCGGTTGATGGATGGGATGAATACTTATATAGCTTTGTAATGTTATTGTCATCTTCATGCTATATTAAAGAATAGAATCTCAAAAAGTTGCTCAAGACTAAGTCACATTCTCTATAATTGTCTTTCTATTACTGTGTAAACAAACTTCAAGTCCTAATTGTACTCGACAGGAAGCATCACAGCCTAGGTTTGGGCCCCTTCCGATGTCGATCTGCAGTAATCATTTTCTGAAGTAGGCAAACAGGATCGGATGGAATCTAGCCTAACAAGCAGGCAATAGGAATTTGAACCTTCCTCAATCTATTCTATATTCTATTGTGAGTAAAGCACGTCTTGCGATTCAAGAGAGTTTAAGCTACTTCATCTTGCGCGGCAACATTTCATTTTGGATAGGAGCCTCTTTGAGAAATTATTGCACTTTGTGAGCATACATACAATAAAAAACATAGATGTATGTACCTTCTGTCCTCCTACCCTCGCTTATAAGCCAAGCTGCGCGCTATTACATATAGAAGTAAAGCTTAGAAACTCACCACTTAGGTTGTGTTCTTATGGAATCCATTGAATCCCCGGCCAAGCCAAAGTCAACGTACGTGTGTGACAAGGGAGAGCTCACGACGCCATAAATATGAAAGAATTTTTCCCTTTTCGGAGATTCGGATTCTGGGGAGACCTTTCTTGATGAGCAGCTCTAGAAGTGTACGAGAAAGAATAAGTAAAGACTTTTTAGCATTGGAAGCAGACTTCAGGAAGGTCATCGATAGTTGATGATGATGGAATTGGGTAGGAGTACTTTCAGGCATGCCCGAGCATGACCAGCATCTAGTCTTTAGACAAGCAATTCTTGGAGTCGGCGTATGAGGCACAAAAGGACAGATGGCATTACCGATAACAGGAGATCGTGCGACTGAACCTCGGCACGGAGGATGCGTCGAAGATCATCGCAGTCGGGGCCAAGTGGCATAGCAGACTAATCCTAGAGGCAAACAGAGTCCTCAAGGAGTAAACTGTAAAATTCAGTCATTCTAAAATAGTCGCTTCCTCCTTCTAAATTCTTCTTCGATCAAGCTTGCTCCATCTTTCAGAGTAAAAGAAGAATCATCTTAAAGATGGAGGAGCTTGATTCGAGTAGAGGCTGGCTATTGGATTGGGCCCGAATTATCAAGGCTCAAAATGGTAAGGACTTCTCATTGAGCAGGCTCAATGCTATCTTGAACAGTCTTGAGAACGAGGGCCGCAATAGCTCTTACTTTCACTCTCTTATTTCTAAAAATCAAATGGATATGGGGTTGCATGTGTTTATGGATTGAAGAAGATTCAAGCTGGGGAAATGGTTGAATTTACCAGCGGTGTAAAAGAAATAACCTTAAATCTTGAAAATGAGAATGTAGGGATTGTTGCCTTTGGTAGTGATACTGCTATTAAAGAATGAGATCTTGTCAAGTGCACTGGATCTATTGTGGATGTTCCGGCGGGAAAGGCTATGCTCAGGCGTGTGGTCGATGCGTTGGGAGTACCTATTGATGGAAGAGGGGCTCTAAGTGATCACGAGCGAAGACGTGTCGAAGTGAAAGCCCCTGGGATTATTGATCGTAAATATGTGCACGAGCCTATGCAAACAAGGTTAAAAGTCGTAGATAGCCTGGTTCTTATAGGCCGTGGCCAACGAGAACTTATAATCAAGGACCGAAAAACTGGAAAAATAACTATTGCTATCGATACCAGGCAAAATGTCACCAACATACAAACTAGAAACATAATTTTTTGTTCTCCCATTGTTCATAAGAATAATGACATTTTCTTTAAATCCAAAAGAAGTTTGTGCAACTTTTTTCTTGATGTCCTTTCTAGGCTTCTTTCCAACTCTCTCTAGCTCCTAGTTCACTTACGAGATGAACATGATGAATTCCTTGATTCTTGAGTCTTTTGTACCTCTTGGCCAGTTCATTGACAATCCACTTGTCATTTAAAATGGCCCATATTGAGTAGGAGTCAAAGAATTAATAATAATTTTACCTTAAATGTTCATCCACATTCATTTCTAAATTCTTTAGCTTTGCTGCTAGGTTTTTCATTTCAAGAATATGCGCATGCACAAAAAACCATCAAATTCCATGTGATCAAGCTAATCATTAATGTTCCATCAAATAACTTATAAGTAGTTCCAGAACGCTCTTCCACAAATTTTATAAATTCTTTAGCGCTGTCAGTTTTAGCAAGAGTATTTTCTATATTGTTCGCTAGTCATTCGCATGAATATTAAACCCAATTTGTTCGATCTTTGTCAAACTTTATGGAAAGATTTTTTATCAGCATTCTCAATAATAGCAGTGGTTTCTCAACTTGAAGTGCCAAGTCAAGATCCAGAACACCAAGGTGAAACTGGACTTGCTCACACGAGTTTGAGATATTTAAGTCATTAAACATGGGAACGGATAAAGCAAGTGAAAGAAGAGAACCATGATTTCATAAAGTTCTAAAATTAATGCTTTGAGTAGTAAACTATAACATAATAATTTAATCCAGATTAAAAATAATAAATGTAAGTCGAAGGTCTTCTTTGGGTAATACTACAACTGAACTATGATAATGCAATTATAATTTTACTTAATTTGGTACCTATGTATACTATCACTAGACATATTTATTATCTTTAGATATACAACTAAGCTTAATAGAGTATATTAAATATTACAATAATATTTTTCTAACAAATATTACAATAATGTTAATTCACCACAGAAATAATTAACCTTTAGACTATTCTTTAATATTCATGAAAAATGAACTTCAATGTGCCAATGATATATCATTCAAATATACTATCATATCATTTTTCATTAATAAGCATCAACAACTCATAAGCAATTGAAAGTACATATATAAATTTACTCCACATAACGTTCTAGTTTGACGATTTTGGTGACTAACAAACTCACTTAATATAGAACTGCATGTTATATATCACACATTCCCCAGCCAAAATATGCAGCCGAACCGGATTAACTCCATAAAATTACAGTCCGCAATCCGTAACCACAATGCAATTCACAGGTTCAAAGTTTCAATATTGTCAGGGAAGACAAAATCAATAAAACAGCCACCCGATACAAATTAACAACGTAAGATTTTTCTATGATGAAAAGTCTAAAGAAAATCAAATAGCAATTAATACCAACTTCTATAACTTACATAATACAAGTATATTGAAAGTGGGTGTAGAATCGAATTGCATCGGCATTAGGACTTCATAAAAAATTTGTGTGATTTCGAAAGAACTAAAAAATTCAATTTCATAATGCAAGAAGACCAGAAACAGGAAGGTCACAATGCATTTCACTTAGAAAATGATCATGCGAATTGCATTCAAAGATACTGGGCATATAAATGGCATTATCACAATCATGAGAATTCCTGCATTTGCCGAAGAGATGCAAAACAAGAAAAAAAACTTCATAAACGTGTAGTAGTCAAACGAAACCAAATTATAAAAATTAGAATTATTCTTTGATTCTAAAAGATGCAGCGGAAAGCTATGACATAGTAAACTTTGAAACTTCTTATAATAAAATTAGAGATTGAAAATGAAGACAGTTCATCATTTTAATGAAAAAATATAAATTTTTTAATTTAAGCTCTAATATCACATGTAAGTATTTCAACGACTAATTCATATAAGAATGACATCTCAGCATCCCAAGAGTGATGTCAAAGTAGCAGGAACACATGTCAAAGAAGGAAGCGTGCCAAGCAAGCTCGAGGAGGTCACCTAGTCCGTTTGACAGTAATCGTTTACCATCAAACTGTTATAGAGCTAACTGATTTATTTCAGTTAGTCTCTTCTTCTCTTTCAGTTAGTATTAGTTAGTAATCTACCTAATTGTAACTGATTCATGATTGTATCTTGTATTCTCTACCAAGTGTATAACTACTAAGCAATGGAACTAGCCTCAGTAATGCTCGAGCAACTTAGAGTGTTTTTTATTGTATGCTTCTTCTTCTTTGATCCTTTCTATTCTTCTTTTCAGTTCTATCTGAATCCTTCTACCGCTTATACAATCGTTCAATTTTTTCGCTCCATTATGCACGCTCTAATTATCAAAATCTTATAACTTTATGATTTTCATATTTAATTCATTAGATAGAACTGACTAATCAAACGAAAGTACATGGATTGCCGACGTTGCAATACAAATGGAAGTTAATCAAGATCGTTAGATTGATCAAACAATCAAGACTTACTTAAGTTATCAATGTTAATAAACTTTATCTAAGAAAAATATTATGTTGATCATATTTTTCTATAGAATTAGATAAACTGTATCAGATTTTATGAAAGCATATAAATAGAGGCAAGATATAACTCCAAACGGAATACAACAACCCTCGACATCCATAAAAAATAAGCCAACTCAGTAGCTTACATTAGCCTTATAAATCATTTCTCTATAATGAAATACTATCAAAGTTTTTCCGTGGTTTTTCTTTCATTTAAAAGTTTTTCACGTAAATTATGACGTTTTTATTCTCTCATTTTCTCTTTAAATTATTTTATTAATTTTCATATTATTTCACATAAATTATGACGTTTTTATTCTCTCATTTTCTCTTTAAATTATTTTATTAATTTTTATATTATAATATAGGAAATTTATGATCAATCATCAAATCATGAATTTTTTCTTTTACATCTTCCTTCGCTTTGCCAATTATTTGATTTTCACACACTTTTTAATTTTGATATTTAATGTAATGAGGAGAAAAAAATTAATATAAAAAAGCACAAACGTAATTTCTAAAACAATTTAAGATTTACTTACAAAACTAGAATTTCCAAGTACTACTACGACACGACGCATCAGATTTTATTAGTCGACCTTTAAGCAATTCATCAGCTGCTTCTTTGATCAACTTCCACGCGGCAACCACGTGGCTCTCTTCCGTAAGCGTAGCCCCCACTGCAAATCTCAATATGTATTCCCCGCCGACTACCGTGTGACTCATGTACATTCTCCCAGTCCCGTTCACCCACTCGATCAGCTTCTTATTCAATAACCCCGTGTATTTTGACCCGGCCCATGGATATGGGTTGAACCGAAAACACACCAGTGCAAACTTCCGAGGCACCACGATTTCGAACCTCGGCTCGCATTTTACGAACCATTCGAACAGCTTCGCCATCCTAACGTCCGACCGTATGTGGCTTTGAAGATTCTCCACACCGTAGCTTCGTAGTACAAGCCACAATCGGAGCGATTTGAATCTTCGACCCGTACCCAATTGCCAATCCTTATAATCCACTACCGAGTCGCACTCGCTGGGTTTATTCCTCAAATACTCGGGATTAATGCTTAGCGCTTTGACTAGCAAGCTTGGATTCTTGACCCACAAGCAACAACAGTCCAAGTAACTGAGTAGCCACTTGTGTGGGCTCAGACTCAGTGAGTCCGCTCGTTCGATCCCGCTCAAGAAGTGTCTAAACTCGGGACAAATGCAAGCACTACCACCATAAGCAGCATCCACGTGGACCCACATGCCATAATCACTTGCCACGTCGGTAAGAAGCCCGAGAGGATCGACGGCTGTAGTAGAAGTGGTCCCCACATTGACACAAAGATAAAGTGGGACTAACCCGGCAGCCACGTCAGCCTCCAAAACCCCTCGAAGCCGCAGAGGGGACACAGCGAAATCCGAATCAAGATCCGTGGGTATAGCCCGAATGTTGCCGGGACTAATCCCGACCAATTTGGCAACTTTGGTGAACGCCGAATGGGTCTGATCGGAGCTATAAACAACGAGCCTCTGCAAATTCCCGATGTCAATAGCATCCAACACTCGTTCTCGCGCGGCAACGAGAGTCACCAAAATCGACTCGCTCGTCGTATTTTGAATGACGCCGCCGCCGGTACCGGAAAACATGAAACATTTGGGAAGACTAAGCATGTGGGCAAGCCAATCCATGACGACCATTTCGAGCTCAGTGGCTGCAGGTGAGGCAAGCCAGTTGAATCCAACGGAATTAAAGCAAGTGCACAACATTTCCCCGAGAAAAGCGGCGGTGCTGACGGTGGCAGGGAAGAAAGCGAAGAAATTGGGGCTTAACCAATGGGTCATGCCAGGGATTATATTGTGAACCACATCATTGAGAATGGATTCCAATGGTTCGGGTCGGTGCGGTGGAGATTGAGGGAGGTTGGAACGGAGGTAGCCGGGTTGAGCTTGGGAGAGAACAGGGTAGGATTCGATGTTTTTGTAGTAATCAGCTATGAAGTCAACCATTTGATGGGCTTGTCTTCGGAATTCTTCCGGGTCGAAAGGCTTGAATTCTCCCGCAGAGGAAAACTCTGGAGAGTCCATATGAAGGCTACCCATCTGGTCAAAACTTTTTAAAGAGAAAGAATTGAAAGTGGTGGGTTGAAATGGGGCTTGTGCCACTGCCACTGGGTTTTAAATATAAGAGGGAAGGAAAAGAAAAGAAGCAAAGCTAGATGAATTTTTTCTACTGAAAATGACCCTTTTTCTACATAAAATAAACATTGCCGGTAATTGTCTCACGTCTCTGGATAATTCAGAAATTACTGCCCCCACATCAAATTACAAAGCTACTTCACTTTAAAAAGAATAACAAATTAAAATCATGAAAAAAGGAAGGAGATAAACATAAAAGGAAACAAGAGCAGATGTCCTTAATAAATCGTTATAGATGGGAGTTAGGTTAGAAGAATGATAATAGGGATGCGGGGTCTCAGAATTTCTGCAATAAGCTGACAAACAGTTATGTGAAGGCCAACTGTACGGTTTGGAGACATTTTTAAGATGCTGGTGTAAAGCTCCAACACTCCAACTCTACTTGATTATATATTGACAGATTACTTTCATTGATTGGGTTTGGGTAGTTGAGAGTATAGTATTTTTTTTAAGAAATAAACTACCTTCAATTTCGTACCTCAAACAATTGTTTGGAAATAGTTCCAATTCTAACCACGTTATTTTATAGATTTTAAAGAAGCCCATATAATTTTATATGGGCGGACCGAGTTCCATCCCGCAGTTAGATTCGGGCCAAGGTGGGCTTACGAATTGATGTTGGTTGATAAGTCCCACACAGAGTGTAGAAGATTAACCAGATGAATCCGGATCCTAATCATGAAGTTGTAGCAACTTCATAGGAAAGTTAAATCTGAGTCGTCCAGTTAAATCTGGACCGCTCATATTAAATATTAAAAAATAAGAAAAAAGTGAAGTTTCTTTGTCGTTTTCTTTTAGTAGTTGGGTAAGATCTGAACGTTCCAGATCAGATCGGACGGTTCAGATTTACCCAACTGCAGTGTTTGTCGTTGAAGTCCAATAGCAGGTACTCCTCTTCCAACTAAGATAACAATTCTCTTTAGGTGACAATCAAACCATAATTTCTTAAATAACTTCTTTGCATGTTCCTTTCCTTCTCTAACGTTTTTGTGCATGACTCCATAACTGAATATTACTTGGCCCGAGTCTTTAAGAGACTCGTTCCCCACTACTTCCTAAGAAAATGAAATACATCAGCTATTAGTTACAATGAAAATAATAAAAATACAGACAAATAGATTAAAAGAAAAGAACAACACATACAGGAAAATTATGAAAATAACAACAAAGCTGGCAGACACATAGCTCTCTGGACTACTTGTGGCCGATGGCCTCAGCCCCAAGTAACATGGATTGGGCTTGGAGGTCCGTAAAGATCTCATGGGCTTATCAATGCCCGCCCCATTAAGTCGAGTCTTGTCCTCAACCTCCAAATTTGGAAACGGTTGAAACAAAATTTCAGTAGGTTCCCAGGTGGCATCTTTAGTGGGAAGGTGCTTCCATTTTATCAGCTGCTCTTTAACAAAAGTGTCACCCCCAGTGAGTGTCAATAACATGTGTGATTCCAGTGTGATAATTCCATTGGAGCCAGGTAGTCCTTCAATAAAATCAAGAGTAATGTCTTCCCACACCTGTGATGGAATTGAAGGAGTCTTGTAGGGGCCATAGTTTCAATATTCATAGGCTAACATACCACACATTTCTAAATATAGTCTTGGGTTTCCTTGTGTATTTGAGGCCAGTAAAATTGTTGCTTAAGGTTCTTATAAGTGCATAAAACACCCGAGTGTCCACTCAGTTTGGAATCGTGGAAATCATATAGGAGTTTGGAGCGAATTGATGTATCTGCAGGCACTACCACCCGGCCTTTGTACGAAAAAAGTCCCAGTCGCCAACTGAAAGATCATTGTGGGTTAGTTATAACCTGATTTCCCATTACTTCGATATAGGCATCATCTGTACTAGCTTTTCTAATCTCATCCCAAATACTCACAGCAGGAAAATGCATAGCATGTAACATTGGACTCTCGGCTCTCCTAGATAACGCATCGGTAGCTGAATTTTCTTTACCAGGATGATAGATAATTTTGTAGTCATGCCCTAACAATTTTGCCACTCATTCTTGCTGCTCCGGAATGCAACCTGTTGCTCAAGGGGGAATTTTAGGCTCTTTTAATCAGTGAGTATATAGAATTTCCTCCCAAGTAAATAGGGTCCCCATAGCCGAATAGCCTCCCCTATCATCGACAGTTCTTTGGCTAAATGAACCAAGATTCCTTGGTGACACCTAAGGATCTACTCATGTAGGCAATTGGTTTGTTGTGCTGTGTTAGAATTGCTCCAATACCTTCCTCAGATGCATCAGTTTCAATGGTAAATGGCTATGTGAAGTTAGGCATTATTAGTGTTGGGTTGGTTGTCATTGCTTATTTTAAAGTGAGAAATGTTCCCTCTGCTTCATCGTCCCATTCAAACTTCCCTTTATTTAATAGGTTAGTGAGAGGTCTAGCGATGATCACATAGCCTTTAACAAACTTGCAGTGATACCCTGTTAAGCCAAGAAATCCGCACAGCTCAGTGATGTTGAATGGTCGTGGCCAGGATCTCATAGTGTCCACTTCTTTCTATCAACTTTGACTCCTTCATATGAGATTGTGGTCCTTAAGTACTCCAGCTCACGCTTACCAAAAGCGCACTTGCTTAACTTGACATAAAATTGATGGTGCTTTAACTTACCAAAAGCGCACATGATGGTTTGTTTGACATGATGAAGATGTTGTTCCCATGTGGGGCTGTAAACCAATATGTCGTCGAAGAATATTAATATGAACCTCCATATATCTGGCTGAAAGATTGCGTTCATCACTGGTTGAACGGTGGAAGGTGCATTGTATAACCAAATGTCATGACCATGTTCTCATAATGCCTATTATGAGTTCGAGATGTAGCCTGGGGGACATCCGAGGTGCATACTCTGATTTGGTGGTAGCCTCCGAAGGTCCAACTTAGTGAAATACTTAGGTCCATCAGATTTAATCTCCAATCATCCTTGACCAATCAATTTGACCTAATTCCTCAACTTTTTAATACCAAATCATTCAATCAACCAATCACAAAAAAATCATCCCAATACTTCAGAAAAAATTCTAGTAAAAATCTCTTTCATATTGAGTCATTATTTATTCATTTAAAATATCTTGTTGAAATAGCAAAATCTTACTTCCTTTCAAATTTCCATTGTGTCACTGGCCATAGAGACAAAAATCTCAGTTTCTACAAAGACGTTATCTTAGAAACAAAATTTGTTAATATTAGCCCAATAAAGAATTCTGAAGGAAAAATCTTCTGTCATGCCTTTAGCATTTTCAGAGTCACGACTAAGAGGATCGGGAAATCCATCCTTCAAATTTCAAAATACTTTGAAATAAAAAATAATACAATTATTTTGACTATATTGATGCTTGACATATGGTTTTCCTGCATCAAAATAATAATTTTTCCAATTCATGGTTTATAAATTTTGACAAAAATATTAAAATTAATTTTTCAAATTGATTTTAAGTTGGTGGTCAGTCCATGACTCTATCTTACAATCATTTCCAATTGATTTCCACCAGGCTTTTAATTTATTTTGGGATACATACGAATCTTCACCCACTGAGGTTTCTTTTCCCCAAATACTTCATTTTACAAGTAAATTCAAAATACCCTAAATTTTTAAATGACAATACTCAATTGAAGATGAAATCTTAACCAGACAATATCTCGTTAAATGGTGGGACAAGTTTGATACCCTAAAAATCATGACCTCCATTAATCATGATTTTGCCGACAACCATCCACAATTTAGATTAACAAAAAATCCTTATACTCAAGCTCTATTAAAAATAAATGAGCTCGTTGACCCAGATCCACAAATCAGACCATCCAGTCCAGATCCACCCAAACTTAAATCCAAACCCCCTTCGAAGGGTAGATCAAAATCCACAAAACCAAAATCCAAATTAAAGTAGGAGTTAGTGCAAAAATTACTTCTCCTCATTCAAGACAATACTGATTCTGAAGAAGAATCAAACCACCCAATTAAACCAAAAATCCAAAAAGGTCAATCATTCAGAGACACCACCCTTCAATAATTGGAGGACCCAATTGATAATGCTAGTATGAGTAATGGTGAATAAAGAAAAATAACTTGCCTTTGACAAAATTTCAACATCAAAATGATCAATAAATCTGAAGAAATACCTTGATGAGACAGTCATCGTCGAAAATGGATTAGAAAATTTTGAAGAAATGTTATGATACCAAAGCATAATGTAAAGGCCATAATAGTCTTCAAGGACACGCAATAGCAATGACTTCCCCATCCAAGATAGCAAATATCAAGGATCAATAACAATATCTCCATCAGTAATATAACAACTGTCAGAACACGAAGATCAAGATATCAACTATCAAGATTTTTTGTAATTTGTCATTTTGTAATCATTGTACTAGTTGTCGAATAATTAGGCAACTATTTATGTTTTTTTATTCTTAGTCTAAAGTAGACAAAAGTAAGCATGTAAAATGTTTTTATTTTTGTAGAATAGAATAGTTCAGGTACGTGATGGGTTCCCTGTGAACTCCACTTCCCTTGACTATAAATACGTAACCCTCTCCTATTTGTTCCTCAAAACTCATATTACAACTTTTACTATTTGAGAGCTAAAACCTGTTTTATGAAACAAAGCTTTATTCTTTTCTCCTCTTTTGTAAATATTTTCTTCTTTTTCCTTCAACATAAATTAGTGAGCTGGAGCACTAATTTGTTGTTGCTAATAAAACTGTTTGTGTAAGTTTTAAATCTTACACTCTAGTACAGCTTTTGTAGTTTATCTTATTACATCATAATACCCCTTATTTATTTACTGTTTAATTTCGCGTCTTTTGGTATCAGAGTCAAACCTGGTGGGAATAATATTATTCATTTACTGTTTCTACTCCAATTTAGGCATAATTTAAACTGTTCACCACCTATTATGGCTGGTTATTAATATTATTGTTTGCTTATTTACTTACATGAATAATTATTTATATTTAATTTCACTCTCCGCCCAAGTGACTGGTTATTCTTATAATTGATTATCTCTCTATATTATATGTTTACTTAATCTGTGAATCTGTTTATCAGAGGCTGACCTACCAGTCTCCATTTGATTAGCTTCAGGGATCTAGGTAAGACCTCTTAGATACGTAAATCTCGAGAGTATGGTGGTTGTAGAGGCGAAGGGGAAAATAGTGAAGCCTAATAGGAGGTTGTAGAAGTCACCACAATATTGGTAACAAAATACATTATGAAATTATCAATAATAAGATTAATTTAGTTAGTTGAGTCATGAGTAGATTATTCATAAGTAATTCTTCTAGTAGTAATAGGTCTACAATAATCTCAATACTTGACATAATAAATTATGAACATATTGAATTAGCAGATGATCAAGTAGATCATAGGGTATGGAATATGCTTAAAATCCCCAATAAAAGTATTTATAAATAAACATTGTATGTTGCTTCCTTCAAGCCTCAGCATCATGTAAAAATAATTAAAAAATATATATGCTCTTGGAAAATAGCATGAAACTTGTCAATTACTTTCCTCTAATGCAATAAAGCATCATATTCAAGAATGATATAGTTTCTTACATTTTGATTTAGTCTAGATTAGAGTTAAACCACTCACAAGAAGAGGCCTAAATACCTCTTTTTAAGATTAATTGAATCATCACTTTGTAATGGTCCAACCTATTTTGATTGTTTCTCAGAATTGTCTGTTAGTTCAGCAGAACCCCATATTTTAAAAATCATTAACTTTGAATATTAAAACTAGTGATTACCAAGTCCTAGAAAGCACCAAACCTCTAGCTTTAATCTTTACAGTTCATTACAAAGTAGCCAAAACAAATATGAGTTTCTAAGTCATCAATAGGAGTCCAAAGAATTAAACCCTATTGATCCAATCTAGCCAAAGTAATGCCAATATTAGAGTTCCTAAAACAATTAGGTGGTATGATATTAATTTTCTTTCAAATTGGCTTTTAACTAATGAAAGTCAACCTACTCCAATCCAAAGACCAATTGAAGATGTAGATTACATCCAGCAGTATATGGATGGTACTGTTAAAATTAATTTTCAATCATCTTCTAGATCTAATCCACAAATTAGGGAGTATAACCAGTCTAATACCTCTAGGAATTCTTTGTCTGAATCATCCATAAATGATAATCAAAATATTAGGATTCAACAATTAGAACAAGAATTAAAAAATTTGCAAGCTAAAAATTTTAAGTTTGATCAATCTGACGAAGTTGAAGCACCCACTAGATCGGATTTTCAAGGAAGCCTTCACTCTGTTAATCCTCAACTCTTAGTTCTAAATATAGGAACCCTGAGTCAAGAATATAAACCAGTTGGGAAGGTCTAACCGAACACAATAATGACCAAGCCAATCTAGATAGACGTAATAGGTTTAGAGACTCATATAATATAGATCAAAGAAAAATCATACTTGATGAATGGAAGGTATTTATGCAAGAATTTATATTTGATATAGTTTTCCTTGATTATGTTGAAGATATTTATGAGAAAAATACCATAGTAATTTCAAAGTATAAAGGAAGACTCTAATGTAGTATCTACTAGTCATCCTCCTTCAGAAAAAAAACATGATTAATCATAAAAATTCTTTAATCACTGCTTCTCCGTTCAAAATTATAAAAGAAGAAGAACCAAACTAAAAAGTAGTTGAACAAGTCAATTATACTAACCAGAGTCTAATTATAATAGGTAAACAATTAGACAAGATTGAGAACAAGGTTGATGTTCTTAATGAACCTAAACCTACTGAATCTCTGAAAGAAAAATCTTTAATAAATCTTTCAAATAAAATCACTTTAAAAATTATTCCAATTAATAAAAAGGTTGATAAAATGATTAATGAATTAAAGAATAAATCTATTGAGTCGTATTCTTCTGTTAAGATTATTAATCAAGACAGTAGTTCAGAATCTAAGTCTGAAACATTGGTGAAATATTTCAAGAATTAGAAGTAATTAACCAAAATGATAATTCTGATTCAGAAAGTCATAGGTCAGAATCAAGCTATGAATCATCCACAATAAGTGAATTTTCAAATATTAACCATATTGAAAAAAACATTTAAGAATTTAGAAATTAATAAATTAGAAAGAAAATTGCATAAGAAACATATGCCTCCTGACATTCAAATTACTGAGTATTGTCTTGTTAATCAATATTCTGTTTTTGCAGAATAATTATATGAATGGAACAGTGATGGACTTTCTGAACAGGAAGTTCTCAATAAATTACAACACATGGGAATGGTAGCTAACAATTACATTACCACCCACAATTTACTTCACGAAGAATTAAAAATCTTCTAGTCACAAGATTCACAGGAATGCTCCAATCCTGGTGAAAAAAACAACTCACAAAAGAATCCAAAATTGCCATTCTTTCAGCAGTAAAGGTTGATGTTGAAAAAAGACCCAAATATTAGAGAAAATCAGGAAACAATACCTGATAGAAATAATACACTCATTTATACAATAATTGAACACTTCATTGGTACGCCAAGTAATATTGTTTTGCGTATTCATGATCAATTAACAAACCTTAGATGTCAAACTTTAAGTAATTTTAATTGGTATAAAAATATATTTTTATCCAGAGTTATGTCAATGGATGATAGTAATCAACCCTTTTGAAAAAAGTAATTTATTAATGGATTATCCAATCTATTTGCATACAAAATAAGAACAATATTTAGTAATGACCTAGGTAATATAGATTATGATAGTCTAACCAATGGAACAATAATTACTATAATACAAAAAGAATGATTAAAAATATGTGTTGATATGAAAATCAACAGACGGATTAAAAAAGAAAGCAAAACAATTAAATATGAGTTATGTAATTTTTGTGAGTAATATGGTTCACCCTATATTTCCCATTCTTAGAAGAATAGGAAACATTACCACTTAAGCTCTAAAATGTCTCACAAACCATATAGGAAAAATGACCACAAACATAAGAATAAAAGTTTTGATCAAAACTTTTCTAAGAATAAAAATTTTGATAAACGTTTCTCTAGGAATAAAAATTATTCCAGAAAATGGTTTAATAAAAAATTTGATAAAAGCAATATTACATGTTTTAAATGTGGTCAGAAAGGTCATCTTTCTAACACCCGTCAAGTTAAAAATAAAATTAATCAATTAAAATTTTTTTAAGAAGATAAACATGAATTGTTTAGAATCTTAGAAACATTCGATTATTATGAAAGTAATAATGAAGATTTAGGAGAATATGAAACTTCGGAATCCTCTAAAACTGAATTCTGAAGTTCTGACAGTGATTCTCCTAACATCACTATGGGGTGTAGAGATAGTTGTTATAAAAAAATTAATGTCTTAAATAAAAATGAAGAACAAAAAACCCTCTTGTTAGATTTAATTAAAACAAGAATACTTTGAAGACTTAAAAAGTAATTCTGAAGAAAGAAAATATTAAGTCTAATAATAATAATACTAAAAGTCTTTCACATGAAAAATTCAATAGGGTAAAAGGGAAAGAAAAAAAAGTTACCTTACAGGAACTTCAAAAGAAAATTAAAAATATTAAAATAGAAATAAAAGAATTAAGAAATTCTAACACAGAAATAAATGAAGAACTAAACCTTTTAAAAATAGAAAATTTAATTAATAAATAAAAATTTAGTGAACTTAGTGAAATAGTAATTTCTGATAATGAGGTTGAAAAACCTATTAACTGTCAAGACGATGAAAATTTCATCTAAATACTTAACCACATCAAAATAAAAAAATGGCACATAATGTTCGGAATAATTATTCAAGATTTGATTTCACAATAATGGCTCTTGTGCATTCAGGAGCATATTTGAGTTGTATGCAGAAATGACTCATACCAACCAAGTAATTCAAAAAGATAAAAGAATATTTGTCCTCTGCCAATTGTACTCGTATGAATATCAATTATGAAATACTCACAGTTCATATTTACCAAGACAATGTATATTTCAAGACATCATTTGTCTTAGTAAAAAATATTACTGATAAAATTATTTTGGGTTTACCATTTATTGTTGTGCTATATCCATTTTCAGTAGAGTATGATGGTATAATTACCTATGTCATGAATAAACATGTTAAATTTAAATTTCTTTCTTTTCCTCACAATGAAAATTTTAAAACTTTAAAAGAAAAATCTATTTTTAATTCCATAAATCTCATTTTTTGTAAGGAAAAATAATTATATTTTTTACAAGATGAACTAAGATTCAATATAATTGAAGAACAGCTTCAAAGCCCTGCTCTTCAAAACAAAATTAAAATATTTGATCAAAGAATCTATAAAGAATCATGTTCTGATATTTCCGGTACTTTCTGGCATAATAAGCAACATACTGTCAGTCTGTCTTATATTAAAGGATTCGACAAAAAAAATATCCCAACAAAGGCAAGGCCAATTCAAATGAATTCTGAAATGCTTGAATTGTGTAAAAAGGAAATTGCAGAACTTCTCAATAAAAATATCATTAGAAGGAGCAAGTCTCCTTGGTCCTACTCGGTCTCTTACGTCCAGAAGGCCAGTGAAATTAAACGAGGATTTCCTCATTTAGTAATCAATTATAAGCCCATTGATATTATTTTGGAATGGATAAGATATCCAATACCAAACAAAAGAGATTTAATAAATAGACTTGGTGATGCAGTGGTATTCTCTAAATTTGATATGAAATTTGGATTTTGACAAATCCAGATAAATGAAAGTGATAAGTATAAAATTGTATTTGTGACTCCATTTGGTCATTATGAATGAAATGTAATGTCCTTTGGTCTTAAAAATACTCTCAGTGAATTTTAAAATATAATGAATGAAATCTTTAATCAATTTACTGATTTTTTAATTGTTTATATTGATGATGTACTTATTTTCTCTAAAGCAATAGAACAACATTGAAGATATCTTGAATCATTTGTTAGGATAATAAAGCAAAATGGTTTAGTTACCTCTGTAAGTAAAATTAAATTATTACAATTTAAGTTTAGATTCTTAGGATTTGAAATACACAATTCTAGATAAAACATAATTCCAAAGATTTCTAGGATCTTTAAATTACATACCTGACTTTTACGATAAAATGAGAATTGACTGTAATCATCTCTTTGATGGGCTTAAAAATAATCATCCTCCATGGGCAGTTGTCCATACTGATTTAATCAAAAGGATTAAGGCTCATGTTAAGACACTTACTTGACTTAACATTCCTACTAATAATTCTTTTAAAATTGTCCAAACTGATGTCTCTGATATTGGATATGGAGGTATCTTATTACAAAAAAAATTCCCAGAATCACCTGAATAAATTGTTAGATTTACATCTGAAACATGGTCTCAATCACAAGTTAATTAGAGTACAATTAAGAAGGAGATTTTACCTGTTGTCTTATATATACAAAAATTCCAAGATGACTTACTAAATCAAAAACTTCTTTTAAAAATTGATTGTAAATAAGCAAATCATGTTTTGGAAAAAGATGTTAAGAATATTGATTTAAAACAAATTTTTGCTAGATGGCAGTCTATACTCGGTATTTTTATTTTAATATTGAATTCATTAAAGGTATTAATAACTCAGTACCTAATTTCTTAACTCGTGAATTCCTGCAGGGGCAACAACAAGATGGGGTCCAGGCCCAAGCCTCGGGGAAAATGATTAAGGGAGATTCCTCCACTCAACAATTGGCTCTCAGGGCATAAGTCAAAAAGGAGCCTTCTGCTCTAAGAAATACTCAATTAACAATTCTTGGGTCTATCAGGCCTAATTATCAATCTATTTTGGACAACCAATTTGATCCATTTGCAATCTTTAAATCATTTGACCCACAATTAGTCATCAACCAACCAATCAACAATTATAGAAAGTCTTATCCTTATCATAGGAAGACTCCTAGTAAAAATCTCTTTTACATTGAACACTCATTCACCATTTTAAAAATACAATTGAAATAGCGAAGGCCCATTTCCTTCCTGATTCTCATTTTGTCCCTCGACACAAGGACAAAACTCTAAGTTTCTAAAAAGATATTATCCTAAAAATAAAATCAATAAATATCAAACCCATAAATAGTGTAGAAGGAAAAATCCTCTATCATTCATTCTACATCCTCGGAATAATAACTTTGGAGGAATGGACAATCCATCCCTTAGGGTTAAAACTCATTTTAAATAAAAAATATATAATTATTTTGACTATATTGATGCCTGACAAACAATTTTCTTAATCAAAATAGTGAATTTTCTCATTCTTGATTTTTGAATTTTGACAAAAATTCCAAAGTCAATTTACCAAAATGGTTTTTAAGATGGTGGTCAATTCATGACCCTGTCTTTGAAATATTCCCAATCAAATTACAACAAAATTTTAACTTATTGTTAAAATTATTTAAACCATCAACAGTTGAGGCATATTTTCCCCAAATAATTTATTTTGTAAATAAATATAAAATTCCATGGATTTTGAAGTAGCAATACGCCATTAAAGGGGAAGTCCTCACCAGATAATACTACGTAAAATGGTGGGACAAAGTCAGTACATTAAAAATATCTGCTTCCATAAATGAAGAGTTAACAAAGACTCACCCCAGTTAAAGTCTTTCAAACCTTCAGTGGACTCCTTAAAAATTAAGGAACCAGATAATCAAATTCAACAAATTAACCAATCATCAAATTCTTCTCAAGATTCAAAGTCTACCTCAAAACCTTCTTCAAAAGGCAAAATCAAGTCTAGAAAATCAAAAGAAAAGCAGGAGTTAAAACAAAAAAATGCTCATTCTTCTTAGAGACAATACATGCTCTGACTCTGAATTCTTAGTAGAGTCAAATCACCTAGCAAATAATAAAAAGAGTCAATCATCCAAATCTCTCCCTCAGCAATTGAAGAGAAAATCGCATGTTCTTACTCTTCCCCAATGAGCCCATGATCCCTTCCAGGATTCACAAGACCCTTTTGATGATGTAGACCTCAGTGATGATGAATAGGAAGAACTAAATGGACCCTTGGCAAAATGCCAATAAAATAATTTTGAAGGTATTATGATAACACCAGAGCACAATGCAACGATCATCATACTCTTCAAAAACAAACAAAGGAACAATGACCTCCAGTCTAGGGTGACAAATAAAGAGGACCAGTAACAATCACTCCATCAAAATAAGAACAGTCTCAACAAATTATGACAGCCACAAAGATCAAGATTCCAATTATCAAGATTCTTTGTAATTTGTCGTTTTGCAGTCATTGTACTAATTATCGAATAATTAGGCAACTATTTATATTTTTTACTACTTTTAGTCAAAAAGTAGGCATATAAAATATTTTTACTTTTGTAAAATAGAGTAGTTCAGGTAAGTGATAGATTCCCGGTGAACTCCACTTTCCTTAGCTACAAATAGGTAGTCTTTTCCCATTTGTTCCTCAGAACTCATTTTACAACTCTTACTATTTGAGAGCTAAAATCTGTTTTGTAAAGTAAAGCTTTCTTCTTCTTCTCCTATTTTGTAAATCTTTTCTTCTTTTTTCCGTCAACATAAATTAGTGAACGGGAGCACTAATTTATTGTTGCCAATAAAACTATTTGTGTAAGTTTTTAATCTTACACCATAATATAGCTTTTGCAATTACCGTTTGTTAATACAGTTTTTATTGTTTATCTTCTTGCATCTTAATACCCCCTGTCTAATTACTATTTTATTCCGCATCTTTTCGTATCAAAGACAAACCTGGTGGAGATAATACAATTCATGTACTGTTCTACTTCAAGTTTTGCATAATTTAAACAGTAAATGAGAATTTTATAATAATTACAACTCTTACTATTTGAGAGCTAAAACTGCATTTGTAACTCCATTTGGCCATTATGAATGGAATATAATATCTTTTGGTCTTAAAAATGCTCTCAGTGAATTTCAAAATATAATAGGCGATGTGTGTGTGTGTGTGTACACGCATAATACTATAGTTTCTGAAATGTAAATACTTTAATACATATAGATATACATATATAAATACATTAAATCATACACATACACACACACACACACACACACACACATACTCTGTAGTTTCTGAAATGTAAATAAATTAATAAAGTGTGTACAAACAACCAATAGTAACATTACATACTTTCACATTTTAATCTAAAAGTTTATAAAATTGAAATTCAGACAAGAAGTATCAATTAATACTACTACATTTCATCAGTTATAATACTTAAATAATTTTGTAATGTTTATCAAAATACTTATTATATGCACGATGATTAATTTTCTTACTAGCTTACGGAAATAGGTGCAACATATTTTAAAAATCATTACGTAAGTAATCATTAATAGTCTGAGTGTAACATATTTACTCTCGGGCTGCCTACTTTATGCTTTGATAGTGATTTCTTGATGCTTTGTACCTATGTTTGGAGCTACGGTTTGTCTTTATTGAAGCTAATTGTGATGATGAAGGGGAAGTATTGTGTTAAAGAGATGGATTTGGAAGGATTCGAATTGGTTGTGTCTAAAAAAGGGAGGGGAGGAGACCTCCATAGAATAAGGCAGGTGATGCTGTGTCCAATGAGGTGGCTGGAAGTGAGCTAGGGCACATGGTTTTACCCAATGGACGAGTAAGCTTTGAGCTAGGGTTTTTGCCTTTACTTAGCAAGGACGTTGATGGCATTAATGAAGGGATTTCTTTTCCCACTTTGGAAAATCTCGGTAACCCTAATGCAGGACCTATTTTGAATATTAAGGAGGTTGAGCATACAGTTTCTTCCAATGGAAAGGAGGACCTCATGACAGAGCACATGGTTGTATCCATTGGAGTTGAGGACCTTGAGATAAAGCATTTGGATTTACCTAAAAAGAAAGGGGATAACATAAATGAGGTTAAGGTTATTTCCTCATTGAGCTCGATGACAAACTCCAACTCTCCCAAATCTGGCTTCAAAAATATTGATGGAGAGAAGGAGTTCCCCCATTTACCCTCACCTGTTCATTCTTCAAAAGATGCAGATGAGACGATTTTGGAGAACTCAGTTCTTAAAGCTCTTAATGCAAGCTTGGACAATTACAATGTTGTTGTACCTACCGAGGAGAATAGGGTTGAAGAAGACGTCCCTTTGGTGAAACCCCCTCTTGACAATAAGGAGAATAATAAAAGAAAATGGGTATATAGGGTTCAAAATAGCAATGTTCCCTTTACGTAAAAATATGAGAAACCTTCCAAGGATTCAAATGGGAAGTTCAAAGTGGAGGATGTTGTTATTAAGTAAGGGATTCAGTCTTGGCAAAATACTTTGGTTAGGCATTTTGTTGGTAAGAAACCTGAATTTAATGGAGTTCATAATGTTGCTTTTTGGATTTGGGAAAATACAGGATTGGAAAATATTTCTGAGGATGATAATGGGTTCTAGTACTTCCAATTTTTTTCTTAAGAACAAAACGATAGCATATTACATTGTGGCCCTTGGCTTTTGTTAGGTGTTCCTTTCATCCTCAAGGAGTGGAACCCTACAACTAAGCTGTCCAAAGAAGACATTATCCGTGTGCCTATTTGGGTTAAGTTATGGGACATTCCTACTTTTTTGTGGACTTAAAAGGGCATCAAATGAATTTGTAGAATCTTGGGGAACCCGGTGTGTTCTGACTCATTCACGGCTGGATGCTCCAAGCTCTCCTTTACAAGGTTTGTGTGAATATTGATTTAGATTCGAACCTCTCTGAGTTTATTGACTTGAATTTGGATGGATAAAGAGTTTTTGACGCCCGAGTGGATGTTGAGTATCTAGGTTTGCCTAACAAGTGTTCTAAGTGTAAGGTGTTTGAGTATGATTGTCTTCAAGTGAAGAAACCAACTACCCCACTCAATAAGGAGCCTAAACCTAGCAAACAAGAGTGGATTCAAGTTACTAAGAATGGTAAGAATGTGCCTAGGGTGGATATCCCAGAACCATCTTACACCTGGTTGCATGAATCTCTTGATGATATTTTTCTTGAAGGTGTGCATACTCCTCTAGATCTGATCTCTATGAGAATAGGGTTGATAAGAGTGTGTGCAATATTGATAAAAAATGGCAGATTTAAATCATCATGATAGTGATAGCTTGTTGGAGATATGTGATGTTGAAGTTGGTTCCGTTTCCTTTCCAAAACCTTTGGAGGTGGAAAATAAGCCTAACTCTCCAGGAAACTCAAATTCCCAAGGGAAGATTAGTGCAAGGCAGAAGTAGAGATTGAGATAAACGGCTGCCAAGATAAAGGCTAAGAATGATGACTTGGGGAGTGCTTCCCCACCCTCTAAGTCATCTTTATGTTAGACAACATTGCTGCATGGAATGTTGGAGGCTTTAACCAGTCTCTTAAACATTCGGAGGTAAGGAGATTTGTGAGGAAGTTTAATATTAAGTTATGTGCCTTACTTGAGACTAGAGTGAAGATTAAACACTTCCAAAGGTTTGTCAATTCTTTTAATATTTATTCTAAAGATCATTGGGGGAGAATTTGGATTGCTTTTGATGCTGCTAGTTTTGATGTTTATGTGTTTTTTATGTCTGCCCAATTGATTCATTATAAGATTGTGAAGAAAGATTCTGCAGTTACTCTTCTTTATAACTTTGTGTATGCTGCTAATAGTCATGTCTTAAGGAAGAGATTGTGGGATGGTTTGATTATGCTGCATTCTTTTAATTTCTATCTTCCTTGGTCTATTCTTGGTGATTTTAATGAGACTATTCATTCGGATGAGAAGAATGGGGGAATGCCTAACTAGGATGAGGCCTGAGGGTATGAAACAGTTTGTTCATTGTCTTAATTCTATTGATATATGTGATTTGAATTTCACTGGAGCTTGTTTTACTTGGTGGAATCACTAAGAGGGTCATACCTAGTATTCATACTAAGATTGACAGGATTCTGGTTAATTCTGAGTCGTAGTTGGTCTTCCAAAGGTCAATGGATTTTTTTTCTCCTCCTACTTGTCAGATCATAGCCCTGCTGTTTTGAGGTTCTTCCCGGATGCTTCTAGGAATATGATCAACTCTGCTTTGAGGATTTTCTTATGGACTGACAAGACCGAGCAATGTTCTGGTACTGAAGTGGCTTGGAGTTAGGTTTGCTCTCCTTTCAATGGAGGGGGTCTTAATCTCAAGGATTTGTCCATATGGAATGTTGATGTTGTGTCTAGATTCTTCTCGAAGCTTACCAAGAGAGATAAAGACTCGTTATGCATTGTTTGGTGTTTTCATAATCTGCTTAAAGGACAGTCTATATTTTACTATAAAGATGGGAGTTGACCCTTCTTAGTCTTAGAGAAAACTGATCAGGCTTAGAGATAAGATTTCTTATTTTTTCAGGTTGAAGATCAGTAATGGACAGTCTTGCTTCCTTTTCACTGACCCTTGGCATGATGATGGCATTATTTTTCAACGGTTTGGTAATGATTTTGTAAATATGACTGGTTTAAATCTTTATTACCCTCTGTCTATTCTTATTAGAGATGGGACTATGCGATGACCTAACCAGTCATTAAGAGCATGTTCTAGTCCAGACACATTTATTTTACTCCATGGCTCTCTTCTTTGGATGAAGATAGATGGAGTTGGACAACTAGTAGTAATGGTGATTTCTCCAATGGAGATACTTATTCTAATTTGTCTCCCCATCACGACCCGGTTACTTGGAGTCACCTAGTTTGATTTTTTGGAAACATCCCAAAGTGTGCCTTCATTCTCTTGGCTTGCTCTCCATAACAAGCTCAACACTAAGGACGAGATTTTTAAGTGGAACACTGATGTTAGCTTGGAATGTGTGTTTTGTATTGGTGGCTCTGAATCTATTTATCATTTATTATGTGATTGCCCCTTTACCAGGAAGATTCTTGGTTCTTTATTGCAGAGATGTGATGTTTCTACTACTCCTAACTCCTGGGATAAACTGATTCTCGGGCTTCTCTTTTTTAGAAACCCTAAGTCTTATTCTTTTTTAGTACTAGACTTGTCTTTTCTACATTTTTGTACTGTCTTTGGCTTGAGGGGAACATGCGAATTTTTGTGGGTAAATTCATGGATTCTCGTCTCATTTTGAGAAAGATTTCGGGTATGGTTAGAGAGAGAATATTCTTTCTTACTAAGAATATATCACTCAACTTTGATGATGATACTTTGGAGAGATGTATGTAATTTGTAATTAGTCTTTTTGTTTTCTTATTCTGGGATATTCCCCTTGTATTTATGTAAAAAAATCTTGTTAATATTTTTTTTGGCCTTTGACCAAAAAAAATTATCTCTAAATTGAAATAATAGAAAATGTATAATTCAATTATAACATATTTTTGAAACTTTAGTTAATCGCTATTTTTGAAGTATAATTTGTCTGTATATAAATATAATATCAAACAAATTTATACACGATAAATTGAGTTTGTATTAAAAATAAAAAAGTATCAAGTCTAAACTAAATTTTTACCATATGCTTTTAAATTTTTTCTGAACATTATGTTCTAATAGTTGACTGGAATAATAATAAGCCAATAAATAAATATGATGCTAAACATTTTTGATATAAATTGAAAAAAAAATAGTGTTAAATCTTTTTTTATATATCACGTGTACCGAACATGATTATATAAGTGATAATTTCAGTTTGAAATAAAATGAATTTAAGTATACGTGCATCACATGCGTGTGAAATTAATTAATATTATAAATGATGAATAATCTCACCTCTCTAGAATGATTAGATATCACAAATATTATTAATCCTTTACTCCGATATCGGCAAGTGCTTTGGAAAGAATGTAAAAAGAAAAAACAAGTTTATCGTAAACAAATCTTTTAGTTTTATCATAGTCATAGTACAGATGAGACTTGTAACGATGTCATTGATTCATGTTATTGATAAAGGGCTAAGAATGAGATTCTCATTACCTGATTAAGAGCCAACTATTCGATTTAGTGTTCAAAATTTATTTTGGGTCTCTCACCAATTTGCTTTACCTTGAGCATTAATGTATTATTACAGGCATGCACTATTTTCATTCTTCACCTTTTGCCGATTCCATCCTTTTAGTGAAGGTAGTGTTACTTTTATACACGCACAAGTAACAGAAATCTATGTAATATTAGTAAAGGGGAAAAGTAATAAAGGAGAGTAGTGTGTTTTGAAAGTGAAAGAATGTGATTCTTCTTTGGTTTCTTTAGGCTTTCTCTTACACCAATGTCAATCCATTGGACATCCAACAAAGTATGAAAGAATTCTGAAAAAGAAAAAAAAATGGCTCTGAATTTATGTCATTAAAAAGATGGATTTTGCAATTGAGCAAACTTGAAGCAACATCATTTTCCAAGGGGTGTCTTTTGTTTAAAAGATTTGCCTTCTTCTCCCCTCTATTGCTTTTCTCAACGTTTCATAATGGGTTAATTAGCTCTTTGTTATATTATAAACGGTAGACTGTAGTATACCTTATATTTCAAGGAATTGACCTCCTTAATTAATAATGGAATCCTATGGAGTCCTAAGGATACATTTTTTATCTTCTTTAAATGGAAAATCTTTATTGTGATAACTATGTGTTACATAGTTAGGACCACAGGGTCACAGAAGAACATATATAATCATAATTATGTGATTTAGTGGCATTTTATATCTAGTTTTAGCAAGGCTTTTATAGATGTATTTCCTCTTATGACGACTAAAATTTAAAATTATGAATCTATACATTCTTATAGACTAAGATTTAGATTCAGATCAACTTTTATATATATTATATATGTCTCATTATTTACCGATGTGTTTTTTCCACTCGTATATTTTTTTCCTTCCTTTAAACTAATATGCTCAAGAAATATTTATATTTAACCACATTTTGACAAAATTTTACTAGTGTAATGAGATAGGTAGAGAGATCGATAAAATTCATATTCCTACTTTGATATTAAATAAAACAAGAGTTCTGATTTGATTGGGTGATTAATTTCAAAAGTAGATAAATCTGAGAATGATGTAGTGAGTGGTTTTCTTCACTTAAGAGTGACTGGACAAATGATTATTTTTTTTTTGTCAATGGAGAGGGGATATAAAATGGGGTTTGAACTCCTGATTTTGAGTTGTAAACCTCATAAATAATCATTTGGTTTGAAACACTTAATTACAAATGATTTCATGGATCAATGAAATAATGTAACTTTTTATAAGAAGAAAGTTCTAACTGATGATTAGTGTCCGTCTTTACAAATATTCCATATTAAGCAATTAGGCTCTAACCTAATCAATGTCTAATATGTATAATTTCAAGCCATCTGTCTTTTAATGGAATGCAAAACCATTTCCCAAGTTCTAATAATTAATTATAATTGTAAGTTGACGTTGAACTAATCCATGAATTAATCTCATAAACCTATGTCGTATTCCATGGACAATTGGAGTTAAAAATTAATCACCACTTAAAAAGATGGCCCCCTAGGAAAATGTTGCTTCTATTTTACTGAGATTCTATCATATAATTTATGTACTAATTACTATGTCCATACATTAAAACAGCTAATATGTTTTGTCCCATTACTGATATCTTCTACCTGTATGAGCATAATTTTTAAACCATTTTTAAAGAAAAATGAAATCCTTGAAGTAAATCTGAAGTTTTCCATCACATGAGTTAGTGGATAAGAGCTAAATACTTTAGTTTAGTTTAGTTGTTCAAGTTCTTATTAATTATCATGTCACTTATCTAATTCAATTTTTCATGTAATTTAATATGAATTACACGATAAGATGAATTGAAATAATGATTACACTTTTATAAAATTACACTTTTATAAAATTTCGTTGAGTTCGTAAGTTTGAGTCATAATATTCTTCAAATTTCGTAGAATTGTTACTTATATATAAAAAAAATTATACACATAAGTGCTAGCGTTTTGTCCTATTAATAGGCTCTTCCACTTGTAAGGAGGTAAAGCCTTAATTCAATACAAAGACATAAATACAAGATGTAATATGGTATAAAGAACACAATGTTTGAAGCCATTTTATTTATGGGGAATGAGAAAACTGAAGTACTTAAAAATTCTCTAAAGAGTAGTTGCATAGTTTGTGTCAAGAGGCCAAATTTCAAACTTGTCGCCATCCTTGAATTTGTAAAAAATGGGACGTTTGGCTATATATAAATGATTGATCAAACCCACTTTTTGTTCGATTGGTTTCTGGGATTTGGAGAGGGTCATACACTAGTATTAAACAAAAATGTCTTCTCTAGTCTTGGTCTATTATTTTTATGAACCACATCTTACTATTTATCTTTGTTTTCCTTAGTTATCTCTCTATATAATATATCTGAGCACTCATTTATGTTTTCTGAATTCACTTCTAAAGATGTTTTATAATATTTATATATTTATTTTCATTAATAAACAATAACAGACTAGTCGGCGAAATAAGAATTTCTAGCTTCTTTTAAAGTTATAATTTAATAGTTAAAATTCATTTCTTTCAATCAATAAATTTACCTACTTATTTAATTGTGCAATTAGATGCAAAGCTTAATAAAATATTGAAAAAGAGAGAGAGAAAAGGGATTCTCCCTTCATTAAAGTTTTCTTGGTCATGTTGATTGTGGAGATGAACATAACTTTGATTGATAAGCTTCATCTAATTCAAATGAAAGTGGAAATTTAGTCACATATGGGTAAGATTAGAATAGGAATATGATCATATATGGGTCAAAAGCATTTCTAAGTAAGTACACCTAATCATAAGGACACAATTGGTTATGTCAATACCTGCTCATGCCCTATTGCATTCCCTAGTTTCTAATATCTCCTTCATACAAACACAAGGATCGTTTAGTGAAAAATTTATCCTAAAGATAATGTATTTTTGAAACTCTAAAGAAAAAAGTTGCTACCAAACCAACTTAATATTTGACAGTTGAATATAAATATGAGCAACTATGTTAGAATATTATCTTACATCGTTTGAATAAGTTATTTATGTTTAGTATAAAATTCAGTATACATTTTTTAACGCCTAAGTTTCAATGAGCAATCAGGTTAAAATTTTCAATTGGGTATCAGAGATTTATTGAACCTTTAATTGTGTTGCTTTAGAGCATAGTATTTGACATACTGCTTAGTTCTACTGACATGTTGTGGTCTAAGAAGACGTTGGATGTAGCATCACGCCGTTTGAATATATGCATTCTCTGCTCACTGATGTATTATAGCCTAAAAAGTTGTGTTACTATAAACCAATATCATTCTCCATAATACATAGATTATATGGAGTGATTGGATTATATTCTTATCTTATGATTGTTATCTCAATTTTTTAAAATTTTGTGAGAACTTGAATACAAAATTTTAAACTTCTTGTTAAAAAAAGGTAATAACTGATTAGATAAGTTGACGCATATTAGTAAGTTTTTTAATGTCTTACTCATAATAAATAATCTTCTTTAGTATAAATATATAATTTGAAAAAAAAGAGTTGATTTTATTTGGCATGCCTAGTTAACAGTCCAAATAAGATTCAAGCCATCTCAAACCCAATAAAAATATTTCAATTTGTTTAAAAATATATTGGTACACAATGAAAATTTGCCAATATCAGATAAGGTCAATGGGAAGAAAAAGAGTGAGGATGTTTGGTTAAAAATAAACTTACATTAAGTCTCTAACCAATTGTCTACTGACAAATGCATACAGGGAATAGCCTGACTCCATCTGATCACCACCTTCCCACTTCCAAATTTTTCTTCAGTGAGAGAGAGAAAAATCCAATGGGAAACACTATATAGGCTATAGAGAGAGAGAGAGAGATGCAAAGCAGTGAAATTGAAGTCTCCTCAGCTTCTTTTAAGAAAATACAGCTACTAGACTCAGCTTTTTCTTACAACTTGATTTGCTCTCTCTTTATACAAATGCCCTGCGTCTGCGTGCTCTCTCTCCTCACCTTCACTGACTGAGACAGTGAGACCTTCCAATATCTTCTGCTCCTCTTTTTTATCCATGGCGTTGGACCTTGAAAACCCATTATTGCTCTGCTTTCACTCTGATGTTCCCACTTCCCTCTTCCTCCTTGAATCTGATCACATGCCTTCTAACTCTTATCTTCGGACCCTTCAGTCTCCTGATTTTCACATCTCCATTAGACAAAGCACCGTATCTTTAATCTCACAGGTATTTTTGTCTCTTTTACATTTTCTCTCTGTTATGTCACTCATTGTCTCTAAAACGCAAATGGGTTTCTTTTGTTTTCTCTATATATTCACATTTTCTTTTGCAGTTCTGCTGCAGCTTCGACCCTCTCTTGTCATACCTTGCCAACAATTATCTAGATCGGTTCCTGTCCAGCCATGGATTCATGGTATTCCCTTTTTATTTCTGATAATTATGTATAATCTGGAACTAGCTTTCATTTTCTCTGTTTTCGAAAGCAAGTTAAATGTGTGCTAAATGATGCATCAGATTGTTTGTGGGTTCAATGATTTATTCATTTGACAGAACATTGATATTGCAGCAACCAAAGCAATGGGTCCTTAGGCTTCTTGCTCTCTCCTGTATTTCTTTAGCAGCCAAGATGACCAAAACAGAACTCTCTCTCACTGATTTTCAGGTACCAAATAATAATAATAATACTACTAAAAGCCCACCCACTTCAGTATTCATAAATCAGTAATCAACATTTATTACATTAGAAATTTCAACTGAAACAGGGGCAGGGTGAAGGGGGTTTCATTTTCGACACACAAACAATACAGAGAATGGAGGTTCTCATCTTGGGAGCTCTAAAATGGAGAATGCGTTCAATCACTCCCTTCGCTTTCATCCCTTTCTTCATTTCTTTCTTCAAACTCAAAGACCCACCATTGACGCAAGCTCTCAAAGCTAGAGCTACTGAAATCATATTCACAGCTCAAAATGGTAAACCCAACCTGATAAGTAATATCTCAAATCAATTTTTTTTCCAACTCTAACACGTTTCCTCTGCATGTTCTTCGGTTTTGTTTGCAGAGACTAAGCTTATGATGTTCAAGCCTTCATTAGTTGCAGCTTCTGCTCTTCTCTCTGCCTCTCATGAACTTTTCCCTTTGCAATACCCTTCCTTTACCACAGAAATTTCCAATTGTTTATATTTAAATAAAGTAATTATCTCTCCCATTTTTATTGAAAATTTATATGGCACAACGTCTAATGAGACAATTTATATCATTAAAATTTTGATTTATGTAGAGTATTTCTTCCAACTGTTTAACTTTATTCGAAGCCTGTATTTTCTAGTCATGAATATATAATCAAGGTAACATTTGACAGAAAATTTGGACTGACTTGCTTGTCTGTAAAAGAGATGCTATTAATTAACAAAATCTTTTACTCTGTTTTCTACTTTTTGGACGACAAGTCGTCTGATTGTTTGGTATTATGGTTGTACAGGAAAACATGTTGGAATGCTTCAATGTAATGCAAGAGATAGTAATAAGTGGGTATGAATCAGTGTTTGATGTGGATCAGAGCGTCGACACGCCGGTCAATGTGCTAGAGTACAACTTCTCCAGCTCAGAAAGTGAAAGTACAATTGACACAACCACCACCATCACCGCCAGTAAGAAAAGAAAGATCAGTGATTACTGTAACAATCAGACGGTCCAGATTTCTCAGGTCCAATAGTTCTGATAGGACTAAGCCACTCCCCAGAGTTCAATCACCTTGGCCCGGCTTGAAAACGACACTTGCTCATTTCCAAAAAAAAAAGAAAAAAGTGAGAAAGAAATTAACGGGTGAGAAAGTAGAGAGACGAAGTTGTGATGTCATAAACAAAGAGATCACGCTGCTGCATGATCTGTTTGAGGCTTATTAGAATGTGTTTGGCTAGAAAGAAAGAGAAACAAAAGAAATATGTTTTTGTTTTTGTTTCTGTCTTGAGGACAAAACATGATTTTGAATTGCAGGGTTGAATTTTATGTTTCTGTTTTGGTGTTAGTGTGCCTACTTTTTGTTTTTGTCTTTGTTTATGGTCAAGGAATAATAATTTTCTTGGAAAGTTAAAACAAAGTAATAATAATAATGACCTTCTGTAATTTTATAGCTCACTTGACCATCTTGTCCTTTTTATTTTAGCTTGATATGGAATGCATCTAGGGCTGTTTCAGTAATTTTCAATGATTTCTATTTGCCCCATGCTTATACAGTATTAGTCTCTCTAATCACTTTTTTTTATTAATTAGGCTAAAACAAGTCTGTCAACTTCAAAACATATTTCTATAAGAGTACTGAAAATCCATTAATTCTTCGTATGATATATAAAGAAGTATTGAGTTTTCAATATTTTGAATCACCCGAAAAGTTGGCTCAACTCAATCTGGAAGAATCCTTAAATTTGGTTAATAAATAGAAAGAACACTGGTAGTTGATACGGACCTTAAGACTGAGAAGTGAGGAGGGGAGAAAGGTACAATGGTCTTAATGAAAGGATAATATGGTGTTGTTTGTGGGACAACAGATAATAAATAGAGTAAGAAGCTGCAGAAAATGTTTGGGTTTGGGATGTTTCACTTGTCCTCGTTGTGCTGAGACAGTATGATTAGCCTACAAATAGCACAAATAAAAAGGTGGCTCATGTCACTGGTGCATGGTGGTGGAGTGGAGCTTAATAACAGCAGCAAGCTGAAGCTTTACAGCTCTACAATTAGTGGTTGCCTTAATGCAAAAGGGTGGCGCATTTTCTCCTTGTTGGTTAGCATTTAGTGATCAAAATAATAGCAGAACCTCATTTCCTTCTCACTTGTTTGTTCTACTTGCATAGTAGAGACTCTTAAATATTTGGCCTAAACTGTTTCTCACTCCTTCAACAATCACAATCAACCGTTCATTAACATTCTAGCAACCTCAAATTTTGATTCGTCATAACGTGAGACGCTAATAATGTACCAACCGTAATTCTTGAATGACAAATGGACCGTTAGAGTATGAATTGGTTGGATTCAGATGTAATTTTTGGTTGGTTTTGCTGTCCTATGCATTCACATGGAATCACAGAGAAGAAAGTCTCAATGATAACATAACCACACCTAGTACCTTCCTAGATGCAAAGGATGGCGCATTATCTCCTAGTATTAGGCAACTGATGCTTCAAATAATTGCAATATAGTTTCTATTATTAAGTTAAAGCTAAGACAAGTATTACTAAAATTTATCAGAAGATTAGAAACATGCATCTGAACCAGATTGATGCTTTCAGGTTCTGAGTAAATTTTATTTACCGAGAACTCCCGGCATTACAGAGATCAGAAATACATGCATTTATCTGCAATACGATGGCATTTGCACTGTCTGCTGTGTTTAGAACAGTACTTGAAAACCTGAAATGCAAAAAGGAAGAAAGCACAGAAGAGAACTGAGATGATACAGCTGAATTAACCTAACTAACTAATATTCTCAGTGCTACAATATTTTGAAGCAAAGATTCCATATAATAATATAGATGAACAACACTACAATTCAAGACCAAAAAGAAGACTGAAAGTTTAAGGGATATTAATTTACGATATGGAAAAAGAGATGATAATGTCTTCAGTTTTCTGTCCTTGACTTAGAATTTGCCGATGACGTGTAGCTCTTGGCTTGAGAGGAAGTGGTTGAAGTCGATGTGCTACTCCGTGTTTGAGAACTTTGGCTCGAGGATGACTCTGTGAAGAATATTATCTGCTCCTGGTTATCTACAAACATTTGAAATGATCGTGGAATGGGAGGCAGGTTAACATCTAGAACCCCCTCCAGAATCTGAACCACCTGACCCATCGACGGCCTGTGAGTCTCTTCATCTTGGACGCACCAGCAAGCGACTTTACATAATCTTGAAAGCTCATCCAAATCAGCATTCCCTTCCAACCTAGGATCCAACAAGCTTACCACTTCACCCCCTCCGATTATCACATTTGCAGCCCAAGATGGAAAGAAGTTGACTTTCCCATCTTCAGATTGCTCGGAGTTCCTCCTTCCCGATACGACTTCGAAAAGCATCATTCCATAGCTAAAAACATCAGCTTTGGCTGTTATTGCCACACCCGATACCCACTCTGGTGCTAAATATCCCCTCGTCCCTCTCATGGTGGTCAAAACCCGGCTGAACTCCCGCCCCACCAGCTTAGCCAGCCCGAAATCTGCAACTTTTGGACAAAATTGAGAATCTAGAAGAATGTTCTCTGGCTTTATGTCACAGTGAATGATACAGTCTCTACACTTCTCATGGAGATAATACAACCCTCTAGCTGTCCCTAAAGCAATTTGGTATCTCGTTTTGAAGTCCAAAACCGGATTTTTTTCAGGGAAGAGATGAGCGTCTAAAGAACCATTGGACATGAATTCATATACCAAAAGTTTTTTATTACCGTCCGAACAGAACCCACGAAGACGGACGAGATTAACGTGTTGGATCGTACCAATCGTGCTGACTTCCATTCGGAATTGCTTCTCTCCTTGACCTACACCTTCCAGCTTCTTCACTGCCACAACAGTTGAATCAGCCAATGTCCCTTTGAAAACGGACCCGAAACCACCTCCCCCGAGTTTCTCCGAGAAATTCTTGGTAGCATTCTGCATATCTTTGTACCCAAAAGCCAACAACGAACCCTCCACCGTCTTTCCTCTTCCAACAACACGATTCCTCTGTCTCACTACAACAAACAGTAGTATGCATAGAAGAATCACTATCCCTATCGATGAGCCTGCAACTACACCAATAACCAATCCCTTATTATTATCCTTACTGCTCGAAAACTCAGAAGCAGCTAGTCTGATATAATGTGTTTTCCCACTGGAATCACCTTGTGCTAATTGTTGAAGATTCAAAAGCTCCCCAACCCAAACTTGACACCCACCATTGTCATAAGCATAAGCCGTGCAATTGCAGTTATTCAAACAATTAGATTCACATTCCGATTCACTTCCAACTTGAACAGATAGTGATTGTTCGGGGAGTTTAGTACTAGTCATTTGCCAGAACCTGTCCTCTGCCCCGTTTGCCACGCTCGTATTCCCGCACTGCAAATTGGTTTTCCTAACACACCCGCCGGAGAAATCTGCTAAATTCCAATCGTTGTTCGATTTCGGGTCAAATCCAGTCAGACAGTTACAGAAGGGCAATGAGTTCTCAGTGCAGGTCCCATACGCTCCACAGAACGCATAGACTTCGCATTGTCGTCTAGGTTGAGACCAAAACAGATTCCACTGTTTAGAGCTATCCAACCATGTGAATTGCTTAATCTGACCCGAAACATCCATCACGAACCGGGATATTACAGACGGATCATAGAGAGAATAGGTGAAATAGCTCTCACTAGCATTTGAGAAATAGCTGAAATTGTAGATATAATTAGACCTCATCTCAGGTACCGAACTGAAGATCCTACCATCCCAAGGTCCGCTAGTCCAGTATCGTTCAGTCCTGTTCCACAGGATAATATAAGCGTTGCTTCCATTTGGATCAAGCTCAAGGGAGAAGAGGCCTGGGGCTGGATCCTCTGTATTCTTCCATGAAGTCAACAGTTGGTTTTCTTTTGTGATATTATTAAGTCCGATTTTACTACCCGGAAGCCATGTATGGGCTGGAAAATCAAAACTCTGCCACAAGGGCCTACTTGAGTTATCTCTCAGCACAAGATTCCCATCATCTTGAAGAATTAATCGGATTGACCTAGATTCAGAGGCAGCGGAATTCAAATTTGTGGACCAAATTGGGATTTGGGTCTCATTAAAAAGAACCAAATTCCCATCTGCGATTCTTAAAGATGAAGAAAATCTATCGGAAACCGGTCTCTCTCTGTTTGCTACCCAAACTATGGTCTGGAGGGAGACTTTTCTGTACCACATGCCTATGTAATATTTTGAAGAATTACCTGGAGTGAAGAAACCCAGTTCAAATACGTCACCGGCGGAGATGATGGTTTGGTCACCGGAGAGAGATTGGGTTGCGGAAATTGAATCAGCTCCGAGCGAGAGATGGGTGTTGAGAGAGAAGATGAGTAGAAGAACAGAGAACGTCAGCCATGGACTTCTGCTGGTTTCCATGGCTGCAGAGATATTGAAAGATGGGTAGAAATGAAATTCAGAGTGACAGAATTTACAAATGATAGATCATTATGATGCCAAAATAAAGATTTATGGTCATTGGTCAACCAATGCTCTTTTCACTGACTACTCTGCCCTCAAGAACCATTGAACACCCATTTTGAAGACCAAAAGAATATTATTTACATAAAGAAATTTATATCCACCGTTTGATAATCGCATAAATTATTCATATAATGATCCAACGATGAAATAACATTGAGTGAAGCATGACTAGTTTTTGCAGAAGGATATTAAAATATACTGATAAATGGTGCATAGATGGGCAGTTTGGTATATTCAAGTCAGGAGAAATCCTTGGTCATCCTCGTGTACACAAATTTCAATCTGACGAAAAGTCAAAATTGAAATTTTTATTCAAATGAAAAAAAATAAAAAAATTTATTCGAAAGATCCCAGAAAGACTTTAAAGTGATCCAACTTGAGTTGAGTTTTTCAAACGACAGCAGTTCGTCGACACTCTTCAGCAGAGTAGTTCAAATTATTATTACACGCTTTGTTTTTTAAACGCTCGGTTTAAAAAGAAAAAGTTGTCCTAGAAAGTAAAAAGGGGTGATCTAGACCTTTTAGTAACGGACGGTCTAGATTGTGCTAATATTACCTCTGGTTTGAATTACTAAAGAGGAGTTGATCCGTATCCTAAATTTACTATGTTATTCTTCTGTGTATTCTCTGTCTAAGTCAGTAAATTTTTGAACAAAATACGTTATCACATACGCTTCACATACCCAGGTTACTCTTTATAAATTAGAAAGAACCACAAAATCATGTGAAAAACAAGTTTACAATCACAACTGTTCATTTGTTCAGTTACCCATGTGTTAGGATATTTCAATAAACTTTCATGCTGCCATGGAAATATTATCATATTATCATTGTGAGATTGGCACCTTCCTTTATGTCACTTGAAGGTGATTTGACGATTCCTTAACATCGGGGTTATCTAATATTACATAAATTATAATACTAGCTATACAATAATTGTTCTAATATTGGTAGGATAAGATTACAATACAAGCTTGATAGTGGTGTGATATCATTGGATTACATTCCATCACGTCACAGTTGAATAAGTCAAATGTGGATATAAGTGTTGCATCAATACGATAATAATCTCCGATATTGATATCATACAAAACTAAATAATTTTGGTTGAGATTATCTGATGTCACCAAAATTACAATAGTATTATTCTTACTTTTGTGAATATTTCCTAGAATTGAGTAAACACCCACAAGTGTCATACTTTACATCAAGTCAACCACATCGCATTGAAGTACATCCATTTTTCTAACAAATAGCCTACAAGGCTTTATCACGATAGATCTTTTAATGACAATTCGTTTACATTAAAATACAACACTACATTATCATTTGAAAGTATATCTAGTTAATTCAGACTTAGCATTACTCTATTAAATTTCACTCAAAGATCTAATTTAAGCATTTGAGACTCTTCGGTAAGGACGCATTCACTGACATTACTATCCTTAAGCTATTGTCTTCTTTGTTTGTAAAGCTCCTCTATGGAACAGATATACACTCGATAGCATTAAGCTAAAACGCTCTCGATATAAGAACGTGAACTCAAATATTAAACATTTTTATGATGATGAATAATATGTTGTAGATATTTTTATTTATTTATAAATATTTTCTAAGGTTTAATATGGACCCTGGAAAAGAAATTTCATAAATGCCGGTTGGTATTGGTACAGTCCAAAATTGTGATGGGTTGAAAAGCATGTCCAAATCGCTTTCAAGCTCATTAGAAAAATCTGATTGCTTTAAATTGAAGGCTGGTGGTGGGTTAAGTCAGTTCATACGGTGACAAACTTGAGCCGATAACGTGTTATATTCACTAGTAAATGCAGAAAACCACCCATTGTACTCCAATAAAATATCAAGTTTTGAAGGGTTGCTCCTCTTCGACTTCCGATGCTAGAAATACTCTAATACGAACACGTTTATTTAAAAATAAAATAATTCAAAAAATATAAAAATAATAGATTTTTTGAGAAAACCAAAACTTCGTATGTCTTGAATTATAGAAATTGTTTTCGTATACATCTTAAGAAGACTTTAACACGGCTTTTATCAGACTAAATAACACTGAATTTTCCTTGTAGGGACTTTTTTACACGTCAATCGTTGTTTGTGACTGTGAATGGATTCAAGGCGGCCTTGATGAAGTCAATTCACTGGTAATTGGTAAGCTTTAAATAGCTTTGTGATTAAATATTGAAGCGATAAATGTTTTTTGAAGCAACTGATCAATATTATAAATTAGACTAAACAAATCCAAAATTAAGTCAAGGCTTTCTAGAATGTCTCAATCTTTTTCCAATTAAAAGATATTGTAAGGTTGACACTTAAAATCGAATGAAAATATGAGAGACGGAACGCAGAAGGATATTGTAAGCCTACTAAAAAAACCCAAAATCCAGTAACCCAATTGGGCTGGCCCAATCCCTATCAATTTTAGCCCATCTCGATCCTGTCAATTGGGCTTTTATAGTCAGGCCATAAAATACTAGGGTCGGGTTTGGGCTGACATTTTCAACTGGCGGGACAGGGTTAAATTAGTCCGATTGGACTAGTAAAAAATTGGGTCATAATCAGTCATTGTTATTCTCCCTCCCACTTTTACTCTTCCATCATCTCTTCAATATATAACTTATCTTCCACCAATTTTTTCATCACACTTATTCATTCTATAATCTCTAAGTTACTCAGCTCTTATTTTAGTGCTAGAAAGTAAGCTCTTAATTTGTAAGTTATCAAGTCTTAAAATTTCAAGTGCTCAATTTCTTATCTTGCAAGCTATTAAGTTTTAAATTCTCAACTCATGCACTCCAAGATTTTAAAGTTTGAGGTATCATATTAGATTTGCATTTAAGTAAATTATAATTTAGTAGAATTTTTTAACAATTTTGTGTTATGAATTAGTTTCTAATTTATAGCATTCCGTAACTAAATAATTATAATGTTCGAATCCCCGGCGACGCGCGACGGAAGGCTTTGTGATGTTTAGAAAAGAATTATAAAACGATAAATAATCACATCGTCGCAGATCTCAAAGATGAAAACTTTTTGATTGAAAAATCGGATCCATTATATATTTATATATTAAATCGAAGACATACATGTATATAGAATATGTACCTCTTATAGTCTAATCAAGCGTCCTTGCAAACTAACGATCTTTTGTCCCCACGAAAAATGAACTTTAAGATCCATACAAAGATCTTTCAAGTAAATCCTTAAACATACTAGGACGTGTGTGAGCACGTAGAATATATCAAGAACACTTTTATGTCTCTAGATGTACTCAACACATGAGATCTAGAGATTTTCAGAGAAAGAATAATTTTGTGAGAAAATACAATGATTATTCTCACAAATTTTTGTTATTAACTTTTAATCTCAAAGAGTTTCACCTCAATAGCAATTGTGTTGTTAGCACACTTAATCACCACTGGGGCCAATATATAACAACATATAAGATTTTTAGGGAAATACATAAAATAATAATTAATCATAAAATTACCATTACAGTGGGACTCACTGCAACTATGCACAACTGCAGTGCCTCACGACTGTGTAATTCACAACACTGACGCAGTGTCGTGTGGCACTACAGTATTACATGTCTGACGGTAGTGCCACGTGACACTATAGTAGTCTATGTCAATTTCTGATTCTTGTCATGTGACAGTCTAACTTGCCACGTGAAAATTTCTACAAATTATTTATTTATTTTAATTAGATAAATATCTATATATTAGTTAATTCAAAATTAATATATCTGATTACCCTATCAACTAGCTTATCTGTTAGTTCACAAATGACATATATAGTTGATTCAAGTTTTGAATTAATATCTAATAATAATTTAGCATTATCTAATTTCAAAAATTAGATATATTGTCTCACTTATCGATAATTAAAAAATTAGTCAATATAATTATTTATATTTAATTTCTGAAAATTAATATAAATAATTTAATAATTAAGTAATCACACATAATTATCTCATAATTATGTACTTGCCCCATATATATAATTTCTTTTACAAGTTAATCATTTTCTTATGTCCTGAAATATTAGCACCCTAGACTGTGTAGTACTGAGGTAACTTGGGGACCATGTACCTATAATACTAAGCTCCAATAAATCAGATTATTAATTAAATAATTTTATTTATTAATTCAATTATTACTCCACCATAAATATGGAATTACACTCTTAGAGATTATAGAACGTATTTAGAGAGTATTCCACTGTAGTCCATTGATATAATCATTTTATTTATTTTTGTCCTCCAATTATTGGTTCGTAAACTAGAGCTGGTCAAAATTATCGTACCTTTCTAACTACCTTTTGATCATTAAGTATCATTAATTCACTATTGAATAGTTAATTTATAATCGTATTATAAATTTGAACTCAATAATCATTTAGTTCCAGAATTAACAATTAATGAAACCAATATACGATCTGTTAGAAAAACTTGAATTTTAAATCTTGTAAGATTATGTTCCCAACAATCCACATCATTGAATCCCCAAAATAAATGTGACTAGTCTATTTTACAAATAAACCTTAACGAGTGAATCAAAAGATCCAGTAGACATGTATAGGAGTTCATGATTACTCAAGATTTAGACTGATCTACATATGATCATCAAATTGATGTGTATTAAATCTTTATAATAAACGACAAGTTAATAAAGATATTAATTTAGATTGGTCTTATCATATATAATATTATTATAAAAAGTCATTCACTAAGAAATTTATCCACACCAATGATTCGGATCTAGATCACATGCATTTATAATGCTCACTGAATCGTACTAGCAACCTTTCATTAAAGTTTCATACTTTAATATGTTGTCGATAATTTTATTCATTATCTATGATCTTAATCATCTCGTACTAATACGAGATCATAGTCCCATCAATGAATATGGAACTTTCAGATATTTATATAAATTATTCATCAATAATTTAAAAGAACAATTATAAAAAATAGAATTCTATTAAATTTCATATTAAAATGTCAATACACATGCTTTGAGGGCATAACCCACAACAACCTCCCACTTGCCCTAAATCAAATCTAGTATCTTACTCAACCCCATGTTTTGCACATGACTCTAAAATGACTTCGCAGGAAGTGTCTTGGTAAAAGGATCAACCTGGTCCATATCTGACGCTAGCTTCTGACAATCACATCCCCTCGATGCGTGATCTCTCTCACAAGATAATATTTCCTCTCTATGTGGTTGCCCCTCTTCTGACTCCTCAGTTCTTTAGAATTAACTACCGCCCCACTGTTTTCATAGTATAGGACCAATGGCTTGTCCATATCTGGAACTAGTTTCAGATCAGTATAGAACTTTCTGAGCCATACCGCTTCTTTCACAGCTTCAAAAGTTGATATATATTTGCCTTCCATAGTGGAATCTACAATGATGGATTATTTAATACTTCTCCAGACTACAACTCCTCCACCTAGGATGAATACTGATCCAGCTTTTGATTGTCTATGTCTGATTGAAAATCAGAATCATTATATCTAGTGGGATTCAAGTCTCCACTGAATAAATAAGCATATTTTCTCCTAAGATACTTGAGAATATTTTTTACTGCAATCAGATGTTTTAAGCAATGATTTGATTGATAACGACTAAAAATTCTCACCTCATAATAGATGTCTGATCTCGTACACAATATGGCATACATGAGACTACCAACAGTTGAAACAAAAAGAACATTTCTCATATCATCTTCCTCTTGAGGTGTCTTAGGACATTACTCCTTGAAGAGGACGATTCCATGTCTGGTCGATAGTTGACCTTTCTTGGAATTCTCTATAGAGAATCTCTCCAACACCTTATCAATATAAGATACCTGAGAAAGTGCCAAGAGTTTGCTGTTTCTATCCCTTTGGATTTGGATGCCTAGAACATAATATGTCTCTCCCAAATCTTTCAATTAGAATTTCTCAGCTAACCACTTCTTTACCTTTGACAAAGTTTCTACATCATTCCAAATGAGTAGACTATCGTCAACATAAAAAACTAAAAAAACTACTATGTTGTCTTTGATGTATTCATAAACACAAGTTTCGTCAACATTTTGCTTGAAGCCATATGATTTAATAATCTCATCAAAGGTAAGATTCTAAGATATAGATGATTGCTTTAATCTATAAATAGATTTAAGCAACTTGCATATTTTCTAATCTTGCCCATTTTTCAGGAACCCTTATGGTTGCATCATATAGATGCTTTCTTCAAGAGAGCTATTCAGAAAAGCTGTATTGATATCCATTTGTCATATTTCATAATCTAAACTAGTGGCAATGGACAAAAGGATGCGAAAGGATTTTAGCATGACAACAAAGGAGAATTTCTTTTTATAATCGACTCTTTCTCTTTGTGTATAACCCTTGGTTACGAGTCGTTCCTTGAAAGTCTCTACTTTCCCATCTATACCTATTTTCTTCTTGAAGATCCATTTATATCCAATGGGCCTGACACCTCTATGTGGATCTACAAATTTCGAGATGGAATTGGAATACATTGATTCCATTTCCTGGTTCATTGCATCTTGTCATTTCTCATTTTCAGGATCATCCATCGCCTCTTTAAAGGTTAATGAATCATCTTTATTAGTGTCTGCCACTAGGACATGTGCCTCTAGTTTATAGCGAATAGGTTATCTTACAACCCTCCCACTACGACGTTGCACCTGGGTTTCCTAAACAGGAACAGTGATTTCTGTGGTTTGTCATTTATCAGTTGTGAGTGTAACTCAGTATTTCGAATTACATGACTTACTTTAGAATATGTCACATTAGAGTTGGTCAAAACTAAACTACAGAACTTAGTCATATCTTCTTGAGACGTCTAATCTTAGTATTGATACAACTCGAAACCTTCCTTAGGGGGATGAAAACAAAGTCATCTTGAAGCCCTCACTGTACCTCACGGTGTATTACTAATAATGGAGACCATAAGTTACATTGACATGTCAACCTTCTCCCACTCACTACCTTAGGATAATGTGTTTTTATTTTAATTAATCAATTAATTCTAAATTAATTAGTAGTTAAAAAATATAACCCTATGAATATGAAATTAACAGTTAATCCAATCTAATTGGTCTAAGTTCATTTAACATTCTAAAGAGCTTAATTCAAAATTAGGTGGACTTAAAATAACTAATTAAATACATTCATCAAACTTTAATGAAACTCTTTTAATAAAGTTTGTTATCCTAAAGGTTACTATATCCTTTAGGGTGGTGTGATTATCAAGTCTTAACTAATTAAAACCTAACAGTTTATATGCAATTGATTTTATAAAATAATGCATATAAATATATTAGGACAATCCTAATCAATCATGTTTCTAGAGATGCATGATTAAATATAACTGTGTGGAGTTTCATGTATGGCATGTGATCGACTAATGCATGGTCATGTCATTAATCATATCAATAAATATTTACTTAACTATTAAATAAACTAATGATGAACTGGGTGACAATAGGCTATTTCTAAATTACAACCATTAGAAATTAGAAATAAAATTACAAAGAGGACTTCATGAGTACATATTTCCAAAATAACTTCTTCTCCACCAGAGATCTATTTTTATAATCTTCAAATTTTGAACAAAACCCTTTTAATTATAATAAATTATTTTTTCTAATTAAATTATCTATATAATTATCTTTTAAAAAATATTGAATGATTGGCAAAAATAATTTAATGACTTATCAAACTCGGGTCAAACCCAATCAGTTAGTTAATTTTAGTTTTCATAAAATTAATAATTAATAATTTATTTATTTTAAATTACATTAATTTAAAAATTTAAAAGATAAATGATATAGATAGGGTTTTCGTAAAACATTGCAGGGATAGGGTAACATGATATCGGGATTTTGTGATACTTCCCTGGTAGTGATAACAATTGCCACTGACGATATGACTCTTCCACCACCGCTCATATTCACAGTTGTCGACCACCGTCGGTGACTTTCACAGCGGCAGCGTCATGGACGCCAATTTTCCAGCGACATCGCCGCCGCTGGACCACCAGCAGCGCCAGCGCTGAAAATCTAATTTCTGGTTCGGCGTCAAAGTTCCCTAGGAGTTCAGTTTTTCCTTCCTTGTTCGTCTCGTGCGTTCTTCATCTTTCGTAATTAAAATTTTAATATAAGATTCATATATTTTATTACAAAAAATTATATGCCCCAAAAGCCGATTACACATGATCTAAGGAAAAAAGAGAACAAAGCCAAACCCCATATCACAATGCAATTAACGACCCATCATTATCATACATTCAAAAATATAAACCATCCATTCATTCGTACACATCAAAATATATTCTGAACAATGCAAAAACACCCACACAGTATTTAATACACAAATATATAATGACATGCTCTGATACAAGGCGTGGTGGTGTTTAAAAAAATTATAAAATGATAAATAGTCGCATTGTCATTATTCCCAAAGATGAAATTTTTTTAATTAAAAAATATTTTTATTTGAATCTATTATATATTTATATATTAAATCGAAAACATACATGGACATAAAATATATAACTCTTGTAGTCTAATCAATCGTCCTCACAAACTAACGATCTTCCATTTTCACAAACAACGAATTTCGAGATCCACTTCAAGATCTTTCAAGTCACTCTTTAAACACACTAGAACGTGTGTGGGCACGTAGAATATATTAAGAATACTTTTCTATCTCTAGATGTATTCAACACATGTTTTAGAGATTTTCGGAGAAGGAATAATTTTGTGAGACTAATCTCTGAAAGAATACAATGATAATTCTCATAGAGCATTTTGATTAACTTTTAATCTCACAGAATTTCACCCCGATAGTAAATGTGTTGTTACCACACTTAATCAGCACTAAGGCCAATAATATGATAACATCTACATATTTTCAAGTTAATGTCATATCGGATTTTTAGGAATATACACAAAATAATAATTAATTATAAAATTATAATTGTAGTGGGATCCACTATAATTGTGCACAATTGCAGTACTACACGGCACTACAGTGTGCCGTGAGGTATCACAGGACCTCACGGCATTGTCATTCCGGTACTACTGTAGTGCTGTGTGGCACTACAATATTGCACGCCCAACTGTAGTGCCACGTGACACTACAGTAGTTCCTGTTAATTTCTGATTCTTAAGAATCATTAATTCACTAGTGAATGGTTAATTTATAATCGTATTATAAATTTAATCTTAATAGCCACTTAGTTCCAGAATTAACACTTAAAGAAATCAATATACGATCCATTAGGAAAACTTGGATTCCAAATTTTGAAAGATCATGTTCTCAGCCATCCACATCACTGAATCTCCAAAATAAAAGTCACTTGTATGTTTTACAAACAAACATTAATGAGTGAATCAAAATATCTAGTAGACATATATATGAGTTCATGACTACTCAGGATTCAGACTAATCTACATATGATCATCAGATTGATGTGTATTAAGTTCTTATGATAAACGACAAGTTAATAAATATATTAATTCACATCGATCATGTCATATATAATCTTATTATATAAAGTACATTCACTAAGATGTCTATCCACATAAATGATCCGGATCTAGATCACATGCATTCATAATGCTTAGTGAACTGTACTAGCAACCTTTCATTAAAGTTTCCATACTTTAATATGTTGTTGACAATTGTATTCATTATCTGTGATCTTAATCCTTTCATAATAATATAAGATCATAGTCTCATTAATGAATATGAAATTTTTAGATATTTATATAAATTAATCATCAATTATTTAAAAGAATAATTATAAGAAAAATGTAATTCCATTTAATTTCATATTAAAATATCAATACACATACTTTAAGGGTAGAACCACCAACATATAATACCATCTAATAATATCATTTTTTAATATTGATGAGGAAAATGATGTTTTGATGAAGATAAAAAAAACTTTCAACAAAAACTAGTATAAAATCCCCTTCCTTAGGCACTGCCCTTCAACCCATCCCGATAGCCCACACTAAGCCCAAGCCCATGGACCAGGTATGAACTTCATATTTCAAAAAGGCTCAAACCTGACCCGTCCCATTGACTAGTCAAAGGCTCGTCGAATAGGGCCCAAGCTTAGATCAGGGCAACAATGTTTTTACCGGACAATGTTTTTACCTGAGATATTGGTACGTAATGCAAGGCATGCCCAGGTTGTGGTCTAAGACTCTAAGTGGGAGATGGGGCTAGGAAGTAGGCATGGATTCAAGGGACTTTATTGAATTGGATCTTCGAAACCTGCCCTATTGGGCCGAGTCTAATTCTGAAGATTTAAAGGGTTGGCTTATATGATACAAAGAACCTCGAGTCACATATCTATATCAACTAGGGATAGAATTTTTTTTATTGGTTAAATGCCTACAAGTGAAAAACTCATTAAAGATATTAGGTTGGATCACAAGGGGATGCATCCAACTTGTTACACTTTGACGGTCATATAAGTATTTTCACATAGGTTTAGGCAGGTTTTCAAGGAGAATATTCACATACCAGAGTGAATAGGTGGCACATGTATTTATAGGGCTTCTAAAAAGTGTAAAATACTTGATTTTCCCTTATTTGAAGAATATATGATTTGGAGGCAAGTATGGAGAAAATATCTCGATTCAATATTTGAACTCAAATATGGACATTATCCCTTAATCTAATAAGGAAGCCAGATTCGAAGTGTGTTGGTTGTCAAGGCGGTAAAGCAAGACAGCTGACGACGATGAGACATAACCATATGAGGCTCTCGATTTTGGACATGAATGGAGTCAGACCTTTACTCTCCTCGTCAACTCATCCTTTGAGCTACGGTCCAACTGTTGGACATAGTACCCTCAAAGCATGTGTTTAGATATTTTTAATTTAAAATTAATGAAATTATATTTTTCTTATAATTGTTCTTTTGAATTATTGTTGAATAATTTATATAAATATCTGAAATTTTCAGATTCATTAATAAGACTATGATTTCGTATAAGTAGGAGATAATTAAGATCATAGATAATGAATAAAATATTCAGTAACATATTAAAGTATGAAATCTTTAATGAATGGTTGCTAGTACGGTTCACTAAGCATTTTTTGAATGCATGTGATCTAGATCTCGACCACTGATGTGGATAAACATCTTAATGAATGCACTTTACATAATCAAAGTATATAGGACTGGATCGATGTAGATTAATATCTTTATTAACTTACCGTTTGTCATAAATATTTAATACACATCAAATATGATGATCATGTGTAGATCAGTCTGAATCCTGAGTAATCATGAACTTATATGCATCTCTACTGGATCTTTTGATTCACTCGTTAAGGTTTGTTTGTAAAACAGACTAGTGACTTTTGTTTTGGAGATTCAGTGAAATGGATGGCTGGAAACATGATCTTATAAGATTTGGAATCCAAGCTTTCCTAACAGATCGTATATTAGTTTCATTAATTGTTAATTCTGAAACTAAATTATTATTGAGCTCAAATTTATAATACAATTATAAATTGACCATTCACTAGTGAATTAATGGCACTTAAGGATCAAGAAGTAATTAGAATGGTAAAATGGTAATTTTGACCAGCTCTAATTTATGAACCAATAATTGTAGGATAGAACTATATGGCATGATTATATCAATGGACTACATGAAAATACTCTATAAATATATTCAGGAATTTCTAATAGTGTAATTCTATATTTATAGTGGAGAAATAATAGAATTAACAAATAAGATTGTTTAATTAAAAAATTTAATTAATAATATGGTTTATTGGAGCTTAGAGTTATGGGTCCATGGTTTCTGAGTCACCTATGTACTACACAATCTTAGGTGTAAATATTTCAGGACATGAGAAAAGGACTAGCTCGCATAAAGAATTAAATTTTTGGGACAAGTATATAATTATGAGATAATTATGTCATATTAATTAATAATATTATTTATTATAATTTTTGAAAATTACAAATAAATAATAATATCGATTAATTTAATGTTGATCGATTAGTGAGACATAATATTTGATTTATGAAATTAAATAATATTATATCATTATAAAATAATGATTTATTTTGGTTTATCTAATCTGTTAATTGACAGATAAGATAATTGATTAAGAAATCAAATAAATTAATTTTGAATTAACTGATATCTAGATATTTATCTAGTTAATATAAATTATAAATTATAAAATAATTGTCACATGACATATTAGATTGTCACATGTCAGACTCTGATTTGATTCAGAGATTGACATGGGTTACTGTAGTTCCACGTGTTACTATAATAACACGTGACACACTGTAGCGCCACACGACACACTGTAGTGCTATGTGACACTGCATGTTGCACCAATTGCAGTGGCTCCCACTACAATGGCACAATAAATAAATAACTTATTATTTATATCCAAGAATTTAATGAGCCTATAATCGTGAAGATACATGTTGATAATGTTTTATTGGCCTCAGAGAGCAATCACAAGCTGTCCTAAGGTAAGAGAACAATCTGATCGATTAATTGTTAATCGAAGCTCTGTGAGTTCTATTATTCACTCTCAAAGTTTTGTCTCACAATAGTCATTCTTCAAATCTCTAGATCTCATGTGTTGAGTACATCTAGAGACATAAAAGTGTCTTTGATTTATTATATGTCACCACACACGTCCCAGTGTGTTTAAGGATTGGTTTGAAAGATCTCGGTGTGGATCTCGCAGTCTATTATTCGCGGGATTACAAGTTTATTGTTTGTAATGACGCTTGATAGACTACAAGAGTTAAATTCACATATTTGTATGTCTTAGATTTAACGTATAAATATATAATGGATCCGGTGAAAAAAATGTGTTTTTCATTAAAAAAAATCTTGGTAAACCATGGCGTCGCAATTGTTTTCGTTTTCAATCAATAAAGTTTTAATTTTTTTTTAAAACTACAAATGCTCCATCGCACGACGTCGTCAGTTCTAACAATTGATATCAGAGCGAACTTTATATATGTATATATTAAATACTGTGTGGGTGTTCTTGCATTATTAAATACTATGCATATATTTTTTGATAAGTATGAATGAATTGATGATTATATTTTTTGAATGAATGGTTTAATGATGAATCGTTAATTATATAGTGGACTTTTGGGTTTAGGTTTTGTTCTTTATTTTCATTAGATTTTGTGTAAGCCGTTTTGGGGCATATAATTTTTTTTATATTTTTTCGAATATTATGTTGTAAAAATTCTGTACACGAGAAGACGAAGAATGCATGAGACGAACAAGGAGACGAAAAGAGATTCTAGCACCGGCACCGGTAATATGACTGTCGGCACTGGCGCCGTCGGCTTTCCCGTGGGAAAATTGCTACCGGAAAAATCACCGGTGGTGGATGGTACTCCGGCAGTTGCACCGCCGATGGTGGATGGACAGCCGGTGGCGGCGGTGGGAGTGTCCCACTAACACCGTAGTGACAATCGTTGTGATTGCAGGGTATATTTCGCAAATAGCCTGATACCGTATTGCCCTATCCCTATGATGCTTCGTGAAAACCCTAATCCTATCATTTATCTTTTAAATTTGACTTTTGAATTTTGAAATTTTAAAAGGATAGTTATCCATTTTTATTTTATGAAAATTAAAATTATTTAATTCATTGGGTTTGACCCAAGTTCGATAAGTCATCAAATTATTTTTGACAAATCAAATTCAATTAATTTTAAAAAGATAATTAATGAGATTATTTATTTAAAAAACTAGTTTATCCTAACTAAAAGGGTTTTGATCAAAGTTTGAAGATTATGAAGATGGACCTCTAGTGGAGAAGAAGCTATTTTGGAAATATGTATTCTTGAAGTACGTTTCGTAGTTATTATTTTTTTTAAAAGGTTGTAATTTAGAAATATCCAATAGTGACTTAGTTCATCATTTATTTATTTAATTGTTTAAATAAATTTCTATTGATATGATTGATAACATGATCATGCATTAGTCGATCACATGTCATCTATGAAACCCCATACAGTTTTATTTATTCATGCATCTCATTAGAAATCAATTGCATGTAAACTGATAAGTATAATTAGTTAAATTTGGTAATCACACCACTCTAAAGGCTTTGGTAAACTTTAGGATAACTGACTTTATTAAAAGTATTTTATTAAAGTTTGATGAATGTAATTAATTAGTTATTCTAAGTTCATCTAATTTTGACTGAGGCTCTTTAGAAGGTTAAATGAACTCAAACCAATTAGATTTGATCAATAATTAATTTTACATTCATAGGATTATTATTAACTAGTAGTTAATTTAGAATTAATTGATTAATTAAAATAGAAATACATCAATTATTAAACAGTGAGTGGGAGAATATTGACATGTCAACGTAACCTATGGTCTCCTTTATTAGTACAACACCATGAGATACAGAGAGAGCCTCAAGATGGCTTTGTTTTCATCCCCCTAAGGAAGGTTTCGAATTGTATCAATATCAAGGTTAAAATTTTTATGAAGATAGGACTAATTGATGTACTTTAGACTCGACCGACCCTAAGGCGGCATATTCTAAATCAAGTCATGAAATCTAAAATAATGGGTTACACTCACAAAATCACAATTAAGTTTTGAGTGGATAATTGTGATTTGATCAAATAAGCGATACCTTATTACTAAAAGAAAAACTATGAGATATTTTAAGTTCTAATAAATAAGGATGAGAATGTCTTATAGACAATTTAAAATTAATCTGACTGACTCTAAGACGACACATTAATTGTTAGGTCGTCTTATCATGGATTAGTAATTGTTAAGTTTATGTGTTTGATATGTTGCATTCATGCATCACCTTCATCACATTTACTTTCCAAATTTATTGTTATTTATGTCAATTATATTGAATGATGTATATTTTATATCTTTTCAGTTTTTAATATGTCTACCATGCACTCGAAAAACTCAAATGGTGATAACATTATGAGATGGAAATCAAATTCAAATTTTATGCTAATATGTGAGAACCATAAATTTTTCCTTACTGAGGAATGTTCTGAAGAGCCCGCTGATGATGCCCCGAAAAACATTCGGGACAAATATGATGCTTGGATCATAGATTCATGGGGTACCATTGATGATATGAATAAGTCGCAATTCAATAAAACCCCATTGTTGAATGAACTGCAGACTTTTGGATCACACAAGAAGAGTATGAACAAAGAGGGTGAGGTAAATGTTGCTAAGCAAAAGCCTTTTACCACTGTTGGTAATAGTAACAAAAATAAGAATAATGGTAAGGACAAAAGTAAGAATAAAAAGAAAAAAGAAAGCCAAAAAGTCACCCAAGTCCAAGACGAACAAAGGTGACATCAAACGCAAAGGAAAGTGTTTCCACTGTGGAATTGAAGGTCACTGAAAAAGAAACTGTAGCAAGTATCTATGTGAGATGAAAAAGATAGGTAAATGTGATTTACTTGTACTTGAATCTTGTTTAGTGGAATATGATTTATTATCCAGGATATTTGATTCAGGAGCCACCAACCATAAATGTTCTTCTTTGCAGATACTTGATTCGTCAAGGAAGCTGGCTGATGGCGAGGTGATAATGAGAGTTAGCAGTGGTGCGCTCATGTCAACAAAAGCATTGAGGAAAGTCCGTTTAAGCTTTGAAAATAATTTTCTTGCTTTGAACAATGTTTATTTTATTCCTGATTTTTTGAGAAATTTGATTTCTTTATTGTTACTGCATGAACAATTATTTTATATTTCTTTTATTAATAATCGGTTTATTATTTCGAAGAATGAATTCAATAATTATCATGTAAAATTTTTAAATGGACTGTATATGTTTAAACCGACTGAATGTGCATTAAATAATTTAAAATTATTTAAAGTAAAAAATCCTAAATGTAACAAACAACAAAGAGCTTTTCATGATGATGACATGTATCTATGGCATCTTAGGTTGTTACATATTAATCTAGATAGATTAAACCAGTTAACAAAGCATGGTGCATTGAGAGAACTAAAAGTTAGGACTCTTCCAGTTTGTGAATATTGTCTAGAAGGTAAAATGACCCATAGACATTTCTCTGGAAAAGAGTTAAAAAGCCAAAGAACCACTTGAGCTAGCACATAGTGATGTCTATGGACTGATCAATGCACAAGCTAGAGTTGAGTATGAGTATATCGTCACATTTACTGACGATTACTCTAGATATGGTTATACTTACCTAATACATAGGAAGTCTAAAACTCTTGAAAAGTTTAAAGACTTGAAAGCCGAAGCTAAAAATCAATTAGGTAAGTTTTTTAAAACACTTCGATCAGACTAAGGTAGTGAATGCTCGGATTTAGAATTCAAGGATTACATGCTGGAGTATGGAATTCTATGCCAAACCACAACACCTGAATGCCACAACAAGATGGTGTTTTGGAAAGGAGAAACCGAACCCTATTGGATATAGTTAGGTCGATGTTAAACTACTCATCACTACCACGCACATTCTGAGGATATGCACTTCAAACAGCAACCTACATTTGAATGTAGTGTCTTCTAAGTCTGTAAGAAAGACACATGTTAGAGTTATAGAATGGCTCTAAACTTAGTTTGTGTCATTTCCATATATGGAGGTGTCCAACTCACGTTCTTAGACCTAAGACTCGAGATCTGAAGTGTGTATATATATTGGTTATGCTCCAGAAACAGGAGGGGGTACTCTTATAGTGACAATGATCAAAATGTGTTTGTATCGATAAATGTCACTTTCCTTGAACAAGACTATATGAAAAACTATAAACCTTGGAGCAAAGTAGTTCTCGAAGAATTAGCATCTAATGAGATCAGACCACCTTAATCATTAACTGATAAATGACAAACCATAGAAGCCATTGTTCCCGTTGAGGAAACCTCGATGCAACATCGTAGTGGGGGGGGGGGGTTGTAAGACAACATATTCTTTATTAACTAGAGGCACATGTCCTAGTGTCTGACACTAATAAGAGTTATCCATTAACCTTTAAAGAGGCGATGGAAGATCCTGAAAATGAGAAATGGCAAGATGCCATGAACCAAGAAATGAAATCGATGTATTCCAATTTTGTCTGAGAACTTATAGATCCATCTAAAGATGTCAGGCCCATTAGATTTAAATGTATCTTCAAGAAGAAAAGATGTGTAGATGGAAAAATAGAGACTTTCAAGCCACGGCTGGTAGCCAAAAGATATACACAAAGGGAATAAGCCGATTATGAATAGACGTTCTCTCCCGTTGCCATGCTAAAATCCATTCACATCATTTTATCCATAGTCGCTAGTTTAGACTATGAAACATAGCAAATGGATGTGAAGATAGGTTTTCTGAATGACTCTCTTGAAGAAAGCATCTCTATGATGCAACCACAAAGGTTCATGAAAAAGGGGAAAGAGAAGAAAATATGTAAGTTGCTTAAATCTATTTATGGATTAAAGCAAGCATCAAGTTCTTGGGATCTTACATTTGATGAAATTATTAAATCGTATGGTTTCGAGCAAAATATTGACGAAGCTTGTATTTATAAATACATCAAAGATAAGATAGTGATTTTCTTGTTTCTTTATGTAGACGATATTTTACTCATTGGGAATGATGTAGAAACTTTATCGAAAGTAAAGAAGTGGTTAGCTGAGAAATTTCATATGAAAGATTTGGGAGAGGCGAGCTATGTTCTAGGCATCAAAATCTTAATGGATAGAAAGAACAAACTTTTCGCACTTTCTTAGGCATCTTATATTGATAAGGTACTAGGGAGATTTTCTACGAAAATTTCAAGAAAGGTCAACTACCGACCAGACATGAAATTGTCATTTTTGAGCAGTGTTCTAAAACACCTCAGGAGGAAGAAGATATGAGAAAGGTTCTTTATGCTTCAGCTATTGTTAATCTCATGTATAGAATGTTGTGTACGAGACCAGACATCTATTATGCAATGAAAATTATCAGTCGTTATCAATCAAATCCTGGTTTAGAACTTTGGATTGCAGTAAAGCACATTCTCAAGTATCTTCGGTGAACGCGATATTATATACTTGTTAATTCAGGTGGAGATCTGAACCCCACTAGATACACTGATTCTGATTTTCAATCAGATAGGGACAGTCAAAAGTCGACGTCTGGATCAGTATTTAACCTAGGTGGAGGAGTTGTAGTCTGGAGAAGTAGTAAACAATCCAGTATTGTAGATTCCACTATGAAAGTTGAATATATAGCGCTTGTGAAGCTGCGAAAGAAGCGGTATGACTCTGAAAGTTCTATACTGATTTGTAAGTAGTTCCAAATATGGACAAGTCATTGATGATGTACTGTGACAACAATGAGGTGGTAGCTAATTCCAAAGAACCGAGGAGTCACAAGAGGGGCAAGCACATTGAGAGGAAATATCATCTTGTAAGAGAGATCGTGTATCGAGGGGATGCGATTGTTATGAAGATAACGTCATGTCAGAACCTGGCTGATCCTTTTTCCTAGACGCTTCCTACGAAGTCATTTGAGAGTCATGTGTGAAATATGAGATTGAGAGAGACGTCACATTTACTTTAGGGTAAGTGGGAGATTGTTGATCATAGTGCCCTCAAAGCATGTGTTTTGATATTTTTAACTTGAAATTAATGAAATTATAGTTTTCTCTTTTGAATATTGTTAAATATTTTATATGAATATCTGAAATTTTCATATTCATTAATGACACTATGATCTTGTATAAGTACGAGAGGATTAAGATCATAGACAATGAATAAAATAATCCGCAATATATTAAAGTATTGAATCTTTAATGAATGGTTGCTAGCACAGTTCACTAAGCATTTTTCGAATGCATGTGATCTAGATCCGGATCACTGATGTGGATAGACATCTTAATGAAAGTACTTTATATAATTAGATTATATAGGACTGGACCGACGGTGTTTAATGGTACTTAAAGATCACGAGGTAATTAGAGGGTAAATCGGTAATTTTGACCACCTCTAATTTACGAACCAATAATTGGAGAACATAACTACATGAAGTGATTATATCAATGGACTACATGAGAATACTCTATAAATATATTCTGTAATTTCTAAGAGTATAATGTCATCTTTATATAGGAGTAATAATGGAATTAACAAATATGATTATTTAATTAAATAGCTTAATTAATAATCTAATTTATTGGAGCTTAAAATTATGGGTTCATGGTCTCCAAGTCACATCTGTACTACACAGTCTAGAGTGTGAATATTTCAGGACATGAGAAAAGACTATCTTGCATAAGGAATTAAATTTTTGGGATGAAGACAATTATGTGATATTAATTAATAATATTATTTATATAATTTTCAAAAATTACAAATAAATAAGAATATTGATTAATTTAATGTTGATCGATTAGTGAGATATAATATTTGATTTATGAAATTAAATAATATTAAATCATTATAAGATAATGATTTGATTTGATTTATTTAATCTGTTAATTAACCTATAAGATAATTGATTAGGAGATTAGATAGGTTAATTTTAAATTAATTGGTATCTAGATTTTTATCTGACTAATATAAATAATAAATTATAGGATAATTGCCACATACATATTAGACTGCCACATGTCAGTCTCTGATTTTCGAATCAGAGATTGACATAAGTTATTGTAGTGCCACATGGCACTACACTAACATGTGGCACATTGTAGTGCCACCACACTAATATAGTGCAGTGAACTAGCAGTGCCGTGAGGTACTGCTGATCCACACCACACACTTCAGTGCCATGTGGCACTGAGTTTTGCACCAAATAGTGAGTCCAACTGCAATGACACATTAAATAAATAATTATTTATTTACATCCAACAATTGAATTGGCCTTTAACCGAGAAGATACATATTGATAATGTTCTATTGATCTCAGAAAGCAATCACAAGCTATCCTAATCTAAGTGAATAATCTAATCGATTAATTGTTAATCGAAGCTCTGTGAGTTCTATTATTCACTCTCAGAGTTTTATCTAACAATAGTCATTCTCCAAATCTCTAAATCTCATGTGTTGAGTACATCTAGAGACAAAAGAGTTTTTGATTTATTCTACGTACTCACACACGTTCTAGTGTATTTGAGGATTGACTTGGAAGATCTTGGTGTGAATCTCGCAGTCTATTATTCGTGGATTACAAGTTTGTAAGGACGTTTGATAGACTATAAGTGGTATAATTCATATATTTGTATACCTTAGATTTAATGTACATATATATAATGGATCCATTTATATGTCTTAGGTTTAATGAAAAAATATGTTTTTCGTTTAAATTTTTTTTTATAGAAACCGTGGTGTCGCAATTATTTTTGTTTTCAATCAACAAAGTTTTTGTTTTTTTTAAAACCACCATACATCTGCCGCAAGATGCTGCCAATTCAAATACCAACTAGTGGTGGGATGTCCACGGTCTCTTTCTGTGGCGCAAGACTAGTCATATGAGGAGAAGGTCATTTGGCCTCTCGGCCATGACTTGGTATTTGATGGAGAAATACTCATCATCCTTTCAGCCAAGGGTAGAGGTTCTTGTGGTGAAGGATCATGTTCTACTCATTTTATTGCAAAGACGGCATGACTGAGGCCTATGGCACTGGCGGTCTCCGTAGGTTGGGGATGACGCGGTTGAAGCCTACGTCTAGGTCGTGCCCCAATTCAACCTCACCGTCAAGTGTGCTGTGAGACAGGTCTTTATTTCTTTGGCACTTAACTGTTAGTTTTCTTCATGTAAGTCCCTACGTTATTGCGGTGTCTAGACTTCTGGCCCAGTGAAGAAGTACCTAGGCCCATACGAGTTGGGCTCTCTACAGCTTATACTTGAGTTTTGGGTAATGCTAATTACTAATGGAATTTGTATATAATCTACAGAAATTTAAGCCCATCATCATTTGTAGAAGTAAGAAATCCACTCTCATTTTCTGTGTTGTGTCACTTTAGGTCCACACTCATTTATTGTAACGTGTCACTTAAGATAATCCTAGAAGAATGAGAAAATAGATCAAGGTCAACTAGACACGTATAGTATACAGTTTTGATAATTAAGTTAGTCGAGTGATACATACTATGAAATGTTAGAAAGTTTTGAGAGCTAACATGGTGATTACCCTTTAGTGAACTAGGCACAAGTATATACGATGATGGATTGTGAGACTCACAATTGGATTAGTATTCTAATTTCTCCATTTATAGTCTCGTAGAGTTTGATAATATGAGATGGTATTTATCTTCTTATTAGTGTTGATGCATTAATTATTGATGATTTGAATATAATTTATCTCTACCGATGCTTATCTCTTTGTCCATCTAAATATGTGATTAGAGCCTATTAAGATATGACTATTTGAAAGATCTTTATATATCATATAAAACCTATTAAGATGAACTAGATTGAATATCAAGATGAATCTCCACTATTACCAAATAGGAGAGAAATAATTACTAAAAATCATCATCTTATGTGAATGAGGACAATTGTATAGCAGTTATGTGTTTGGCTCATAATAAGCATTTTTAAGTTTAAGATTAGACCCACCATGTGGTCATGGCTCAAATGGGACTAAGATTGGGATTGCAAGGTGAGTGCGGATCATGACTCTCAGCCAAGGTCTATTGCTGTTATATGGGTTAGGCTCGACCTTTGGAGTTGCTCATGATCAGACAAAGCTCTACCCGATAGCCTATCATTGGTCTTGATCCAATTTAGACCCAAAGAGATTTGGATCCCTTTACGATTACACATAAAAGTTTGAAAGAAAGATTTCAATCGATCCGTATGTCTATATTTTAAACATAATATTTTTTATCATGTCAAATTTGTTAGACATCACTTGTTAGGGGAGTATAAAAAATATAAGATTTTTCAATATATGATTGTTAAATTACGTTTTTTTCCTCTGAGATAGTCCACGTTATAAAAAAGCATCGCCTATCAGTAAGGCTAATCGAATGGTAGAGTTAGGAAAATATCAACACATATCACATCTAAAAAACAACAAGACACTAACACATCATTAAAGAAACCTAGTAAACTTTTTGTGTGGCACCATACAAGGTTACCCAAAACAACAGATCTTGTTACTGATTATGGCTTGGAAAGTATTCTTGTAAAGACACAGAAGCATTAATAGGCAAATGCTATATAAAGTCTTTGAGCAACTAAGGAATGCCGTTCATGTCTCGGTCAATGGTCAGATCATGTAAGTTTCGGTGACAGACAGACATATGTTTAACTCTTCAGCACTCGGCCTTCACGAAAACTTGTTAATTACCTTCACTCAAAGGATGCTTCTCAACAATTTGATTTGGACTTGGTTCTCTAATTCGGACTTTCATACATGAAAAAATTGACAATACTATTAGATTTATCTGTGTTCTTTATCACATTGCATCTCTCTGCTTGTTGGGAACGTTGACCTTCGGGTGTGATTGATAACGATATTGCTTAAAGCTTAATCAGTTGTCTTTATGGCTTAAGGTCTTTATAAAATATCACAATTGCTTCTTTTATTTAACTATAAATACTTTTGGGGGTCTGAACTCAGCTCACCACTCAGTTAAATTACCTTAGCCAGTCTAATTAATATTTATATTTGGTTAAATTTAATTTGGTTGTTGTTTTTTCTTTGTAAAAAAATCATTGACAGTTCAAATTTAAATTTATCGAACAATATTCGTTTGTTGATCAGGTGATGAGAATTTACTCATTACCGCTTATGTTGATCAATAATGTCTGAGCATATACTATAATTAATTTATTTTATATTTAAGTTAAAAATAATAGATCTAACTAATAATATTAAATATTATTATTTTATCAAAAAAAAATATTTTTTATATATTGTTAGATTTAATTGGTCCACATCAGTGATGATGAGAACTTACTACCTGATAAGAGGCAATTATTGTTTAATTTTATTTGTAATATTTATGTTTTCCATAGCAAGAACAGATGATGTAACTCTATTATTCATATACTAGACGGAAAAGAAAGTAAGTTGATATTTTTTTTCATAATGAACAAGAATATTCCTAGTAAATAAAAATCGTTGAAGTGGCTCACAACTCACCGGTCATCACATAAATATAAATTGCTTAGTGTATTTACGAGATGAACAATTTTTAAGTGATCAAGTAATTGATTAAGTTTTACGCAACTAAATGATGCTTCAATCATTTATAAGTTGATGTTAATGAGTCATTAAAATGATTTGATAAATTAATCTTTGAATGATTGATATGAAATTTGTCAATTACTTAGTCGGTTTAGAATTGCTCTTACAAGATATTGGTTACTAAAATTTTTATTGGAAAAAATTATATCAACTTCTTGTTTTAATTAATCAAACACTCATTCTAGTTTCAATAGATACATGAAATTTGTGTTTATGGTATATTACACCGCTATCTTTGTAGTTTGTCTTACTTATAATAACTAGTTAGATACGCGTACGATGCGCGTGATATGTATACTTATTATTTTGGTTATTTTTTATACATTAGTTGTTCTTGTAAACAAAGAAATTGTAATTAATATATATTTATTAGTAAATAAAATGTGAAAACTACAATTATAATTTTAATGTTTTCATAAGTCTTACTTACCAAAATATTTTCAATTAATTTAATTATGTTAGAAGAACCTACTCTGTACATTTTTCAGTTTGATTCTTTTAATATATTATTTCTTTAACTTTTATCAGCTAAAAACATGTTTTATTGTTTTATTGATTATTGATTGAATTTTTCTAATATATATCTTAGTGAAGAACTAACAATATATTCTCATGTCTAAAAATAGTTTTCAAATTAGAAACGATAAAAAATAAAAAGTTTGCTTAAGAGGTACTGAAAAATAAGAAAAATATAATTAATGATGTACCATTAATAGACTTAAGGGTAATTTTGAAATTGTAAAATAATGAGTGGACAAAATGATCGTAAAAATGATTCTTATTCTCATCACACTTTTAATACATTAAAGATATCATTTATAGTTTCAATAATTACACTTTTATTGTCGCAATAATAAGGTGTATTGACTCCCTCCAAACAACAGGATCTTCAATAATTAAACTAAAACGAGCTAGTCTATAGGCTGTCTCATGACAATATGAGTGTACATGTAATTAAAATAAATTATGTGAGAGGTTCAGGTTGGATAATTAACTATTATTTATATTAAATCTAGTCATTAAACCTTTAATTGAATCCAATCAAGCCCTTATTTATACTATATATAAAAACACGAATGCGAGGGAAAGCATTTTTTTGACAATGATGTCCTTTCTAATGTTTAAAATTTTCCAAAATCGACATTGATTATTTCATATTCTAATGGATTAGGTCCCACTGGTTTAGAAAATTAAAGGTTGATATTAATCACCCATAAAATGAAATTGTAATAATATTTCTTCCTTTTTTTCATAAAAATAATGCAATCATGAATAATTATAACTCCTTTTTTATGTAATGTTATAGAGCGAGATTATCTTCTTGCATTTACAATCTAGAAATAATAAAAGATACTAATATTTCAATAATCAAATTATGTTTCTCAGTATGATTCTAAATGTACCATGAAATTTCAAAGGATTGTCTTAAAAATTAATAAAAAAATATTATCATTCGTTGTTCTAGCTTATAGGAGACTTTTATCATCAAATTCCTAGCATTAGCTCTTTCCAATTCAATCACTCAACCATCATATATATCGTCCTGTATATATTTAATGATATATTCATTTCTCTTTTTTGATTTATTGTTATTAGTATGATTTATTATTATTATCATTTTTATCATATCTCTTGTACCATGACAGAGAATAAACCCACTTGAACAAATCATACTACGACTCCTAAACGTCATCCAATTATAATCGCGTCATTGGTTGTGGCATTAGGTTTTAGATGACAATGTCAATGTCCGTTGCTTGTTTTGCATCTTATCGAACTTATATGTAACTTCTTTAATTCAGTTGACATGAATAAAATCTCATTTTGTTTTTGTAGAATTATATAGCTCTTTTCTCTCTCTTTTTTATCTTTCAATTTGCATAACAATTTTTATCCTTTATCCTTTTTCTCTTCCTTATAGCATATAATCCCGTTTTTAGTCATTTTTAGAGGGTACTAATAATTTATGTAAGATGAAAGGGAAATTTCATTTTTCTTTCTTTGGTTGTGATATGATTTTGCTCATGATTGTTTTATTTGCTCATGATTATTTATAAATAAATTAAGAAATTTGGTATTTCATTTTCAAATTATACACTGAGGAAATGAAAATATCTGGTCAATGTTACAAATATTTATTAGTTACAAAACTTAGAATACTATCTTATAAGTAATTATACAAGAAGAGGAATAGTAATTTTCATTACCACTTGCAAAGCACGTGATTACATGCTAGTTGTTTTAAATAAACCATACAAAAATATTAACGGGTTTTTTTGGATAAAATAACTTTTTGAAAATGCATTTTCGGCAAAATGGTAAATAAATTTTTAACAGAGAATAGTACATTTTTAACTTGAGAAAAGACTTTTTTACATGTTATGTAAAATAAGTCCTAGCTCCTAAAACGTCTAGATAAATAAAAATGAATAAGGCAAAAATTACTTGCTCAAATCAAGTAGTTTTTATAAGCTATTTACCCAAATCAAGTAGTTTTCATAAACTATTTGTCTAGATCAAGTCATTTTTATAAACTACTTGATATGAACAAATAATTTTATGAGCCTGGACTAACAAAAATTAATAAGGTAAAAACTAATTGGTTTAAGCAAGTAGTTTATATAAACTCGTTACTCTAACCAAGTAGTTTTTATGAATCTGAACAAACAAAAATTAATAATGCAAAAAGTACATGCTAAGAACAATTAGTTTTTATGATTGTTAACAAACAAAAATTAAAAAGACAAAAACTACTTGCTCAGGTCAAATAATTTTTAATAAATAAATGACAGAAAAATAATTTCACAATTAAAATGAACCTAAATTCATGATTTTAAAAATTCGAGCTATTTATCTGATTTCACTTTTTAAATAACCATTTTCTCTTTAGACATTTTATGATAACTTGACGTATTCTAACTTAAGTATTTAATATGTTAACCTATCGTTTTTGTCTTACATACCATTATTTTTGCAACATTGTACATACAGAATAGATGTTAAAGTCATTCTTCCTTCAAATATACATTATAATTCAAGAAAAAAATTATGACGACTCAAATTCACACTCTTGAGTAATGTGTAAAAGGACTTAGACGCTCCTTCAACCTCACATTAACTCGTATAGAGTTAGTCTAGTTGATATAAAATGGTGCCTTCTTCCTCTGTCAACCAGACTGATATGTAAGAACGCATCCTTAAGATCATCCGAAAATGAACTAGTCGAGATACGTATAAAAAAATAGTCTAGACACCCTAACCATCAAATCTATATATCTTTAAAAGACTTTGTACGACATACTTATAAGAATAACAGAAAAAATATGAGTTTTAATTAAGATTTACACTATGTCCACGTGCGACCCGCGTGCTCATTTACCCGCGTGCTCATTTATTAGTCTAAAAGAAAACTCTTTTTGTCAACTATAATAATAGATTTGTATTAAAAATTTATTAAAAATAAATTGATTTAAACAAAAACGGTGAGTCAAATAAAAAAGAGAAAAATGGCCCACTATAAAAGAAAAAAAAATGATTTCAACTTTTTTTTATGGGAAAGACTACGTTGTCTTTTTAGTTTAAGTTTTTCGACTACAAGACCATAGCAATTTTTTTTACTAAATCATATTTTAACGAGTATAAGTTTTAACAGCTGAATGTTAGATCAAGATACAGCATAAGATGTATCTTATCTTTTATTAAAAAAGACATGATTTCGTGTTTTTCACTCTACAAAATCTTTGTGAAGTAATTTTTCATAAAAAAAACAAACAGTCACTATTCACAAATCAAATTACAGTTTAGCCCGAAGGCTTAAACCCTCATAAGTAGCACCGGCAGCCAGTTAAACGACGTAGAAAAACCTCCACACTTCCTCATTTCATCGTTACAATCCTCTTTATATTTTTATTTTCCATTTTATCGGTCAATTACATATACTTTGCTCCAACATTTTCCTCGATCAAAATTCCACTCATTCTCTTCCCAAACCATCTAGAATCAGACTGTAATTTCTATCCCTCCGGTATGGATCCCCAGCATCCGGAATCGGATCGTCCTGTTCCTGACCGGAAATTTCCTGCTTCTGCAGCCGTTCACGTCCAACCGTCCTCTCCCCGCTTGACTACAACCCCCAAATCCGGGACCCATCGGAAAATCGCGATCGCGGTTGATTTAAGCGATGAGAGCGCGTACGCGGTCCGATGGGCTGTTCAGAACTATCTCCGCCCCGGCGACTCCGTGATTCTTCTCCACGTGAGACCCACGAGCGTCCTCTACGGAGCGGATTGGGGCTCTGTAGACCTCAATCTCAGCAACAATAATAATGACTTGGTTTCCCCTGAGGAGTCACAGCAGAAGCTCGAGGACGATTTCGACAATTTCACTACGACTAAGGCGACGGATCTGGCTCAGCCCTTAGTCGAGGCTCAAATTCCTTTTAAACTGCACATAGTCAAAGACCACGATATGAAGGAACGGCTTTGCTTGGAAGTGGAGAGGCTAGGGCTGAGCGCCGTCATCATGGGTAGCCGAGGCTTCGGAGCTTCCAAGCGAACCACGAAAGGTCGACTTGGTAGTGTTAGCGATTACTGTGTTCACCACTGTGTGTGCCCCGTGGTGGTCGTGAGGTATCCGGATGATAAGGAAGGTTTCGGTGGAGCCTTTGGTGATGGCGTGAGCGGTGGTTCCTTGAAAAGTGGGGTTGGGGAAAAGGTGGAGCTTCACCCGGTGCCTGAGGAGGAGCAGGAATACCATGACGCCGATGATGAACCAAAAGGTTCGTTACATTTATGTGTCTTACTTGTAAATGGTATGAAGTCTTAAAATTTACTTTACCGGTTATCAGCTTGAGGTTTTCAGTTCTAATGGGATTTAGGCATTATACTAGGACCATTTTATGAGGTGTCGTTTTTAATCGTGGGAGGGTACATACATATAATGAAGAAGTCTAGCGCATTACGGGAGTGAGAATGCTCCTGTATTTCGCAATGAGGTGTGCTTGCAGTGTTCGTGTTGTTTCAAACTGTTTGCTTTGCAAATTATGAGGTCGGGACTCATTAAACGTCAGTCCGATAGATGATGTTCTCATATTCTCTGCTTTTAACAACATTGGGATTAGTACGAGTTGGGTGAATATGAGGGCATGTTAAAATGGTTTAAATTGGAGACCTCAGTGAAGTCGAAAATTAAAGATGTTCCAAGGATGAGTTGGTTTAAAGTTTAAAGTTATCAAGCCTATCACGCAGGAGGGTGAGGTGTAGGAAGAAAGAACCATTTGAGTTTTTCAAGAAAATTTGGAAGCCCTCCGTGCTTTGAAACAAATAGGACCTTCAAATTGCCAGTTCCAGCTTGCTAGTGTAGTCGATTTGATGATGTTATGGTCATATGGTGAGTCAAGGGTCAGTCAAGATGGTAAATTTTATGAGAAAAATGAGTCCGTTCCATGTGAAGCTGCTGAAAATATTAATAGGGACAAGAGTTGTGGAATTTAGCCATAGTTTCATATCTAAAGATAAGAAACGTTATTGGTTCTACAATGTGAGACTTTGGGAGAATATACAGGACTAGTTAAGTCGGACAGTGAAGATAATGTATGTGTGTAGTTATCCAATGTTGGGAACATATTATTCAGTTTTATCAAATTTTAGCTCAATTATTTAATGCCTTGATAGATCTTATCGGAGCAACTTTAGAATACAGTAAAGATATCTTAGTTTTGGAGTATATGTTATGTTCTGTCTTGTAATGAAGTAGGCTATCTCCACAAGTTTTATTTAGGCTGTAGTCAAGTAGATTATATCACAAAAATGTGTTTGAGCTAAATACCCCTCTTCGGGATTTGGAACTATGATTAATAAAATCTCTTTTATATATCTCAAAAGATAGTAATAATATGGTATGCACGAGGTGTATTTAGGATTCTTGTGTGACTAGCATTTGAGTGACACTCAGCAAATAGTGTTTAATGTGAGTTTCAGTATAGGGTTGAAGTAAATTTTTGAGTCGACACAACGCAATAAAGCTGCTTGTTTCTTTGGTAAATGGACTGTTGGCCTGAATTACTCCACGGCTTTCTCTGTAAATTTATTGTTCAATCTTGTCGCATGTTTGTCATGTATAATTCATTTACTTGTTTTTTAAAGGTTAACAAGTTATGAGAAGCTAGAAAGTGGGTAGGTTTGATTTTCTCCCTCTATCTACTTATAAATCTTCAATACTGTATTTTGTCTAACTAGATGTATTTCTTACTAATCAACAGATAGTTAATCAGTGTCCGTGCTCTGGCCAGTGTTCTCTAGACTAAGGTAATGCATTGGCTGTACAGTCATGCTTTTCTTTTGTGTGTAGAAAATGACAAGTTTTAAACGTCTTTGAACTTATGATGCAGAGGTTGATCAAGGGAAGCAGCTGGAAAAGGTGAAGGTCACTGAGTGATAGATTTATCTTTGAGAATCTGAAGTTTCTGTCTTTGTAAAGAAATGTGGTGGTGGTGGTGAATGTACTTTGTGAACTTCCTTTTCTTATCGTTGGTTCATCGACGGTGAATTTGTACAATCATACAGCTTTACATCACAGAATTTGGCTGATTTTATCTTATATCAGTAGTTGTTTACTCACTTGATTACTTGAACATTGATTGGTAGCTTTTGTTGGTGTTGTAAACTGCTTTAGATCACCCAACCAGCATGATTATGTATGAAAATAATAAGCATTTTAAGCTGCCATTTGTGCTTCACATTTCCATTTTCTTTTTCTTGACTTGCATTAAAGGTTTGGAGGCCCAATATCTCAATAGCACATTTGTCTAAAGCTTTGAATGAGACTTCATATCTAAAGTGCAAGACCGGTCTAACTTGAAAGTCATTCAAAACTTGATCGCCTGCTTATTTTTATGGTGGCTATGTTGGTGTGGCAGAAATGAACGAAAAGTGAGACGAACGTTTAGGTTCATAGATAGTCTGATCAGTTATGAAAGTTCTTTTTCCAATACTTCTCTCTCTCCTTTGGATCCTCGATCCACTATCGCATCTTTCCATTATTTCTTGTCTCAGAGGGGCCCCAATGGAAGCGGGGCTTTTTTCTTTTCAAATCAGTTTGGGGGGAAGGAGGAAGGCATAGAAACTAGATGTCTAGGGGGAAGGAGGCGAGCCAGAGTTGGAGTGCTGATGAACTAAATTTGGGAGTAGTGGAAGTATGTTCACTCTAAATAAGAGATAAAAATCTAGTACATTCCATTTTGTTTCGCAACCACAATCGGTCAGTATGCACAACCAAAGATCGGTTAGTCATCATATAACTATCACTACCAACTCGTTAAGGTAGTTTACTTGCTGGCTGATAAGTTAGGTAACGAAGCCTAAGATTAGATTACTCACTTTTCAGAGCTATTCCAAGCTCACACTATGACGGAGGAGGTACCGTGAAGGTCTAGGAGTACTCTTTCATTTACACTTAAACTTCCCCGGTTTGACGGATTAATTGATTGGATACCCGAGAGCCATAATCGTTTCTAGGAGTAGCTTCTACGATGATAGATAGGGTTCAGGTTTGTTTGGCATCTATGCCCCTACCTCCAAACAACGTGAAAGCCTTTTAGCCCGTACTGCTTACCAGTCTCAGCCGGTGAACTTAAATCCATGTGGTACCTAATAACCACTTGAGAGAAAGAAGAGGACACAGAGGCAGCACTTGACGAAAGCTCCTCCTGAAAGAATGAAACTCTCAGTTTTTACATAAAAAGGATGAGATAAAGGCAAAAAATGAAGTCATTAAAGAGCTACTTTGTGTTGGAAAATAATTCCATTTGCTTGCTGGAAGTGCTTTGATATTTGTATTTAGTGATATAATAGTCCTATGATTATTAAAGGATAGGGGTTTTCCAGGGAGGGGAATGGCAGGGAAGGACTCAGTGGTCCCATAAGGGAGTATTAAAGTCTGCAAATGTCACACTAATTGATATTTTTGAGGCGTCAGTTTAGAAGTTTAGAGAGGAAACTTAAGTGGGTGACATGTTGGAAAAGCAAGCTTCACAAATGAACAAAAATAACAATGACACTGGTGCATGTATCCACAGCATTAGTCAAGTGACTCAAATAATAAGCTGCTCACAGGAATCACTAGATAGATGAATTGACCATCTTGAAAAGAAAAAAAAATATATATTTAAACTTCTGAATGGAGTGACAAGACTAAGTTAACCCTTGCTAGGAAGTGTTAATCATAGCATTAAAATGCTAAAAAACTATATTTAGATCTTTGAGTTTGGCCTAAGTTGTCCATTGTTAGATATGGTCTTGCAAAGTTTTTATATTAACACATGTTCTAGCTTAATTAAGATTAACACTTATTAGACTGCAACCTAGCAAAATATCTTAGCTAGACAAATTTAGCCAAAAAAATTCAAAGGGGACAATTTCCTCTTTTCTCCTGTAAAAAGACCAAATTCCATTAAACAGGCTAGAGGTCTAAATATCATTTTTTATATGTTATTAGTCTATCCCTGAAATCATATCCAGATAATGTAGTTCCACAGTAACAATGCCAGGAATTGAAATGTGCATATCACAAAATCCCAAGTACCGTGTTCTCACAAAATACAGATAAAATTAACTCAAATAACTCCCAAATTGCCCTCACTTCGACTCCTACGGACCGAGAGGTCTAGTTTTAAGTCCAGAAGTTTGCTGGTCAAATCAAGATCAGGCTGCCTATAATTGGTGGTTACTTTTGTTCCAGTTGGGGGTAAACGCCCAGGCCTAACCTTGGCCGGCATCTGTGATGCCATTGCTTGAATTTTGTGACCATGTGTTGAAGTAGATGAAGGCCTCTGAAAAGATAAACCATGCCCACTCTTCCTTGTAGCCTTGTGATCTAGTCTAAGGCCGCTACGATCAAACTGATGGATATTGATTCCTCCTAACCGAAGTGATCGGTCTCCAGCATCTTTCAACGTACTGGCTTTGGTTGACTGCCGGTTATAGTATGCCAGATGGGGAAGAAGACCTTGTAGATATTTCTTAAGTTGGTCATCTCCTACATTCTTCTGTGCTGGGTTTCCTTCCAAGCTGATGGCTTGAAGTGAACCATAGTTAGCTGCAAGTTGGCCTAGACCCTTAACTGTTGATATCTTGTTGAAACGCAGATCCAAAACGCTCAGTTTTAAGAGGCGGTGGAGACCGTCTACCTCGCTGATTTTGTTACCGGCCAAGTATAACTCCTTTAGAGAGGAACAGGAAGCCAAGCCTTCAAATTTTAAATGGAGAAGTCAGAGAGAGAATATGTTTTCCATAGACTTATGTAACGTTAGTCAAGAAGATGTCATACCGTGTCCAAGTCTGATAATTCGATTGTAGCTCAAGTCTAGCACACGAAGTCGTGTAAGTTCGCGGAAACCTTCAATAATTGAGATATTGTTTTTAGACAAATTCAGCATATGTAGACTTCTTGGAAGAGCTCCGGCAATGATTTTTACTGCAAAGTTTATGGGCACAAATTGCGATCGGAAAAGGATTTAGTTGGATTATAATTCAGAGGAAATTTTATGATACTGTAACAGTAACGTACTGCGAGGAAAGAATAGGAAAGAAAGAAAGAGTGAAGGGAATAAAGAAAACATTTAAGCTTCTCTCTCCTCCCCACTCTCTCTTTCTCTCTCGTCATCTATGGTACACCTCCAGTACTATAGAATGACCCAATATGAAAGTAATAGATAGCTCAATATTAGAAAACGCTTACCTATGGAGTTTCCTGATAGATTGAGCACCTTTAAGCTAACAAATGCACTAAGAAATGGGATCACAAGCAGCCCGTGATTTGCCAAATGAGCAGTGGTGGCTGCTGCACTCAAAGAAGATATGTATCTCTTTGAAGCTTCCATGCCAGCAGCCACTTTGGCATCAATCCTTCCAACTGGACTATTAGAATCCCTCTTTACCTGATCAATAGACTGAAATAACTCATTAGTTTCTTCTTCCAATGGGCAGCAATAGTGAAGATCATTAACCCACTCCTCAATACGCTTAATCTTATAATCTTCGCTTCGTAAGTCATCCGGCTGGTTACCTGAGGATTCACCAATAGTTGGCAATATCCAGTCTTTAGCTATACCCGCACAAGAGTAAGACTCATAATCGTCATCCAAGAGATTCTCATAAATTACTCCCTCGGTTTTATCTATGTTGTGATCACTTGCATGCTCTATGATTGCATTTGCTTCAAAATCAATCACATCTTTTTGCCTCATCTCTAATACACCAAGGTCCTTGGAAGAGGTTGACTTTGGTACTGAACTTTTACAAGGAGAACATCCTCCAGAAGTGGGTGAATAAGTGCCAAAGTTGGGCACGGAACGTGATTTCACAATCATACGTTGGAAACGAGTCTCTTCATGTCTTTCGTTGTCTTCTGATTGTGGTGAATCATCATTTGTGAGGGTTGCGTTTTTTACAGAATCAGAATTTGGATGAAAAGGCCCCAAGGTCGTAGCTTTCTGATGCTGATCATTATCCTTTCCATCATCCGAAGACAATCCCTGATCTGTGCCTTCCTCGGTGTAATTTTCTGTTTGAGCTTTCTCTTCCAAGTACTGGATGTTTCCAAGAGAATGGCTTTTCTTAAGGTTCAATGTCTCATCATCAAATGTACCACTTTCTGTGTTTTCCAATGAGTTATAGCTTGTAGCATGAGGTAGATCCTTCAAAGCTTGAACTTGAGAGTAATTTATCATAGTCTTATGCATTGTTTCAACAGAAGGTTGGTCAGTTTTCTGTTCAAGTAAGGAAGAAAGTTAAATTTTTCATTTTATTACCATAATTTACCAAAATGCTTATAACGTGCAAAAGGAGAGAAGTGTTTGACCAAAAAAATAGGCAAGTGATTAACTTTTTAATTACCTTCGGTTTGTGAAAATGAATGTGAGAATGGAAACAAGAAAACCTAACCATTGTGGTGATACTTGTTCAGAAAAGACATCCACAGACGGCCTAGTTTTGTACTACACGATAACTGCTATGGTGAATAACTATACTGCTCATTATGCCAGAAGCTTGAAGCAAAGATCTAATCTTACTAGCTAGGAGAGCAACGAAACTGCTATCAAGTTTCTGCAAAACTCAGCCAAGGCTAGCCTTAGCCATAATCAAGAGACAAACCCTCTAATACACGGCACAATCTCCAAATATGTGATGATCCTGATCTCCTTAAAACACCATGAAAAATTACTCCAAGGTTAACCCGCACCCTTTTACAGGCGAGAGGAAAATTTGAACTAGTTGCAGCGGCCAGAGTGAAAGAATTATTTGCCAACTAAGAGAACCCAAACCAATATATAAATAAGAGATGCTGGCCTGTTAAACAACAAGAGAAATAAATAGTAAGAGGAGACTGTGATTCATACTAGCAATAACCTTCTGAGAAAAATACATATATGAATACCATATTCAAGCAGAAACAATGAACAAATATAGTAGAACAGCACTTCCAGATTCATAGACAATAACCTTATGCTTTATTTCCCACCTCAACTCTCATGTTTAAAATAACAATACAAATAATTCAATGAAGAGGAAATGCTTAAAGAAGGTTAATTTGTTCTTTGCCAATCTTGTCTTTATCTCCTTCACTACCGTACCGTAAGAGAGGTTGCACACACCCTAATTGTATGTTTGATTTATGGCAGACTAAAAAGAAGGAAATAAGAAGAGTCAACTTAAGCCTAACATAACAAATATTTGGTACTGACTTGACCAAAAAGTGAAAATCAATGCAAAAATTTGAAGCAAGAAAAAAAAACTTCGATAAAATTATATCATGATTGAAGAGTTAGCCTGTCTCCAACACACACACACACACACAGATGAAACTAACTATACAATTCACATAACAATATATAATAGATATGACACATCTTTATTCCATCTTTTAAGTTGAAAACTTGTTTTACTTCATCCATTTCAATGATATATGAGTTTTAACAAAAGTATCACAACTTGTTCAAATAGGAAGGATGAATATTCATGGAAGAAAGGGGAACTCATCGATTCCATGAATATTAGAGCTAAGGGTCATGCTCAAGTTCAATAAATCCAAAACAGAAAGTAATAAATCAGACCCAAGTATCTACAACGACGAAGAAACATGCTGCTGGCTTTACAGAAAACCAAAATATAGAAACCCATTATCAAAGCTACGATTTTGCTTTCATCAAACGGGAACATTAGCCGAAAAAAAGATTATACCTCGACATACCCACATTGCAATGAGAAATTCTGATCTTGTTCTCGTAAGGGAAGACCTGTTTCTTCTTCTAACAAAACATTAATATAAAAGAATACTGTTTTTCGTTGATACTGTTACAATATTAATGTTGCTCCAAATCAACTGCCTTAGGCGGTGTTTTATAAGCTAACCCTTTAGGCTTTACCCTACTACCAAAGCTTAGGCCGTGATTTATAAGCGAAAATCAACGGTCCTCAATGTTTAGCATTTTTATTTCTAGGTATGACTTTAAATTCGATTTGAATAAAAGGGGTATTTTCAGATGAATGGGAAAAGAATTGTACTTTTTATCTTATGAGAAAAAGAAGAAGGAAAATTCTTGTCCACAGAAGTATACGGAAGGAAGAGGTATTCCCATTCCCATAGCTTTGTCTTTTATAAACCGCAAAGGTTGCCGACCCATAAGCTAAGGTGAATCGGGAACATAGGTTTTTATAGATAAATTCTTGAGAAATGAAAATAAAATGAATTTTGAACCTACGTGTTGTTTTTAATGAAATTTGGTTTTTTTTACAGGGAAAACATGAAATTCCTTGTTTTATTTAAAAATCTCATGTGAAACTTAATGTAGGTTAGATTTTGATCTAACTAAAATATTTTGTTAAACAGTAATCTAACATTATAAATAACGATCTAAATATTAAAAAATTGTTAGGTCAATGTTTAGCAATGGTCAACTTAATTTTTTTTTTAAATGTCATATTTTATTAAAGATTGAGATTTTAATGGATTCCTATTTTGAAGTAGTCCGATACAAGGATGTAAATCATTCATACCAACATAGATTGAGAGGCTCAGTCACTTATTCATGATCAAGTTTTTGAAAAATATTATTCAATCAATTAAGCAATGTTGGAATTTCGGGATAGCAAAATCTTATAGTATTTGAAATTTACAAGTATAAATATTATATACGAGCAGAAAAAAAATGGTAAAAGTTATTCTTAATTTTCTATGAAGTTTTGTATAAATGATTTAGTCCTCAAACTCATATTAAAAAATCATGAATATGAGTGAGGTTGTGATTAATTTACTTTGGGATTTTTATAAAAAAAAAATTCGTCTTACTTTTTGAACAAAAAAAATCTTCTAAAAAATATGGATTAGTTTAGACAAACACATTCACCAACTACCTTATATATTAAAAGTATTATATATTATTGACTATGTTTTAAATAAATTGATATCTTGCCCCTTTTAGTTTGTTTAATTCTAAAAAATTCCTCTCCCATTAAAAATTTGCAAAAATATTCATTTATCTTCAATTTTCATGTCTAATTACTTGAGAAATCAATTTAAATAAAGAGGTGAACGAAAGACCAATGACAATATTTTATTTTATTTCATTAAATAAGCAACGCATGTCCGAGAATGTCATTGATGAATTAGTGACATGATTCAAAATTAGAATTTTTATAGCATTGCTGACAAATTGATTATGTTCCATCATAGAAAATTTCAATATTATCAAGAAATACGACAAATACTCTTGTCATGAGTGAATACCTCAAACTCCTAACTGTGTGACACATGCCCATCAAACTCGATTTCATCTACTTCTTGTCAGCAAAATCTTTTACGAAATGTAAGTCATTATGTTCAAAGGTTTTACAGAGAGCTCGGTCTAATTTCAATCGAAGACAACTGACACCATCCACGAAATAAAAGTCACCAGTTAATCCAACAACCATCATAACCTTTTGGATCTCTTCCATGTAGTTGATTTCTGGTTAATCATGAGTGATCAAAATCATCAATACAATTAACGCCGTAAGTTGGTTTTTAAATGAAAAAATAATCATTGTTGTGTCTAAATCTTTCATTTCATGCCTTCTCATAATTCTTGTCATATTAAGGATCACTACTTTCCCTCCACCTTATGCTTTACGTAGTGTCTATATAAATATTTCATTCATTTTTTTAAGTTAAGTTCTTTGATAATGTCTAGCTCTTTTAAATTATTCACTTAAGCATCCAGATTTTTTTAGACGAATCAACCTCATTGATCCTTTCTTGCGCTTGAATTCTATGTTTATTATATTTTCACAAATCAGTCAATAGACAGAACGCGTGTTCTTTAACAAATTTCTTTTGCAAACTACGTGCGGCTAAAATTAAATTTTAGCGAAAATTACTTCTTTTTTTTACAAAACTTCATGTATAGATATGATCCTAAACAATAAAGTTTCATTATATAAGTTGGTGAGCATATAATTGTTTATGTAAGTGGATTATATTGCTTCTTCTACATTAAACTAATTTAGACCTGGTATAACTTAGCCTTCGAAAGCCAATTTGTCAATTTTAAAGAAGCAAAGCCACGTCAAAGTCTGAAATATATTTCTTTTTTTATATACTATGATCGGAATTTTGTTCCCTCAGTAAGGGTTATGGAATGCAACAACATTTACAGGTCGTGATCATCATTATAATATAGAAACGCATGGTGGCTGTTAAGGCAAGAAGAAAAGGCTTAAATTTAATCCATTCACATTGATCATTTTCAGATCTCTAAACTAAACATGCTTAATTATTCTATATTACAGTTTAAAAAAATACATACCAGAATACTTGCAAATTTTTGTCACACGGTGTCATTTTTTCTTAATTATCAAATAACGAGAATATAATTTGTTCTTAATTTTTTTTCAGCTATAATTTAAAGAATGAGGTATTATGATTGGAATCAATGAACTTAAGATGTGAGTTTAGGAGTTTAACTAATATTAAGATGTGAGTTTAGGAGTTTACCAACACATTAAGCATCACCAACGTGTTGGGACGCCTGAAATTTTTTGAACTCGTCTTGGTCTCATCTCGTCCCCACAGGACGTTGGCTGATCACCAGGACGTGACCTTTCCAAGCTAAAAATCCCATCCTGGTCTCGTCCCACGGGCACAGGCCTAGGGACGAGTCTCAGGACAGAACAAACAATCTTGTATAGTGTTGCAAAACTGTGATGTCTGGCCCTGGCTATGGGGCGCTGGCGTTGGGCAGCCTGTGCTACCCAGGCCCAGCACACCATGCTCTTAGCACATGCAGTCTGGGTTGGGGAGATCCCTTAGCCTTCCCTCACGGGCCTGCGCGGGAAGGGACAATCGGGACGGGTAAGTGCGGAGAAAATCTTGGCCTGGCTGAAAAGTTCAGTCCCTATTCCCGAACGGAGTGAAGACGAGACTGGTCCCGACTCCCGACCGGCCAAAACAAGATCAGACGGTATTTTGTGACCGTGATTGTTTTACAAGACTTACAACCTATTTTGTCCTTTTTTTTGCAAATTATACAAACTGCTACAATTACAATGTAGGTCACTACCACAAGACAAAGGCATGAGAGGGAATTATGTCAATTCTAACGCCCAAACCAAGGACAGCAAGAGAGTGAAGGGAGTCCACCAACTAACCTAATCTTAGTTAGGCCATCTTGTCTATTTTATTTTTAGTTAAATAATGTTTTATTTTAGAGAGGTTATCGTAAACATTGGCTCAACAATAATTTTTTTATCAAAATTACATTACAGATTGTAAGGAAAATATAGATATAACTTGAACCTACGATCTCTAAGGTATAGGTGTAAAAGTTTATCCAACTACGTCAACTTATCTTGTCGCCCAATAGTAATTAACAATTCTAGTTTCAAGACTAGATCAGAACCTAATATAAGGTGCAAATTATTGTTAGGTTTTGATAATTGGTAGAACATTCCTCTTTCCTTTTGATGACATATTTATTATCTCCCGCGGTATTAGGTAAAATATTATATCTTAAGACACATTATTTGATAATATGAATGAATACTGAATATTTGATACTCCAACGTTATCATATATTTTCTTTAATGACGTTTTTACTTGAATTGGATGAAGTTTTTGTTAAAGATAATAAAGGAAAGAGAAGTCAAAAGAAAGAAATAAAAGAAAAAGTGTGAATGAAAATGTGTGTTGTGAAATAGAGTAGGATTTAGTCTCATATTGAAAATTCAAGTTGAATTTATAAACTCAACCCTCATACCTTGGGGTTAGCCTCAAAGGGCACCTTACATTTTGTGGGGAGGGGAGGACCTAGATGGCACATGGTCCTCCCCTCACACACGTGCGCCGCCTCGGCTCAGTCCGGTCCGGATCAAAGAATTATTTTTTGGACAAAATTTATTTTGATTATTTACTTGGAGAGGAAGGGTTGGAGCTTTGAATTTGTCAAAGCTACAAATATCTCCATATAATCTGTGCTAGATTATCTGCAGAAGACAATTAGAAAATCAATTATCTTCATTATCCCCATTTTCGTGCATGACCTTATCAGCACTAACCAACATTTTTTACTTGCTCCCCAAGCTGTACACATTTTTAAAAAGGCAGTGTGTGAGCATACAGAACACAGCTCATTTTTATCACTACTAGAAAACCTCGTTCTCATCACCATTAAAAAACATATGCATATTGAGAAAGAGATACAGAGAGTTCTGAGAGAGTCTGAGTAATTGGTTGTTATACTCAGGCTTAAATCATTGTATCCTGCAAATGTGATTTGTCGTAGTCTCCAAGCACCCTGTGGAGGATGATTATTGTTTTTAGGACATTGTTCATGAGTAATCATCGATCTTCATCTAATTCTGTTTTAGTTATTGAAATTTCAGTTGTATTTGTTTTCTATTTATTTATGTATTTTCGTGTCTGAGTTCTAATAATTTTTGTTGTAATTGTTTCTGTTGCGTTTAACTTGTATTCGTTCCATTTCATTATATTGTTGGTTTATGAAAACTTCTTGTTCCATCACTACGAACAATAATCTAAAGACAATAATTATGGAACAATCTGCTGGAATCAAGACTTTGCACGCTGAGAGACCTGAGAAGCTTAAGGGGGATAACTTCAAACAATGGAAACAGAATATGGTCTTCTATCTGACCACTCTCAATCTAGCACATCTGCTGACGGGCGATATTCCTCCTCCACCGAAGGAAGGAAAATGGAAGGAGCTTGCATCGGCACGGGAAGCCTGGATTCATTCAGACTTCATTTGCCAAAACTATATCTTGAACGGGTTGGTAGACACCTTCTACAATGTCTACTAGTCGTTCAAGATGGAAAAGGAGCTGTGGAAGGCCTTGGAGAAGCAATACAAAACTGAGAATGTCGGGACGAAGAAGTCTATCATCGAGAAATTCCTAAAATACGAGATGGATGATAAGAACATGGTAATCAGTCAAGTGGAGGAGTTGCAGATTGTCTTCAAGAATTATCTGAAGCGCAAGCGTAAGGAGCTTAGCATGGAGGATGTGATTGTTCGGCTGAGGATAGAGGAGGACAACCAGAAAAAATGAAAAGAAAGCAAAGTTGGCAACCTACCGAATGAAAGCTAACATGGTGGAAGGAAACAAATCCAATCAACCGAGAAAGAAAAGGAAGACACCGCCGAGTAGTGCTCAGAAAGGTAACTCAGAGAAATGCATTAAGGGCAGTTGATGGGTGTGCGATAAAGCCGGACATAGGGCAAAGGACTATCATTTTAAGAAAGATCAGAATGATGGTAACCAACCTCGTAACAGCAGGAAAATGAATCAAGCAAATATGATGGAGATAGATGATCTCTGTGCTATGATTTCTGATATCTGTGTGGTCGCTGACACCAAGGAATGATGGGTTGACACTAGTGCTATGAAATGTTTTTTCAACTTATACAGAGGTTAAAAAATATGAAGTTCTCTATATGGGGAACGCCTCAGAAGCTGTTGTTAATGGAAAGGTTGTGCTGAAGTTCACATCTGACTGAGGGAGGGATGTTTGTTCGGAAGGGTTATAATTCTGATGGTATTTTTGAACTTAATGTGTCTGCTGTAACTCCTACTATTATTAATAATAATTCTGCTTCTTCTGTTTATATCGTTGAACTATCTAATATTTGGCATGTTAGATTAGGACATGTTAATTTTTTATCCTTACAACGAATGATTAATTTAGAACTTTTACCTAGTTTTACTCTAGAAAAAGGAAATAAATGTGAAATATGCATAGAATTTAAATTTACAAGTAAATCATTTAAATCATTAGAAAGAAAAAATGCCTTACTTTATTTGATATATAGCTATTTATGTGATTTAAAATTAACACCTAGTAGATGAGGTAGAAAATACTTTATTACATTTATTGATTATTTCAGTAAATATTGTTATGTATATCTGCTTCATTCAAAGGATGAAACTTTGGATATGTTTAAGACATACAAGTCTGAAATTGAAAACCAACTTGGTAAAAATATCAAAGTGCTTAGATCTGATCGAGGTGGAGAGTATGACTCCACTATGCTGTCTGAATTCTGTGTTCAGCACGGAACTGTGCATCAGACTACTACACTTTACACGCCTCAACAGAATGTGGTGGCTGAAAGGAAGAATAGAACTTTGAAAGATATGATGAACTGTATGTTGAACAGTTCTGGATTACCCCAAAATTTGTGGGGGGAGGCCTTGCTTACAGCAAACACCATACTTAACAGGATTTCACATAAAAAGACCAACAAGTCTCCTTATGAAGGGTGAAAAGGGAAGTTACCTTCCTATAAAATCCTAAAAGTATGGGGGTGTCTCGCAAAAGTACAAATACCGTTGCCAAAAAGAGTAAAGCTTGGACCTAAGACAATAGACTCTATTTTCATAGGATATGCATTGAGCAGTGCTGCATATAGATTTTTGGTTATTAGATCAGAGACTTCTGACATAAGTACCAACACTATTATGGAGTCTGTCAATGTTGAATTCTTTAAGAATGTGTTTCATTTAAGAAAGAAGACACGGTCAAACGAGGTTTAGAAGAAAGTTCTTCTAGAGCTCAGATTGATGAAAAATATGAACCTAAGCTTAGAAGAAGTAAAAGAGCTAAATCGAGTACCTCATTTGGTCCAGAGTTTCTAACATACATAACGGAGGCTGAACCTCAAACCTATAAGGAGGCAATGTCCAACCCTGATGCTCCTTTTTGGAAGGAAGCAGTCGATAATGAGATAGATTTCATTATGCAAAATAACACATGGATATTGGTAGATCTCCCACATAGGAATAAACCAATAGGCTATCAATGGATCTTTAAAAGAAAGGTGAGAGCTGATAGTACTATTGAAAAGTACAAAGCTCGGTTGGTAGCTAAAGGATACCGACATAAGGAAGGTATAGACTTTTTCGATACCTATTCTCCAGTGACGAGAATCACATCTATCAAGATGTTGATTTCACTAGCAGTTTTGCATACTTTGGAAATTCATCAAATAGATGTAAAGACTGGTTTCTTAAATGGAGAGTTGGACAAAGAAATCTACATGGAACAGCTCGAAGGGTTCATGGTTAATGGCCAAGAACGAAAGGTATGTAAACTTGTTAAATCTCTTTATGGATTAAAACAAGCGCCAGAGCAATGACACGAGAAGTTTGATCACACAATGTTATCTTATGGATTTAAGATAAATGAGTGTGATAAATGTGTCATAATATGTTTATATGTAGATGACATGCTTATAGTGGGATCGAATAAGGATATAATATCTTCTACTAAGAAGATGTTGAATTCTAAATTTTACATGAAAGACTTAGGTCAAGTAGATGTTATTCTTGGAATTCAAGTAAAGCGAACTGAAAATGAATATATCCTTACTCAGTCCCATTATATAGAAGAGATTTTGAAAATGTTTGGGCAATATGAAAGCAAACCTGCAGTAACTCCGTTCGACCCCAACTTTAAGTTGAGGAAAAATAATGGAGTTGGAGTATCTCAATTTGAGTACTCACAAATAATTTGGAGTTTAATGTGTATCATGAATTGCACTAGGCCTAATATAGCCTATTCAGTAGGAAGGCTGGCAAGATATACGTGTAATCCTGGACATGATCACTGGAGTGCATTGGTAAGAGTACTAAAGTACTTAAAATTTACTATGAAGTACGGACTGCACTACTCAACCTATCCACCGGTGTTAGAAGGATTTAATGATACTAACTAGATATCAGACAGTTTAGAGACTAAATCTACTAGTGGATATGTTTTTACCCTAGGTGGTGGAGCTATCTCATGGAGGTCTACTAAGCAGACATGTATAGCTTGTTCAACTATGGAATCATAATTCATAACTTTGGACAAGGCTTGTGAAGAAGCAGAATGGCTCAGAAATTTCTTTAAAGATATTCCGGTGTGGCCAAAACCAGTGTGAGCAATATGTGTCCACTGTGACAATATGGCTACTGTCGCAACGTGCATGCGACGTGGAGCAGCGATTGAAAAATCATTTTAATTAAAAAAAATCCGAAGTCGCCACCAATCATTTTAGGGCGTGATTGGTCACCCAAATTTAAAATCAAATATTTTGGTCTGTGAAAATTTAAAGTTGGTTCGGGAGTCATTTGCGTGTGGAGAAGGTATTAACACCCCACAGAGCCCATTATGAAAAATGGTTACCAAATTTAATCAAATACTATCCAATTATTATTTTTTAGAATCATATTATAAAAATTCAATTTTTGAATGTCCCGTTTGATACATTTTGTATCATAAAAATGAGCAAATAAATTACCTTCAACGGGTGGTATAAAGACCATTAAAAATATTATTTTTTAATCAAAGCATTATCAGAGTTACTCTCGGTATCCTAAAAATAACTCCTAAACTCGGTAGTTCGAAAAATTTGGTATCTCAAAAATTTTAAAGTCTGTCATCGGATTTTTTTTAGTGAAAACTAAATAAAGAAATTTACAAAAGTTAAATCAAAATTTTTATGGTTTTAATTTACGAGTGTCAATTCTAATGATAAAAGAATAAAATAATAATCACATACAACCGTGACATATGAAAATAATACAAAAATAAATAAGAAGAGATAACAAATATAAATAAAAAATATTAATGAAAATGAATGTTAGAGATGATAAATATGTATGATAAATTTTAAAAAAGAATATATAGGGTAAAAATAATGAAACAAGCATTAAATAATTAAAAATAAATATAAAAATAAAGTACAACAAATCAATAATATCTACTGAAAAAATATAAAAATAAGCAAACATAAAAAACAAAAATAAAATATAAACAATAAAAAAACAAAAAAAGTTAAAGTAAAATATAAATGTTTTTTAAGAGAGGTAGATCATCCTCTGTTAAGTGACAGAGGGTGATGTCATCCTCTATTTTTTTTTAAATTTTCATTTTTTTACATATATATATATATATAAATATATATATTGTTTAGTAAATAAATTGATAATAAATTTTTTATGTGTAAAATAAATTAATTTATGAAAAAAATGTTTAATTTCATACATAATTAGCATGGGCATGCTTTTTTTTACTACATGGTCTATTAATTATCATTTTTTATTTTTTCATTCAATGCTAATCAAATAGCAAAAGAATGATCATGAATGATAACCAATTTAAACAAGTGTCACTAAAAATAAATAAATAATTTTGTTTGGGATATAAATATACCATTTTTTATTTTGGACTACTTAGTTCACTAATTACCGTTTTTTTCTTTCTTCCTTCATTGCTAGGAATGATTATGGATGGTAACTAGTTTAAACAAGTGTCACTAAAGAAAATCCATAAAACTTTCAAAATAAAAATAATTTTTGTTTGGGATGTAAATATACCATTTTTTTATTTTAGACCACTTAGTTCACTACTTATCCTCATTCTCATTGATTGAATATGAAGTATATGTATTTGTCAACTGAGAAAGAAAAAAAATGCTCTTCATTGATGATGAATAATATTTACAGACGATGATTTAGAAAAAGAAAAAAATGGAGGAAGAATTTCTCCAATATTCGAGACAACTCTTTTTTTTAAACATTTTTTTGCCTAACTTCATTTTTCCCATACTTAGAGCGGTCAAACGAATTACTTCTTGACTGTATTAGAATTAACTATGGGCGGTAAATCATCTCCATCCATGTTTGTTAGCATAAGAGCTCCTCCCGAGAAAGCCTTCTTGACAATGAATGGTCCTTCGTAATTTAGGATCTACTTCCCCCGGTGATCCTTTTGATATGAGAGTATCTTTCTTAACACCAAGTCTCCTTCTCGGAAACATCAGGGACGTAATTTTTTGTCATATGCGTGCATCACTTTTCTTTGATATAATTGCCCTCTACATAATGCAGTCAATCTTTGAGAGAGGGAATTTCCACCTCAATTGGAAGGACCGTTTCCATGCCATATACCAAAGAGAATGGCGTTCCCCCACTTGATGTTCGGACTTATGTGCGGTACTCATGCAGTGCAAACGGGAGCATCTTATGCCAATCCTTATAAACTTACATCATCTTCTCTATGATCCTTTTTATGTTCTTATTGGCTGCTTTCCACTGCTCTGTTCATTTTCGGACGATAATGAGAAGAATTATGATGCTTAATTTTGAATTGCTCATATAATTCTTTCATCATCTTGTTATTTAAATTTGTCTTATTATCTGTGATGATCCTTCCAGGTAGACCATATCGACAAATTATCTCCTTTTTAATAAACTTAACAACCGCACTTCTGATTACACTCAAATAAGAACTTGCCTCCACCCATTTGGTAAAATAATCTATAGAGACCAAAATGAAACGAGGCCCGTTAGAGGCTTTGGGTGTGATGGGACCAATGACGTCTATGCCCCACATAAAGAACAGCCAAGGCGCAGCCATGACATGTAAAGGGGATGCGGGTACGTGAATTTTATCCGCATAAATTTGACATTTCTTGACGTACTTGATGCAGTCAGATTCTAGAATTAACCAATAATATACTACTCTCAAAATTTGTTTGGCCATCATATGTCCATTAGCATGAACTCCACAAATTCCTTCGTGAACTTCCTCTATGATTTGATTCGCTTCCCTTGCATCAACACATCTTAAGAGTACCATATCATGGTTTCTTTTGTAGAGTATTTCACCATTCAAGAAGAAACTCATGGACAATCTTCTAATAGTGCATTTATCATTCTAAGAAGCTTTGGATGGATATTCTCCATTCTTTATATACTGCTTGATGTCGTAATACCATGGTCTTGTGTCTGGCTCTTCTTCAATACTCATACAGTGAGCAGGAAAATCTCCACGCTCTTTAGCACGAGATTTTGAGTCTCGCGTGTCTACCATTTCACCACCAAGGCATCTTGAAAGTGAAGCATATTCCATGAATATTAGATCTATCTAGTGTGATGTATGGAATATATGACAAAGGCGGAGTGTTAGAGTCTTTCTATTGATCGGTCATGTCATATAGGCCCGAGTTGGACATCCAATTGCTTCGATTTGAATTATCCGGAGGATGCCTTATATTATATCAAAAAGATAAACAATCAAACCGATTCAATAGAAGCCCAAAGAGATGAATAGGGTCCCAAATAACGAGAGATATGTAAAAAAACAGGTCCGATTACGCCTATTCCTAATCCTAAATGGAATGTAAGGACGTAGGGATCCATATGTAAACATAGTATCTATTTAAATACGCTCGGATGACCCCTTCTCATAATTAGAATGTATATAACCTAGCCCTATTCCGGTCTGGCCCGGTATGGAATGAACTTATAATCATGGAATCGACTCGATCATCAGATTATAGATGAGAAGTTCATAACCCTAGCCCATTCCAATTTTGGGCGGAACAGATCTACTAATTCTTTGATTCCAGTTAGTAAGAGGGATCTTGAACTAAGAAATAGATTCAAGAATCAAATGAGGTCACTTCAAAAGTTCGGCGTAGCTTAGTTACATGTTTGTTGTAAGGTATCATCTTGGAATCTCTAGCTTCTCATTTCTCGTTTAGTTGTCGTATCACCAATAACGAATCTCCGTACACTCAAAGCTTCCTTATATTCATATCACAAGCTGCTTGAATTCTCATGGAACGTGCCTCATATTCTGCCACATTGTTTGTGTAGTCAAAGCATAGTTCTACCGTGAATGGGAACAACTTTTCCTCGGGAGATATGAGGATTGTCCCAATTCCATGTCCTACATCATTAGACGCGTCATCAAATAACATTGTCCACAATTCTGGATCCATAGATTCTCCTTCATTTTTTAATATGACTGATATGTTCTCATCAGGAAAATCTAACTTGATAGGCTCATAATCTTGCACTGGTTAATCTGCAAGATAATCAGCAAGTACACTTCCTTTAATTGATTTTCTCGTGACATAAACAATATCATATTCCGTGAGCAACATTTGACATTTAGCGATTCGCCCAGAAAGTGATGGTTTTTCAAAGATATATTTGATTGGATCTATCTTTGAAATTAACCAAGTGGTGTGGTATAACATGTACTGTCTAAGCCGATGAGCAACTCAGGCTAATGCACAACACATTTTCTCCAACATCGAATAATTAGCCTCATAATTTGTGAACATTTTGCTTAAATAGTATATTGCTTGTTCATTCCTTCCAGAGGCGTCATGTTAACCAAGTACGCAACCCATGGATTTTTCTGTCATTGTAAATTAATTGGACGCCCTGGAGTTGGAGAAACAAGTATAGGCGGGTTTTGCAAGTATTGCTTGATCTTCTCAAAAGCAATTTGACAATCATCATTCCATTATTGCAGTTAGCTGTGAGATGAACCGGGCTATGTAATTTAATCTCCCAAAAAAACCTCTAACTTCCTTTTGAGTTTGAGGTGGCGGCATATCAATGATGGCTCGAACCTTGTCAAGGTCAACTTTTATTCCTTCCTTGCTCACGACAAAACCAAGTAGTTTCCCTGAAGATGCTGTGAATGTACACTTTGTCGGGTTAAGCTTTAACTGGAACTTTCTCAACCATCCAAATAGTTTTTGCACAGTGGGCATATGATCTTCCGCTTGACGAGATTTGACAATCATATCATCAACGTGCACTTCAATTTCTTTATGCATCATATCATGAAACAGTGTTACCATTGCCCATTGGTAAGTCGCCCCTGCATTTTTCAGACCAAATGACATAACCTTATAACAAAATGTACCCCAGAAAGTTATAAAAGTCATCTTTTCACGGTCTTCAGGGGCCATTTTGATTTGGTTATACCCCAAAAAACCATCCATGAAAGAGAAGGTTGAATGTCCTGCAGTGTTATCTACTAAGACATTGATATTGGGTAATAGAAAATTATCCGATTTAAGTCTCTATAATCGACGCACACCCTTACTTTCCCATTTTTCATCACCACTGGTACGATGTTAGTAACTCATTTAGAGTATTTTGCTACTTCTAGAAAACTCGCATCTACTTACTTTTTAACTTCTTCTTTGATCTCTACTAGCATATCTGATTTCATTTTCCGTAACTTTTGTCGCACTAGTTTACTTTCGGGCATAAGTGGCAAATGATGAACCACGATATCAGTGTCTAGTCCGGGCATATCTTGGTAAGACCATGCAAAGAGGTCAATATACTCTTTGAGTAAGTCAATTAATTCTCGGCGGCTTGGGCTTGTCATAAAAGTGTCGATTTGGACCTCTTTCGTCTCTCCCTCCAATCCCAAATTTATCACCTCTATTAACTCTTGATATGGTTGAGTTATTTTTTCATCCTCTTCTACCATTCTTAATATTTCCGAAGATGGTTCGAAATTATCCTCGTCACTTTACTCTGACTCTACGCTAAGAATGAGATTATCAAAGTTATTGCTTATGCTATTGTTTTCAAAATCACCGTTTCGGAACCTGAATCGGATTATTGGATGAAAAGAAGGCGAGAAAAAAAACAATGCATGAGTATGAACAACATTTCAGAAATGGAAAAAGTAGACCTAAAAGGAAGAAAAAAAAAGAACTGGAATTATATTTATCATTAGTAAAAGGCGACGAAACAAGTTTTTAGATTTTCATTCAAAGAGATGACATGAAATAGACGAGAACATAGGCCCATAACAATGAAATTCCTAAAGCATTGGGTAGAATCATTAGAATTTTGGCATGAACACATTACTCTTGAAAATTGTCGAAAAGCACTGGTAGCTCGGTGACGTCCCAATTGTTAAGCTCATGATCTGAATCGTATCGAGAAACCAAGTCCTCTGTACTTGCACTTGATGATTTTTCCAAGATTGCGAATATTGAAAGCTCGGTGATATCATCTTCAAGGTTGTACTGTTCTACTATAACCGGTTCTTCGAATGAAATTCCCCCACTTCTAAAGGACTTTGAAATATGGGGTATGATCGTAATTTTCATATCGAATTTCCTATTTTCGAGCCTAACAATCCTCTTTTCTTTCTTTTGAGCTTCCACTCTCCTTCTATCAGCCTTGGTCGATCTGTATCCAAGCCCAAACCTTTGTTCATTCTTGTCCCACTCGATTAACTTATTTATGCTTTGATGCTTACCCCGAGTCCTTTGCATGGCTTGTATCCCCCTTTTATCATCAACTTTGCCACCATCTGAGATGCTTTTGATAGGCTTGATATTGGAGTGAGCTTCCCACTAGCAACAAATGTAGTGTTCGCAATCTCAAATGATCGAAATGAGCCATCCAATGTTTCTTCTGCCGCCTCAACATACAGCATGGTAGTCGGCTTGGATACCAATAAATCTTCTTCCCCATATATACAAATGATCTTATGATCCATTATAAATTTTAGCTTCTAATGTAATGAAGACGGTACTGCCCCGGCAGAGTGAATCCATGGTCGGCCTAAAAGAAAACTATATGTTGGATTTATGTCCATCACTTGGAAAACAATATTGAATAGGCATGGTCCAATTTGAAATTGTATCTCTATGTCTCCGACTACTTCTCTTCGGGTACCGTCGAATGCTCTTACTATCATCATGTTCGGTCGCATATGTGTTGCGTCCACAGAGAGCTTTGCTAGTATGGATCTTGAAATTACATTTAGAGATGAGTTATTATCAATCAATACTTTTGTGACAACATAATCCCCACATTTCACGGATATATGTAAAGGTCTGGTGTGTCCAGTACCATCGGTAGGGATTTCATCATTCGTGAAAGTGATAAAATTTGGTGCGGTAATATTTCCCACAATTCCACTCAACCTCTCCCCCGTAATGTCATGACAGACATATGCTTGATTCAAAACCTTCAATAATGCTTGGCGATGTGGTTCAGAATTCAGAAAGAGTGACAGTAAAGATATGCGAGCAGGAAAGCGATTAAGTTGTCCTATCACCTTATACTCGCTTTGCTTGATGAGCTTCAAAAATTCACATACTTCTTCTTTAGACACTGCTCTTTCTTTCTCTGTACCTCTTATTATATCTGGGTCTATCACTTGGCCGCCATGCATTTCTCCTTGGAATTCATGACCATTGTCGCCTTCTTTGGCCTTCCCTTTCCTTTGCCTTTCAAACTCATCGCTTTTATCCGTTTTCAAAACTTCTGGCGTGTAGCATCTGCCACTTCTCATCATCCCACCTACTCCCAAAATATTAGTTATAGGGAGATCGAGATCAGACGGATTTAGCTCTTGAGTTTTATCTTTACCGCTTGTAATGACCTCATATCTGTACATCCATGGTACTGCTCTTGAATCTTTGTAAGCAAATGCACCCGGTATTTGGATGGTGATAGGCATCGGAGCATAAGACGTAGTGGTATGAGTTGACTTTTCCTCGTATTGTATTGTGAGAGGTTTTGGGATATAGGACGATATTTCAACATTAACTTCAGGTGATTCTTTAGTTATCATGAGGACTAAAGAGTCATATTCCTAGCATTCCCTTTCTCCTTTATGACTTATTTTAAGTATATTTGCATCTAACTACTTTTGCACTTCCATTTTAAAATCAGCATATTCCTCAATTGTATGCCCCTTCACATTCTTATGAAACAAACAATCGAAGTCATGCATATGCTTCCTAGAAACGCCCTCATCCTCTGAGCTTGTTGGGTAGGTGTACCCTGCTCTAAAAAGAAGATGGAAAAGTTTTTCCATTAACGTGCTCACATCTTCCACGTCCCTCTTTCCATATGAAAAATATTCCTCAAGTGCATTTACGGTAGGATTCCCATGATTTGGTAGAGGGTTGGAATTGATATCTGGATTCCCATTAGCCTTTTTGAAATTCAACCATCCAGCCTTGATCAATGCCTGTACTCTACCTTTTAATGCCGTACAATTCTCAGTCGAATGTCCCATTGCCCCCGCATGATAATCACAACGAGCAGTCGGATCATACCACATTGTACGGTGGTTGTAAAGGTTCATAAGGAATTGGCACCAATTGATTATTCTGTATCAATTGAGGTAAGAGTTCTGTATATGACATGGGGTTTGGATCATATTGGACAAAACGTTGATTATTTCTATTTCCCCTGAAAGGCTGATCAGCCTGACCAACATTTTACTGGTGAGACGGTGGTCTGAAACCGGGTCTCGGGTTGTTTTGAAATGCTATTTGTTGAGAGTGATAATTGTACAAAATTTGTGAGTTATTTGCCACATATGATGTCACAGATTTGAGCCCTTCACTATACTTTGAAAATCCTAGCCTCGAGTTTGTAGCTTGTGATGGGTACCCAAAATTGATTGTTTGTACATCTCATTCCTTCCGCTTCAACGGCAGCCCATTTTTTACGGATGATGTATCAGATACGACTTCCAAAATTCTTCCATTGTTTACCCCATATTCAATCCTTTCACCAATCACTATAACGTCAGAGAAGTGTTTGAAGCATTTCTAATCATCCTATCGTAGAATGGAGATCTCAAGGTGTTGATAAACACTGTAGCCATCTCCTTTTCTGACAAGGGGGTGTACTTGAACAACTAATTCCCTCCACCTTTGCGCATATTCTTTAAAGCCTTCAGTAGGATTTTTCTCCATCCTTTATAGATCCAGACGATCAGGAGCCATGTCTATGTTGTACTTGTATTGTCTCAAGAAAGCATCAGCTAAATCTTTCCACCTCCGAATATGTTGGTTATCCAATTGGATATACCAGCGAGATGCAACCCTGCCAAGCTATCTTGAATGAAATGAATCAACAGCTTATCATTATTTGCACAAACAACCATATTTCTACAGTACATAATAAGGTGGCTTCTCGGACATGTTCTACCATCATATTTTTCAAACTCAGGTAGTTTGAATTTGTGTGGGATGGTAACATCTGGGACCAAACATAATTGGGTGGCATCAATGGTACCATATACATCTGACCCTTCAATGGCGTACAATCTTTCCTCTAAAAAGTCCAGCTTATCTTTCAACAGCGGATCTTCGCTTGGTTTAGTAACAGGCCTCTGCCCCTTTGGGTCATCAACATCGGGTATGATGATTGGCTCATTAGCGAGTTTGCCTTGTGGGGTGAAAGTTTGTTTGTGGCCAGGTGCCATTGTGGATGGGTTGCACCACTTTTCCCTGCATCATTTCATGGACACTTGGAAAATGGATAGTGCTGGATGTTTACTAGTGGTGAAGCATGCTGAAAGTGATCGGTGTTATGACGTTGATAGGATGGAGTGAACCCAGGAGGGTAAGGTGGAGTATCGTTTGGCAGTTGATTTTGTGATGATTGAGCCCCTTGCGGATTTTCAAGACAGGTTTTTCCCTTACTCGTGACGAGGAGTTCCAGGACTCTTGCCATTTGCTCTTTCAGCTCCCTAATTTCTTTTTTCATTTCCTCTCACGATTGCTCTCTTTCTTGCTCATCCTTGACCCTAACTTGAGCTCGCATTCGATAAGGACGTCGGAGTTGACGGGCTATGAAAAGTATCTTAATAAAAAAAAATGAGACAATGACATGGTAGATTTTGCTAATGAAGAAGAATAAATAATAACAATAATAATAATGAAAGTGAATTTATGCATGAGAAATGATATTGCGCAAAGTGAAAGTCCAAAAGTACTCAATTTCATTCAATTAGTAGAGTCATCCACTACACTTGAGTATGTAGAAGTCAAACTACACTACTCCGCAATATGAGTTTATACAAAATGACCAAAATAACCCAAATCTCTGTTGATTTCTTCCAAGAACTTAGACAAGTTCTCCTCATTAAGATGGATGGGCAAAACATTTTTTTTTCAAAAATGATGCTTGCCCGTCAAATTTTTCACTCTCACAGCCACGCCTTTAATCCATTCTATAGCTTGCCCTGATCGTTGTCGAATCAAGTCGTGCTCTTGTTGCAGTAATTGGTAATCATATCTCAGTGCGCCGCCATTAGCATCATTATTTCTTGCCAATTTCTCTACCACGTTCTGATACGCTCTAACTTGGTGCTCAAGGCTTGCAATGACTTTCAATAGTTCTTCACCATCATTTGGTGACTCAGTCTTCCTAACTTTTTGATTCTCTAAATCAACTTGTAAATTATCAGCGATTCATCATAACGAGTCATATTATTTTTCTAACTCAATGATGTACGCATTCTTCTTATCGACAACCCCTTTAACCTCTTCTAAAACCTCTTGTACAAGCTTATTTTTCTTTTCTAGCTTAATGATTCGATCCTTTTGTTCATAGATTACCACTCATAAATTCTCATTGTCCTCTACCATCCTTCTGATTTTGTTGTTCAGTTTGCGAGTGTCAGTTTCCAACTCTAAGTTTTTCCGCTTCATATATTCTTGATCATCAATTTTGTTTCTCAAATCTCTGAGTTGTTTTTCCGCTTCGATCCTGTGCTAGCCAGACAAATTTGTCTCGACTGTTAGACGTCTGTTTTCTTCCAAGAGGAATTAATTATTTTGACGCTCCTCATATAACTCATCCCGCTCCTCGTTTTTAACAATCTCCTGATAAGCTTCTGGTAACTTGTGTGATTGTAAATCCTCAACTGGTAAGGCAATAATTACTTTGCCTCTGCTCTCAAGCCACGTTTCATACTCCTTCGTGCAATTCATGTGATTCTTCTCATTTTGCACTATTCTCGTTATTTTTCAAGCTCCAACTAGCTGCTGCAATTTTTTTAAAATATCTTGAGAATCATAACCGATCTCAATGTCCTTTAATGCATGCATGGCGGGGACAAACTGTCTCATGTATAATTGACGGAGCACCATTAGCGGAGCATAACTAGTACAACCCCATGGTCCTGGGAGCGAGACCCATTGATAGTCACCACATTTGTAGATCATTGATGTCAACGACATCCATTGGGATTTTCAGATAACATCCTCATCTTTCAACTTTGATAGGTGTGAGAGCCACACCCTTTTGTGGGAAACTGCAGATTCCATTTGGCCATTCCAAATTTTGGAACGGGGATTCTCATCTTCATCCATGGACTTGAAAACTTAACTTGAGGACATTTTAAATCTGGTGGACATCTTAGATGGCTGAGAATCCAAATACACAAAAGAGATGGAGAGCCGATGTACTTCCCTTTTTCAAGTGCTCGTATGTGATTTAAGGAACGAAAAGTCTCAGCTAGAATTGAGATAACAAGGTTAACACCATGTTCAACTTGCAGGAACATTTTTATCACCTTATCATCCACATAACCTTGAATTTTTGAAAATAACACGGTGCCATATATACACAGAGCATAAAGAGCCATACCCTTATCTTCCTTTAAGACATTTTAGGCGAGATCTAAGAGGTAATCCAGCGGCACACACTCATTCCCTCATTTAATTTTCAATATTTTCTCAATCTCAGATGCATGGACAGTACCCAAGATTGGAAAGCTCTCTTCAATGTGAGCCTTTTGTCATAATTATAAACTTTATCCATGCTTTGCAGCGGGACATTCAGTAGGGCTTGATATTATTTAATTGTAGGAGTAAGATCAATTGTTTTAAAGGTGAAACATATGTACAGAGGGTCCTAAAAATGCATTAAAGCCTTAAGAATGGGAGCATTGACTGTAATATACAAAAGATAAGCGATGTGACCATATTTGCCAACGAACAAATTTTTCTGCTCCGGTGAAAATTCCTCTCATACCTTCTTCAACCTCTCCAAGTTATGTGAGAACTCTATCTTAGTGATTGGTGGTAGAAGAACGACATCCTTTTTTTCCAGACAATCTCCTTTTTCTTTCTGCGTTTCCTCTGACCATTGGGATACTGTAACTTGATATTCTATCACACTCGGAATAGAAGTCATGGTCTCTAAAATATGAATGAATTGAATACTTCTCTATAATCCCTATTACGCAACATGATGCATGTATGCAAAAAGGAAAAACGAAGTCAGAAGTGAAACGAAGGGAAAGAAAAGAAATGTTTAAATAGCGTAGGACATATATACATGAACAAAATTAATCAAATATCATAATTAAGCAGAATCTCTATTTCTATCAAACATTGGTCATGAGATGGGCTTTAAAAACAAAATGCATGTGTGGTTGGGCTCTCAAATCTCTTAATAGGCTCTCAAGTTGTTTTCACTATTATCTGAACGGAGTAACAGGGGCTCCCAAACGATATCCCGAAAGGGTCAATCTGAGTAAGAACTTTCGTGAGCCTGCACGGGAACCGTAATTCCACGAAGGCATTCCACTACTCATTCTCGCTAATCCTAAAAGGAAAGTCTGGGTATAGGGCTAGTGTATATGTGTGAAATTAGAAATTATGTAAAGAAATATACTTCATAAAAAAAGACTTACGCACAACTACATGCACGAATTAGGAAAAAAATAATGAATCAAATAAACAAACAAAGAACCATACAAAAGGATAGCATATGATGAAATTTGGGCTTAACTCTCTATTAATCTAAAGATGGTTAGACCAATTGTTTTTCTCCAATGGAGTCGTCAAGCTGTCGCAACGTGCATGCGACGCGGATCGGCGATTGAAAAATCATTTAAAAAAATGAAATTCAGAGTCGCAACCAATCATTTTAGGGCGTGATCGGTCACCCAATTTTAAAATCAAATATTTTGGTCTGCGAAAATTTAAAATTTGTTCGGGAGTCATTTGCGTGTGGGGAAGGTATTAGCTCCCCACATTGCCCATTATGAAAAATGGTTACCAAATTTAATCAAATACCATCCAATTTTATTTTTTTTAAATAATGTTATAAAAATTTAATTTTTGAATGTCTCATTTGTTTCATTTTGCATCATAAAAATGAGCAAATAAATTACCTGCAACAGGTGGTATAAAGACCATTAAAAATTATTATTTTTTAAGCAAAATGTTATTGGAGTTACTCTCAATATCTTAAAAATAACTCCTCACTTCGGTAGTTCGAGAAATTTGGTATCCCAAAAATTCTAAAGTCCGTCATCGTATTTTTTTTTGTGAAAACTAAATAAAGAAAATTTACAAAATTTAAATCAAATTGTTATGATTTTAATTTACGAGCGTCAATTCTAATGATAAAAGAAAAAAATAATAATCACATACAGCCGTGACATATGAAAATAATACATAAATAAATAAGAAAAATAACAACTATAAATAAAAAAGAATAATGGAAAGAAATGTTAGAGATGATAAATATATATGATAAATTTTAAAAAAGAATATGTAGGGTGAGGAAACAAGACATGAAATAAAACCAATAATGTCTACTGAAAAAAAAATATAAACAACAAAAAAAACAAAAAAAAATAAAGTAAAATAAGTAATAGAGGGTGACATCACCCTCTGCCTTTTTTTTTAATTTTCATTTTTTTAAATATATATATAATTATTTAGTAAATAAATTGATAATAAATTTTTTATGTGTAAAATAAATTAATCTATGAAAAAATACTTAATTTCATACATAATTAGCATGAGTATGCTTTTTTTTACTACATGATCTATTAATTACCATTTTTTATTTCTTCACCCAATACTAATCAAATAGCAAAAGAATGATCATGAATGGTAACTAATTTAAACAAGTATCACTGAAAATAAATAAATAATTTTATTTGGGATATAAATATATCATTTTTTATTTTGGACTACTTAGTTCACTAATTACCACTTTTACTTTCTTCTTTCATTGCTAGGAATGATCGTGGATGGTAACTAGTTTAAACAAGTGTCACTAAAGAAAATTCATAAAACTTTCAAAATAAAATAATTTTTGTTTGGGATGTAAATATACCATTTTTTTTATTTTGGACCACTTAATTCACTAATTACCATTTGTCATTTCTTCCTTCATTGCTAGGAATGATCATGGATGGTAACTAGTTCAAACATGTGTCACAAAAATGATGGTTAAAAATTAAAAAGAAAAAGAAGAGAAGACTTATAAGAACATAAAAAAAATCAAAACTTAAATATTTACATAATCTTGTATAGATGTTTTACTCTCTATTTTATGCATTTTTATGTATGAGAAATTATCATAGAGACTTTTTCATCAAATGTACACTTTCAACTCATTAAATGGTTGATTCACATTGAGTTGATTTTACACCCCTCAAAATTTTATCCTCATTCTCATTGATTGAGTTCATGACAAAAAAAATCTCATCATCAAACTTGTAGAGAGATAAACAATATATGAAAATAAAACTTAAGATTAAAAGGAGGAGAAATGATAAAGAATGAGCAAACAAACCTATATATGAAAAATGAAACAAAAAATATCAAATACATGAATATGAAAAAGAGAGATGATTAATTAGAATGAACAAAATATATTGTAAGCTAAAATATAATATATTTGAACTACCTTAATAAAAAGAAAATGAGATATGGAAGATGAATAGAAATGAAAACTCTCTTTCTTTCTCTTTTTCACTATTTTCTTGAAACCTCTCTTTCTCTCTCTAAAATCTATTCTCTTCCTCACTCTCCCAAATCTCCTCTTTCGAGTGAAGACCTCCCCTCTATTTATAGGCAAACTTAGAGCTTCACTTTTTAAATTTAGATTTTTTGTTCCCTTTTTTTATTTTAGTCATTGGACAAATTTTCTTATTTTTTAGGTATTGGGCTATTTTTCAAATCATACACATAGTCTTAGGCTAGTATATGAGTAAAAAAATAAAATTTATATTTTTAAAATATTGGACTGGACAAAATACGGTATCTACAGCTACAACATTTAGAGTGAAAAATAATGTACATAATGGTAAGTCTAGGCATATCAGACGAAAACATAATATCATTAAGCAGTTGCTCTCCAATGTGGTAATTTCTTTAGAGTTTATAAGGTCAAAAGAGAATCTTACAGACCCTCTAACCAAAAGTTTGTCAAGGGAACAAATAAAACAAAAATCGAGGGGAATAGGATTAAATCTTATTCAATGAATCATTCAGGTGGGAACCTAACCTAGTTGATTGGAGATCTCAATATATAGGTTTAATAGGCAAACTGGCAGGAATGATTCACGTAACACACAAAGAAACGAAGTTTCTTCCTATTCCTATGATGTAATGAGAGTGTGTTGTCTGTCGACGATAAAGGGTATACTTAGTATTTAATAACATTGATATCTTACTTACAAGAGGAGTATAGACAGAATACTCTTAATCATCGGCTCGATCCATCTCAGCTCGGTCCGGTCCGGATCAAAGAATTATTTTTTGGACAAAATTTCTTTTGATTATTTACTTGGAGAGGAAGGCTTGGAGCTTTGAATTTGTTAAAGCTAACAAATATCTCCATAGAATCTATGTTGAATTATCTACAGAAGATAATTAGAAAACCAATTATCTCCATTATCCTCATTTTCGTGCATGACCTTATCAGCGCTAACCAACATTTTTTACTTGCTCCCCAAGCTGTACACGTTTTTAAAAAGGCAGTGTGTAAACTCACAAAACACAGTTCATTTGATCACTATTAGAAAATCTCGTTTTCATCACCATTAAAAAATATATGCATATTGAGAGAGAGATACAGGGAGTTCTAAGAGAGTCTGCGTGATTGGTTATTATATTCAAGCTTAGATCGTTGTATCCTGCAGGAGCGATTTATCGTAATCTCCAAGCACTCTGTGGAGGACGATTATTATATTTAGTACATTGCTCACGAGCAATCCTCGATCTTCATCTAATTCTACTTTAATTATTAAAATTTCAGTTGTATATGTTTTCTATTTATTTTCGTATTTCCGTGTATGAGTTCTGATAATTTTCATTGTAATCATCTCTGTTGTGTTTAAGTTGTATTCGTTCCATTTCATTGTATTGTTGGTTTATGAAAGTTTCTTGTTCTATCACTAAGGACAATAATTTTCAATCGCTTTCTCTAAATCGGATGAGGAGTAGAATAGTAAAAAAGAACCATATTAATGTGCTTAGTAATTTTCAGGAATCAAAATCATGAATAATATTATTTGGAATAAGAATAATTATTTATATTTACTAATCAAATAATTAGAATCAAACTTTATGACATTACTTAATCATGAGGTTGGTTTGTCTCTTAATTGAATTAGTAGAAATGTAACTTTTGTTGCTGATGTCCTAACAAAATGTAGCAATGGTGAGAACAAAATTGACCGAAATAATTTCTAGTTATTTTCAAATATTTGCAGCTTGATTGTATCATAAAAAATCATTGTTAGGGGTAGGCGTAAATCTCCCTAAACTTTCAATATTGTATTTCATCTTTTAATAAAATCGAGATAATTCTGTTCAAAAAAAATGTATGGCATTATTAAAATGTCATTTCAAGAAAAATGAGTATTATTAATATAAAGGATTTTGAGGGTATATTAAACTTTTCATGATCCATTTCAAATGAAACAAAAATGTAGAATCTCATTACTAATTATTTGTTAGAAATTTCAAATCAAACAGTCAATAGAATCAAGTTTAGTCAAAATTGTGAGACCAACTTAAAATCAAATTTCAAAGTAGTAACAAACAATCAAAAAATGAACATCTAAAACTGGATTGAATCATTTTCGATAGAAATCAAATAAATGTGTCATAAGTTCATTTTTATATTCCCCGTTCTTCTTTGAATTTACAGGCGTTGAATTAAGGTTACAAGTTTTGGACGTCCCACAAACACTTGTTTATCTTGACCAGCAGTCTTGTGTCTTTCCTAGTGTTGAATGATAAGTGTTTATTTAGACTGCCTAGTATTTGAATCCTCTCTCATTACTCGGAAATTGAGACATTTTCTAGATGAACTTGAAATGCAATATAATATATATTCAACATGCTTCAGCTACTCATCCTATAAGTTCTATGTTTTTTTGTCAAGTTCCTGTAAGTTTTATGTTACTTTCCTATCAAAGGGGACGTTGGGGGCGACTTTGAAATGGGGTGGCCTTAAAAGCAAAGAGTAATCATTGAAAATTATGATCCATTAATTTAGATTTGAACAGATCATACATATAAAAAATAAATTTATTTTTTATTTAATTTTTTTAAATCTAAATAAATTTTGACCGTTAATTTATTTATCCATAGGACGTATGACGCGTGGTCTACATAATTTCTCCTAAAGAAACCACTGTGTTTGACAAACCAGATATTTTGTATTTTTATTTTATTTTGGTGGGGTGGGTCGCAATTACAAAGTACAGTTGAAAACTCAGTGCTAATGAAATGACCCAACTCGCAAATGATTATAATTTGAGGCAATCTTACTCCATTTTTCTCTATCAGAAACTAATTAAGAAATTTTGGCTAAGTAGATAAACATTAAACTAAAAAAAGTAAAAAAAATAAAATAAAATATTGAAATTGAAGAAGATAAAAGCCAAAATTGAATCGCTCTTCCTTACCAAAACCATACGACAAGTTTTGCCAAATTTGAATCTGACTAAAAAAGGAATCTCAAGCTGTTTCACCAAGTTAATCAGGTTGTAGATATTATTATTTCTCATGCTTATTCTATGTTATAATAATTATGTATGTAAATGATTTTCTTGATCATTCTAACTATCGTTTTAAATTATTATTTTTATGGGATTGCGAGTCTCACTTATTTTGGGCTTGCGTTTTAGTGTTCCTCTTGTTTTAGACATATGAGTCTTTCTTTTAAGTTTACGTATTTTATGTTGTAGCATTTAACTATTCTAATAAGGTGTTATAGCTTTTTTTAGTAATTTTTAAAAATAATTAACTTAATAATCAAGTTAGTTTGAACATAATTTTTTATTTTTATTTCACCATATTTAAGACAATTACTATTAATTATTAAATAATAAATAAAATGATAAGTGTAAATAATTAATATATTTATTATGTATTATATAAATGACTAATAATAGGCATGTATTATTAAAAACTAAAAAGATTATAACCGAATTGTCTTTTAGCAAATTCTAAAAAACCTTTAGATATTCCTATTCAAACAAAACAAAATTAGTGAGACTAATAATACCAAGATTATATAGCTCCAATTTTGTTCGATATTCTTCATCTTTCTCAACGTGTTGGCAGTCAGTTGTATTTAGAAAGTTTTTAATGGTGATTTTAATGGTGTTTGCATGACCCCTTAACTTTTCATGACGGAATATTGAAGAAACCCATCCCTGCAGGTTGTTTATGTTTTTTTAGCCTCCATTAATGGATTTTGTTTCATCTTTGAAAAAACATAATGGAATATTGGAAATAAATCCATTGAATTCACTATAATGAGGATTATTTGAAATCTATGTCGAGGATTTTTTTCCCCAAATCACCATATTTATGCAGTTTTTTTCCCTGTTTGGGAGGAAGGACGTTTGATTATTCAAATATAATTTATATACTGATTACTATTCATGGAAAAATTTTATATAATTTTCTCACATCAGTAATCTTATATAAATTGCAATGATAATTATATACCGAATTATTTGTATAATTAATATATTATAATTATTTTTGTAAACTAATCTAACAATTCATCATTTTGCACAATTCTCGATTCTTTTCGAGTTAATGAGGCTGTAATTCTAGGTTAAGTTTTAGGAAGGATTCAACATATTTTTATACATATACTTGCGTGGAAAATAATAAAAAATGAAGTAAATAAGTTGTTATGAGTTTTACATACATTAAATTAAAAATAATTTATGTATGATTAATGAAAAATGTAGTAGTAGTAGTAATTAGTACTTATTGTCTGATTTGATTGCAATAAAGAATATGTAACATTACTATTAAATATTTACATATAGTCCGTTAATATATTTTTATTTTGAAATTAACAGTAAATAATAAGTATTATTTATTTTTATTTATAATTATTTTTTACAATAGTTATAGTATTAAAGATATTTATAAAAAATAATTGTTTACAATATTTCAAGTTTGGGACAGTAAATATCATTAATGCATTTCAATTCAAGAAATGACAATAAAGTATTATTTTTCCTGAATTTGAGCTATTCTCGCAATTTTTTTGTTATTTTATCGTTAATAAGACTTGATGTTTACAATTTTGAAAATAACCCAGTCTAAATCGGATAAAATTTTGGTAAAACCCAAATTTTGAGTTTGACATTATGAAAAATTTGCCAAATCTCATTAGATAATTCAAAACCTATATTCTTTAACTTAATTATTAATTAGAATAAAATCTTCATGGGTATTACGGTGAACCTAATTTTTAATTTTGTTGACTTTTTTAAAAATTGGCTATCCTCTTCATTATTATTATTATTTCTGGCTATTTTACAAAATAAAATTTTTAAATAGTCTAAAAACCTGTTATCTTTTCTCTTTCTGAATTTTACAATGTTTTTTTGTTTTTTATTCTTGTTTAATATATGAATGCTGTTTTAGGGTTTTTTTTAACACATTATTGTATATTATATTTGTTTCTCCCTCAATCAGTCCACTTTACTAAAAAAAATGACATCTGACTAAAAACAAATAACAACTATGTCAGTAGAGAAGTGAAGCTTCAATTTACTTTTAGGATCAATGGTTGGTTTGTTTGACAGTCACGTGGAAACATTACCATAATATGATAAAGTAAACACATTAAAGTTTTTTTTATAGCGGTAAACATTAATGTTATTTTTGCATTGGAAAGTGAAGTCTAAACATTATTATAATTACTGCAATCCAGAGTAATGTAAATAACGTGCTCCTTACCACATTGAAGGAATGGTGTACTAAATCTATTTTAACTTTTATATTGAACACTTATTGTATAATATTTTAAAATATATTTACTTAGTAGAATATATAAAAGAATATTAGCACATTATATAAATATAAAAAATACATAATAATATAACACAATATTATTAAATTATATAAATAAAAAAATACAAATATATTATTTAATTATATATCGCATTATAGTATCGTAATCATATAGTTAAAAATACATTAGTATAATATTATCATAATCACACTCATAATCTAAATCCACGACCTGAAGAGAGAAAACTTCAAAACTCATGATGACTACTTGCTTTTTCTATTATGGTTTGCATTCCATTTTATTACAAAGCATAAATTGGGAGACGATTTATAGTTCTTGCGATTGTAATGCTTCTTCCATAAGAACAGAGTGAAATTTATCACGAGACGCGATTGTTTAAAAGCCTCAAGTACTGTATAAAGAGTAAATTCGTCTTAAGAAGATACTGTAAATTTTTCCAACTCAAGCTTAATTTTCATATTTCTCATTTGCATTAATAAATCATATTACTTGTGCTTGACCCACTTTAATAATAATTTGATTGTGTTTTACTTACTCAAATGAATTACAATTGAATTGAAGAAAATTTTACACGTATAGGCATTTTATTTCGTGCAATCTAGGATGACCATCTTAATTCAATTATTGATAATCAATTGCTTACAATTTAATTACTTATAATTTAGTTGCTGGTAAAATATTTTGTCATGTTTGGTTGTACATGATAATCTATGAAATAATTAACGACAATTTATGATTTGCTATGAAATATATGTTAAATTTTGTTGTAAACTTATGTAAATAACAAGAAATTACTTATATATCCTTTTAATTATATATTATTAAAAAATAATTTGACGTGTAATTTTGTCAGGAATTTTAATTATTGTATTATTAATATTTAAATAAATTAGAAATGTTAGACTAAACTTTAGTAAAGTTAATTTTAGTTAATAAAATGAGAGGAATAATGAAAATATATTGTGATGTTCAATTGTGACATTAATTTTAATTATTTTTTATTAATATTTAAATAAATTAATAAATTGAGAGATAATGGAAGAAAGAAATGATTTTTATTTTATTTCGTACAAAAGTAATTTTGTTCGATATTAAAATTGTAATTACATTGAAATTATGATTGTTCTTTTTCTTTACTGTAATTTATTTAACTCAAAAAATTATAAATTAGCATTGCGTCATAATTTAAGGATTACTTAAAATAAATATAATAATTTAATTATAAAATGATTATAATAGAATTACGAAGGAGAATATACGAATCAAACCGGCGTACATGTTAATATATGGATAATCACCCTTAAAATACTACGGTATATGGATAATCACCCTTAAAATACTACGGTACCCATACCGTCAAAATTCCCTTGAACAACAAAAAGTCCTAAGAACAGTTAAAGATAAAGCCATGAGATAATTTTTTGGTTGTCAAGAACTTGAGAGAACAGACGCAGTTCACAGCCACACAACAACATTACTGAAACTACTCAACAAATCTCCACCACATGAAGTTAGCCCACTTGATTTTCTCTCTCAACCGATAATTATTGTATTTTATGTTGAGGCTGCTTAATGACGATCCATAAACAAGCCAGCCTGCAATCTAATATTAAGATTAGAATAATGCATATTTACTCAAGTGTATTTAACTCCTTAATTGGTTATTAACATAAAAAATTATTTCCCCCATCTGTGAATAAAGTTGAATAGGTAGTTGGAAGAGATAATTGTATTCTAATGAGTAATTGTGTATTCATAAATTTTATATATGTCACATCATCACTTAACGTGTCATATCAAATTGTCTGTTAAACTTAATTAATAATCAAATTAAAAATGATGTAAACTACTATAACAAAACTAATAATTTTACCAAATATTTTAGATCCCCTCACTCCAAACTGACTTTTCTCAGGACTCCCACGTTACTTGTTAGACGAATGCCCTTGAAATATGGCATACAACCAGAACTCATCGGACATTGTTGTTTTCCATGTTAAAGAAAAATTATGCAGTACTGATGGGAAAAACTGTGAGAGAACCACGGGTAAGATCTTTCAGACGAGGAAAAACAATTTTCAGTTACCATGTCTGTTTTTATCAAAAAGGTGTCATTTTTATTTTATTCACACCTCACTTATTATTTAAAATTAATGACAGATAAAACATTTTATTTTATTGCATCTTTACGACTTCCTCAAGATTTAGGCAGCCATTAACCTAAACCAAAGAAATCTCCATCGTGAATACGTTATATGACTCTGATTCGCATTCCACCACTAATCTGTTGTTCAAATTAATAGAATCCAACTCCTTTTTGGCTAATTAATATTTTCTTATTCCATATAAGAATCCAGAAAAAAGCATTTTAAAATGCCATTAAAAATTATTTTCGAAGTTTCTTCTTCGTCCACAAACGATGCTGAGCCACAATTTAAGTAAAATCTCATATTAGAATTTTGTGATTTACACTAATACAAAGATTAAGTTGCCTAATGGTCAATGCAGATTAATTAATATAATACTGTTGTTAGGACCTAGTAATGGAATTGTTAATTGAAAACTAAAAACTATTAATTTCATACTATCTCAGATCAGACGGCTTGGAATCTTCAAAGAGTCAGTATCAAGGGCTTCAGATTGCTTTGCTGAGCTTTCAGATGTCTTTCCAATAAAATTGCCTAGTCACCCATTCATGGAAGTGATTTCCTACCGATATGACGTGGGGGGGGACCGATCCGGTTCAGTTCTCCGGTCCTTCAGGGGCCTCTCTGAGTCAACAGAAATGGCGTCGCCGTCACCTCCGGATCTACTCGTTTGAGCCGCCAACTCTGAACGGAACTTCCGATGAGACGATGAGCGCCATGGATCTTCCTGCGATGAGGATCATATGATAAATCCAAATCTTCAGATGATGAAAACAATCAAACCCTAAAAGTGATAAGATCCCTGAAAAAACTTTTGAAATTACAGCGAAATCAAAAGCGATTAGAATAGTGTAGAACTAAAAGTAGAACAGACCAGAAGATCTTGAAAGATAAACGATCATTCCCAAATGTGAAGAAAACACAAGAAGCAGAACAACGATTACAAATTGAAAGATAACTGATACCTCTGACCGCAGATTGGAAGAAGAGTTTCGAACTCGTTTCAGCGAAAACGTTGTGACCGATTGCGAAATGTCCCCTTTTTCGGCATTAAACCGACTCATCGATTCTTCGCTACTTGAAGAGCTTGCATGTGGTGGAGGTGGCGTCGAAGACCATGGCACTACCTGATACTCCCCATCTTCACTATCGGCTCCACCCTCCGCCTCCTCATCCCCATCTCTACTAAAATCTACATCGTCATCGTCGTTCTCCTCATTTTCCGCCTCAATTTCATAATCTGTAACCCTTTCGCTCTCTTCATCTGCAGCTTTTTTATCTTTCGCTCTTAGAGAACAGCTCTCGCACATCGAAATCGTAAGTCCGAGCTTCGAGCCAGAAGCTCTCCATGGTGTCAGAGAATGGCATGCGCGGCAGAGAAGGTTTCGCGAGTGCCTGGCTACGATAAAGTTGGCTGCGTGCACCCTGGTATCGCAGCGCCAGCATAAGTTCGCCTGGTCCGACTCACAGTATGTTTTCGCCGGAGCCTGGCACAGCTCGCAGCTCTTCATCTTAATTTCTATTTACCAGAATCTGAAAATACCTTTCCTTCAAAAGCTTATTATATTTTACCTCACTTCTCTCGATTTTCTCTCACACTTCATTGTAACCTGGAATCTCTCTTTCTATTTCTGTTACCATTTCTAAAGAGTCTAAGACGAAGAGAGAGAAAGAATGGGGTGACATGCTGTCGTTTGAAGAAACAGCCCTGCTTTTTCTTCAAATCACGAAATTGCCTTTCTGGTTGAGAAATTGCTTTGGAAGATCCTTCATAGTAAAAGAATCGAAATAAAAACTCTCTTTTTACAATTTTTTAATAAGTGTGTTGCAATCGTTCATGTTATAAACTAAAAAATAAAAGTTATCTTAGTGAATATTCCAAAAAATAAAAAAAGTACTACACATGTACAAAAAGAAATTATATAGAGTATTTTGTTTGTAGAATTCATAAAAATATTTCGTTTCATAAATTTTTTATTGGATCATAATCTAGCAGAATTTTTTTTATTAAATCATGATCTATCAAGAATCTACTTAATATTTTTCCCCTTAAAAATCAGATTTTGTTAAAAACTTAATATAGGTCATAATTTCTTGTTTTAATTGTGAAGGACTTTTCCATCACAATTTCTCACTGCCCAATCTTTATTTCATTTTTTCTATAATCAAGTATTGATAAAAAGTTGGATGAAATTATAGGCTCACAATTTGTCTTTCTTTGAAAGAAACATAGATTAGTGTATTTAAAAAGTAAATGAGATATGTATATTTAAAAACTCTAAAAATATTAGTTTTTTTTTAAATTAACTTACAAATTTTAAAAAGAAATTGAGAATATAATCAAAATGTATTATATCTAAAATATATATGCGATTTATAAGTATTTAATTAACTGCATCAATTTAATATAAGTTAAAAATATTAGTTAAATTACTATTTTCTCAAGTATTTTGCTTGGCCAGGTAAAAAGTGTTGTAGTCTGGTGCGAAGCCGTGGGACCAGAAAAGTAGAAGGCCGCTCGCTCGCATAAAGGCTACAAGCCTACAACAGAGCGCATGAGTGCCACCACTTGGGTTGGTGGGGCTCCTTCAGTTCCCTAGACGCAGCAGGATATTTTCCTCCTGCTTGTTACGTGTCGGCCAAGTGGTGGAGACATTATTTTAAAAGATTTCGATTCTCTTACGTGGGACTGAACTCATTTAGTGGTGGTTAACGTGCCACGTAGTTTTCATATGATATTTCATATCTAAGAATTGTACAGCAGACCCCGCAAGCTAATACAGTAATCGACGTGGATCGTCTATTTGATTAAATGGTCTTAGATTAGTTTAGAAATTAATTTTTATACTATTTCCAATTTTCAATAACAATAGATAGAAGCACAAAGCATGACTGAAATAGTTAATAGTTCAGTAACTTCATATCAATTTTAAAATTGTTTGAATTAAAAAATATCTATTGAACTTAAAAAATATAAAAATTATTTTTAATATAACACATTTAAACAAGAGGGTCAAAATTCACGTGCTTTCATGAGAATCAAATTGACCAGTCATGTGTATATAAATTGAATTGACCGGACTAAAAATTGGTCGGTTTTGTCGGATTTTACTGTGCACCAATAATTTTTTTTAAGAGGTCCATCAATGAATTTAACTATACATGTCTTAATTTTTTTTAAGTTTTTCATGCATTACAATAAATACTCATAATTTAAACCACAGCAAGTAAACCAAACATTAAAGAGAGATAAGAGGGACGTGAAATGAGAGAAAAGTGAGAAATTGGAGAGGAAAAAATGTGAGAAAATAAATAAATAAATATATATATATATACACACACACATATATCTTTAATTACTCTGCATAACTATTGTTCTTTATTGCCGAAGTGGCTGGTTCTTGTTGCTATTGTTACTTAATTGCTTATTTGAATAGTTATTTTTATTTCATTTAATCTGACTCTCTGTCCAAGTGGTTGGTTATTTTTATAATTGATTATTTCTCTGTTATCTTTGTTTATCTAATATGTGAATTTGACGTATCAGTTTCTATTTGGTTTACTTCAGGTACTCCAATAAGACCTCTTAGATACGTAAATCTCGATGATAAAGTAATTATAGAGGCAAAGGGGAGAAGAGTTGACTTTATAAGAGGTTGTAGAAGTCATAACAGGTTTAAGAATCAAAATACATAATAAAATTTTCAATCATAAAAATAATTTAGTTATCTTGAGTCATGAGTAGGTTATTTAAAAATAATCCTTCTAGTCGCAATAGGTCTACAAATAAATACAATACTAGACATAATTAATGAAAAACACCTTGAATACTTAGCAGATGATTAAGTAGATCATAGGGTATGAAATATACCTAAAATCTCTAGTAAAGAAATTTATAAATCAACATGGTCTATTACTTCATTCAAGTCTCAGCATCATGTAAAAAAATTTAAAAAATACCCGCTCTTAGAAAATTGCATGAAACTTGTCAATTACTTCTTCATAATACAATTAAACATCACATTGAAGAAGAATATAATTTCCTTCACTTTAGTTTAGTCCAGATTGGAGTTCAACCACTCACAAGGAAATGTCTAAATACCTTTGTTTTGTTAGCCTTGCGAGATGTAAGATTTATAAATTTTAATGATAATATTTTAGGATTAATTGAATCCCCACTTTGTAATGCTCATATCTATTTTGATTATTTTCTAGATTTGTCTATTAGTTTAACAGACCCCAATACTTTTAAATATTTAACTTTGAATATTAAATTTGGTGGTTACCAAATCCTAGAAGGTGCCCAACCCTAACTTTAATTTTTAGCATTACAAAGTTATCAAAACTAATATGAATTTTCAAGTCATCAATAGAAGTCCAAAAAATCAAATCATGTTGATTAACCAAAGTAATGCTAATATTAGAGTTTCTAAAACCATTAGGTGATTTGATATTACTTTGCCTATGAATTGGCTTTTAACCAATGAAAGCCAACCTACTCCAATTCAACGCTCAATTGAAGATATTGATTATATCCAGCAGTACATGGATAGTATTATTAAAATGAATTTCCAATCTTCCAGTTCCAATCCATAAGTTAGGGAGTTTAGCTAGTCTAGGACTCCTAGAAGTTCATTTTCTGAATCCACTGTCAATTAATAGTCAAAATCTTAGAATCCATAAACTGGAACAAGAATTAAAAAATTTAAAAATTTAAGCTTAAAGGCATAGCCACAAATTCTCAAGCCAGTCAACCAATATTTTGATAATAAGTGTGAACAATCTGACGAAATTGAATCACTAACTTAATCTAATTTTCAAGGAGCCTTACCTCTTACCAATCCCAAACTTTTAGTTTTAAATTTAGGTACCATAAAACAAGAATACAAAACTGATTCGGAGGGTTTAATGCAACACATGAATGACCCAGTCAATCTCAATAGATGAAATAGGTTCAGAGAAACATACAATATGAATCAAAGAAAAATCATAATTGCTGAATGGAAGACGTTCATGAAAGAATTTAGAATTGATATATTTTTCCCTTGATTATATCGATGATATTTATGAAAAGAATATTAAAATAATTTTTCAAATTAAATGGGTCAAGGAAGACTTCAATGTAGTGTCTGCTAGTCATCTCCCACCTGAAAAAATTATAATTAATCATAAAAATTATTTAATCACTGCTTCTTCTTTTAAGATTTTAAAGGAAGAAGAACCCGATAAAGAAGTTGTTGAACAACACAATTATATAAATCAAAGTATAATAACAATAAAAAAATAATTAGATAAATTTGAGAATAAGGTTGATGATTTTCATCAACCTAAATCTAATGAATCTCTGGAAGAAACACCTTTAATAAATCTTTCAGATAAAACTGTTTTGAATATTGTTCTCCTCAATAAAAAGATTGATAAAATACTTCAAGAATCGAAGAATAAATCTGTAGAATCATATTCTTCTGTTAAGGTTATTAACCAATACAATAGTTCTGAATCAGAAAGTCATAAGTCAGAATCTATCTATGAATCATCCACAATCTATGAATCTTCAAACATTCACAATATTGAAGAAATATATAAAAATTTAGAGATTAATAAATTGAAAAGGAAGTGGCATAAAAAGCTTATTCCTCTAGACATCCAAATTACCGCTTCTTCTTTGGTTAACCAATTCTCTGTTTCTGTAGAAAAATTATACGAATGAAATATTGATAGGCTTTTATAACATGAAGTCCTCAACAAATTACAGCAAATGGTTATGGTGACCAACAATTACATCATTACACATAATCTGTCTCATAATGAGGTAATAAAGTTTTTAGTCACATGATTCATAAGAATGCTTCATTCTTGGTGGGAAAAGCATCTCACTGAGGAATCCAAAAATACCATCCTTACAGCAATAAAGATTAATGCTGAAAGAACCCCAATTCTTAGAGAGGATCAGGAAATAATGACTGATACCATTAATACCCTCTTCTACACAATAATTGAGCATTTCATTGGAACGTCAAGTAGTGTTACTTCGCGTATCCATGACAATTTAATCAATCTTAGTTGTCCTACTCTAAGTGCTTGTACAAGAATATATTTTTGTCCAGAGTAATCTCTAAGGATGATAGTAATCAACCATTTTGGGAAGAAAATTCATCAATGGCTTATCAAATTTGTTTGCCCACAAAATTAGAACAGTCCTTAGTGATGACCTAGAAAATATAGAATATAATAGTCTCACCTACGGTATAATTATCACTACAATACAAAAAAATGTCGAAGAATGTGTATATACATGAAAATTAATAAACAAATTAAAAAAGAAAAGAAAACTATCAAGTATGAATTAGACAATTTCTGTGAGCAATACAGATTACCTGCCATTGCTTCTTCCCAAAAGAATATAAAAAATTCTCATCATAATCCTAGAAAATTTTACAAACCTTATAGGAAAAAATACCAGAAACAGAAAAATAAAATTTTTGACAAATACTTCTCTAGAATAAAAATTATTCAAGAAGAAAAATCAATAAAAATTTGTTGATAAAAGTAAAATTAAGTGTTTTAAATCTGACTAGAATGATCATTTTTCCAACACTTGTCAAGTAAAAATTAAAATTAATCAACTAAAAATATATGAAAAGGATAAACAAGAATTATTTAGAATTATAGAATCAATAGGATTACTATGAAAGTAGTAATGAAGATTTAAGAAAATTTGAATCATCCGAATCTGACGAATCAAACTCTTAAAGTTCTGATAGTAATTCTCCTAACATCTCTATTGGGTGCAGAGATAGCAGTTGTTAGAAAAATATTAATGTTTTAAATAAAAATGAAAAAGAAAAAATCTATTGTTAGATTTAATTAGTAAAATTGAAAATCTTTAATTAAAACAATAATATCTTATAAGACTTAGGAAAATAACTCAAAAGAAAGAAAATACTAAGTCTAATAATAATACTAAGTCTTTCACAAACTTTTGAAAAATTCAAAAAAGTTAAAGGGAAGGAAAAAAGTTACTTTACAAGGACTTCAAAAAGAAATAAAAATATTAAAATAAAAATAAAGAATTAAAAGATTCAAATATAGAAATAACAAAAGAATTAAATCCTTAGAAATAGAGAATTTAATTAAAAATCATGAATCCAGTGAGCTAGGAGAACTTAGTAAATCCTCAATTTCTGATAATGAAGTTGAAGAACCTGTTGTCAACAATCAAGGTGATGAAAACTTCATTCAAATCTTTAATCACATCAATATTAAAAAATGACATATAATGTTAGAATAATAATCTAAAATTTTGATTTTACTTAATGGATCTTATTGATTTATGAGCTGATTTAAATTGTATGCAAGAATGACTCGTTCCTATCAAGTACTTCAAGAAAAATCTTTGTCTTCTGCCAATAGCACTTGAATGCATATCAATTATGAATTCCTGAAGTTCATATTAGCCAAGACAATGTATGTTTTAAAACATCATTTGTCTTAATAAAAAATATGACAGACAAAATTATTTTAGGTTTACCATTCATTTCTCTGATAAACCTATCAAATTCAATTTTTTTCTCACAATGAGAAATTGAAAACTTTAAAATAAAATTCTGCCTTTTTAAAATTATATATTTAATTTATTGTAAAGAAAAATAATTATGTTTTCTGCAAGACGAAATAAAATTCAAAAGAATTGAAAAACAGCTTCAAAATCCTGCTCAATCATGCTCTAAAAAACAAATTGAAATCTTTGAACAAAATTTACAAAGCATTATATGCTGACATTTCCAATGCTTTCTGGCACAAGAAACATCATACTGTCAATATGTCTTACATTAAGGGATTTATGAAAAGAAAATCCCAACAAAGGCATGACTAATTTAGATGAATTCTGAAATGCTTGAGTTATGTAGGAAGGAAATTGCAGAACTGTTCAATAAAAAAATTATTAGAATGAGCAAATATCATTGGTCTTGCTCGGCCTTTTATGTCCAAAAGATCAGTGAAATTGAATGAGGAGTTCCTCGTTTTGTAATTAGTTACAAGCCCCTTAACAATGTTTTAGAATGGATAAGATATCCAATACCAAATAAAAAAATTTAATCAACAAACTTGGAGATGTTGTATTCTCTAATTTTGACATAAAATCTGAATTCTGACAAATCTAGATAAAAAAATGATAAATATAAATCTGCATTTGTAACTTCATTTGACCATTACGAGTGGAATGTAATGCATTTTGGTCTTAAAAATGATTCAAGTAAATTTCAGAATATAATGAATGAAATATCTAATCAATTTATTGATTTCTCAATTGTTTACATTGATCATGTTATTATTTTTTTAAATTAATAGATCAGCATTGGAAACATATTAAATCATTGGCAATGATAATAAAGTAAAATTGTTTAGTTATCTCTGCAAGTAAGATTAAATTGTTTTAATCTAAGGATAGATTTCTAGGATTTAAAATCTATCATTCCATTATTAAAGCAATTAATCGAATCATACAATTTGTTACTAACTTTCAAAATAATCTATTAAAACAAAAATTGCTTTTAAAATTTGTCTGCAATTCGGCAAAACATGTTTTGGAACAAGATGTAAAATCGTTGCTTCCAAACAAGTTCTTGCCAGATAATAATCTACTATTTGCATTTTTAATATTAAATATATTCGGTATTAATAAATCAATTTTTGACTTCCTTACGAATTTTTATAGGGTAGTCAAGATGGGGTCTAGGCCCCAAGCCTCAAAAATCATAATTAAAGGGGAGTTTTCGACTCAACAATTGACCCTCAAATCCCAAGTTAAAGAAGAATCTTCTTTTCTTAACCAAACCCAATTAACAATAATTAGGTATATCATACCCAATTATCAATTAACATTGGCCAACCAATTTGACCAATTCTCAATTATTCAACCATTTAATGCCCAATCGGTTGACCAACCATTACGAATTACCGAAAATCATCCTCTTATTTTCAAAAAATGCCCAGCAAAAATCTCTTTCATATTGAGCCTCCATTTACTCGTTTGAAGGATCCTGCCAAAATTACTAAAACTTATTTCATTCCTAAATTCCATTATGTCCCCGGACACAATGAGAAATATCTCAGTTTCTATAGAGACATTCTCTTAGAAACAAATCCACGAATATTAGTCAAATCAAAAGTTCTTAAGGAAAAATCATCTATCATTCCTTCTACATTCTCAGAATCATAACCATGGAAGATTGGAAAGTTCATCCTTCAACTTTCAAAATACGTTAAAATAAAAAATAATACAATTATTTTGACTATATTGATGTTTGAGACATGATTTTCTTGCATCAAAATAGTGATTTTCCCACTCATGGTTTTTAAATTTTGATACAAATTTTAAAATTGATTCTTAAGATGGTGGTCAATTCATGGCCCTGTCTTAAAATTTTTTCTAATTGATTTACAACAATATTTCGAGTTATTTTTAAAGATTTACAAGCCCTCACCAGAGGTCTCTTTTCGCCAAATACTTTATTTTTCAAACAAATAAAAAATATCTTGGATCCTAAAGTGGCAATACTCAATTGAAGATGGAATCATCACCAGACAATATTATGTTAAATTGTGGAATAAATTTAATACCCAGAAAATAATTGCCTCCGTAAACCACGAATTTACAAATGTATGTCCTAGCCTAAAATTGGTAAACCCTTTTACCCAGGCTCCATTAAAAAATAATGAGCCCATTAACCCAAATCCACAAATTAAACAATCCAGTCCAAATTCATCCAAAGAATTCAAACCTGAATCTAAATCCTCTTCAAAGGGAAGATCAGAGGCCACAAAGGCCACAATTCCTAAATCCAAATTGAAGCACGAATTAATCCAAAAATGCTTCTCCTACTAGAAGACAATAAAAATTCTGACTCTGAATCATCCAGGAAGTCATATCACCCAATTAAATTAAATACCCAAAAGGCCAATCATCCAAAACTTTCTCCAAGCAATTGAAGGATAAAAATAAATTACAGGGTCGCGTCCTATCACAATGGGCTTATGACACCTTCCAAGACTTACAAGACCCATTGACAGTATTAATCTCAGTAAAGATGAATAAATAAAAATAATTTACTTTTGGAAAAATGCCATTGGTGGAATAATCAAGAAATCAAGAAATTTGAAATAATAAGTTCAAATGTCATGATGGATCTCTAGCATAATGCAACAGCCATGATGATTTTCAACATGGGTGATAATGACTTCCCCAACAATCAATAATGAAAGTAGAAGAATGAAAGATAGAAATTATCAAAGGATGACAACAATGACTCTCCATTATACAACACTAGTCACAATGACTTTTTGAAGACAACAATTATGACATCCAAGAATGAAGACACGAATACCAATATTATAATTATCAAGGAATCTTTGTAGTTTATCTTTTTCAACCATCATTGTACATGTTGTCAAAAAATTAGGCAACTATCTGTCATTTTTACTATTTTTAGTAAAAAAGTTGTAATGTAAAATGTTTTTACCTTTTTAGAAAAGAACAGTATAGGTAAGTGATGGGTTCCCGGTGAACTCCACTCTCCTTGCTTATAAATAGGTTGCCTAATTCTCTCATTTGTTCCTCAGAACTAGTTTCTTACTCTTAACAAGTTTGTTTGTGTTAACAACATTTGTGGAGAATCCTTATATTAATCCTTCTATCTACCCATCTATAAACTGATCAAGCTTGAGAATCCATTACTTGGTGGCGTTGTTTGGATCAGTATATGCCCTCTCAAATTGAACAATCAAGAGATCAATTTCCATTATACGATGATGCCAATATAGACGATAGAGATTCATCAAATCACTAACAATTTCTAATATAATGTCACCCCATACCAAACAACATTAACCTCTTACGCAGTTAGTTGTGGGGTAGTCCCCTGGTAAGGAACATATCACCAAGAAAGTGATATATAAGTGGTTGATACTTGTTGTTATTGTTACTTAATTGCTTGTACCAATAGGTCCACAGTTAAATTTTTTGTTGTTATCATAACAGATTTCATTATCTTTGTGAAAACCTATTTTTTCACATTTTTCATACCACTGAATTAAGGTTGCATTAAAATCATGCTTCAACCCAACTTCTTTTAAAATTTTATCCAATTCATCAATCCATGCATTTCTTGGATGTTCAAATCCATTATGATCATAATTAATGAATAAAATATTTGAGCAAAAAGTGGCTGCCCTACCATTGTACTTCTTGATTTCAAAAGAATTTTGGTTGAGTGTTCTAGGTTTTACCTTTCCGTATTATAGTAGGTCAGAATTCTCAATTTTCTCCATGGAAAATTCATGAGGAAAGAAGTTAGGAATTAAATCATTAATGTCTTGCATAAATTAAATATTGAAATAAAATATGCTAAAATTAGACTGTTACCTGACAAAACATGTTTTGTAGATTTGCAATGAATTTTTAAAAGAAGTTTTTGATTTAAAATATTATCTTGGAATTTATTATTAAATTATATGATTTGATTAATTGTTTAAATAATAGAATGATAGATTTCAAATTCTAAAATTCTAATGTTAGATTGAAACAATCCGATTTTTCTTGTAGAGATAATTAAACGATTTTGTTTTATTATCTTGACAAACAATTCAAAGTGTTTCCAGTATTATTTAACAAATTTAGCAGAAATAAGAATATTACTAATGCAAACAATCGAGAAATCAATGAATTGGTTGAAAATTTCATTCATTATACTTGGAGTGTTTTTAATATCAAATGGTATTATTTTCCATCTATAACGACCAAATGTAATTTTGAATTCATCAATTCCATTTGTCTGGATTTGCCAAAATGTATTAGGAATATCAGTACACAATTTACTACAAATTTTATTTTTAAAGCTTCCAATTTGTTTTTTAAGGGCAGGATTTTGAAGCTGTTATTCAATTCTTTTGAAGTTTATTTCATCTTGTAGAAAATATAATTTTTTTTCTTTACAAGAAATTAAATTCACAATTTTACATACAAAATTTTGTTTTAATGTTTTCAATTTCTCATTGTGAGGAATTTTTTTTGAATTTGACAGTTTTATCCATGAGATAAGTAATTGTCTCATCATGCTCTGTTGTAAAAGGACACAACAGAGAAATGAATGGTAAACCCAAAATAATTTTGTCTGACATATTTTCTACTAAGACAAATGATATTTTAAAACATACATTATCTTAGCAAATATGAACCTTGGGGATTTCATAATTGATATGCATTCTAGTACCATTGACAGAAAACAAAGATTATTTTATCTTCTTGAAGTATTTGATAGATTATTCTGATAATTATGTGCCACATTTTGATTTTGATGTGATTGGGGATTTGAATGAAGTAATCACCATCTTGATTGTTAATAATGAGTACTTCAACCTCATTATCAGAAATTGGGATTTACTAGGCTCTCTTAGTTCACTGGATTCATAATTTTTAATTAAATTCTCTATTTTTAAAAGATTTAATTTCTATTATTTCTGTATTTGAATCTTTTAATCTTTTATTTTGATTTTAATATTTTTTTATTTTTTTCTGAAATTCTTGTAAAGTAACTTCTTTTTCCTTTCATTTAACTTTGTTGAATTTTTCAAGAGTTTGTGAAAGCTTGCGGTATTATTATTAGACTTAGAATTTCTTTCTTTTGAAGTACATTCCTAAGTATTTCGAATTATTCTTGTTTTAATTCAAGATTTTTAATTTTACTAATTAAATCTAATAAAAGATTTTCTTATTCTTCATTTTTATTTCAAATATTAATATTTTCAACAGCTATCACTGCATCCTATAGAGATATTAGGAGAATCACTGTCAGTATTTAAAGAGTTTGATCGTCAGATTCAGAGGATTCAAATTCCCCTAAATCTTTATTACTACTTTCATAGTAATCTATTGATTTTATAATTCTAAGAAATTCTTGTTTATCTTCTTCAGATATTTTTAATTGGTTAATTTGATTTTTTACTTGACAAGTGTTCAGAAAATGACCACTCTGGTCACATTCAAAACACTTAATTTTACTTTTATAAAAAAAAATTATTGAATTTTCTTTTTAAATAATTCTTATTCTTAGAAAAATATATGTCCAAATTTTTATTTTTGCGAATCCTATAAAGTAAGTAAATTCTTTTAGTATTAAGATGATAATTTTTCTTATTCTTTTGGTAAGGATCAATAGCGGGTAAACCATATTATTTACAAAAATTGCATGTTCATATTTGATAGTATTATTTTTCTTTTTAATTTATTTATTGATTTTCATGTCTATGCACATTCTTAGACTTTTTTTTTATACTATGGTGATAATTGTACCATATGTGAGACTATTATAGTCTATATTTCCTAGGTCATCACTGAGTACTGTTCTAATTTTGTGGGCAAATAAATTTGGTAAGCCATTGATGGATATTTCTTTCCAAAATGACTGATCACTATCATCCTATGACATTACTCTAGACATAAATATATTTTTGTACCAATCAAAATCACTTAGGGGTGGGCACCTAAGATTGGTTAATTGGTCATGGATACGTGAAGTAATATTACTTGGCGCTTCAATGAAATATTCAATTATTATGTAAAGAAGTGTATTGATGGAATCATGCATTATTTCTTGATCTTCTAAAATAATTAGGGTTCATTCAGCATCAATCTTTATTGCTGATAAGATGACATTTTTGGATTCTTCAATAAGAGGTTTTTTTCACTAGGAATGAAACATTCTTGTGAATCCTATGATTAAAAGTTTGATTGCCTCATTATGAGGTAAATTGTGTGTGGTGATATAGCTGTTGGCTACCATAGCCATGTATTGTAATTTGTTGATGACTTCCTATTTTGAAAGTCCATCAATATTCCATTCGTATAATTTTTCTACAGAAACACAAAATTGATTAACTAAAGATGACAGTAATTTGGATGTCTGGAGGAATAGGTTTTTTATGCCACTTCTTTTCCAATTTATTAATTTATAAATTTTTCTTCAAAATTGTGAATTGTTGAAGTTTCATCGATTATAGATGATTCATAAGTGGAATCTGACCTGTGGCTTTCTGATTCAGAACTATTGTCTTGATTAATAACCTTAACATAAGATGAGGACTCAACATCTTTATTCTTCAATTCTTGAAGTATTTTATCAATCTTTTTATTGAGGCTGAATGGAACAATATTCAAAACAGTTTTTTATAAAAGATTTATTAAAATAATTTTTTCAGAGATTCATTAGATTTAGATTCATGAAGATCATCTACCATATTTTCAATTTTGTCTAATTATTTTTCTATTGTTATTAAACTTTGATAAGTGTAATTAAATTGTTTAACAACCTTTTTATTTGGTTCTTCATCCTTTGAAATCTTAAATGGAGAAACATTGATTAATTTTTTTTTGTGATTAATCATAATTTTCTCAGGTGGGGGATGGCTAGAAGACACCCACTAGAGTCTTTCTTGACCCATTTAGTCTTGGAAATTACTTTAATATTCATAGATATCCTCGATATAATAAAAACTATGTCAACTCTAAATTCTTGCATGAACGCTTTCCATTCAGCAATGATGATTTTTTTATCTATATTATATGTCTCTCTGAACCTATTGCATATATTGAGATTGACTGAGTCGTTCATGTGTTGGGTTAAACTCACAATCAGACTAGTATTCTTGGCTAATGATGCCTAAATTTAAAGGATGGTTCTTGTTGCTATTATTATTTAATTATTTCTTTAAAATTAATAAACTGAAAAAAAGTGGCATAAAAAGCATTTTCTGCCAGATATCCAAATTACTGAATCTTCTTTAGTTATCCAATTTTCTATTTCTGTAGAAAAATTATACGCATGAAATATTGATGGGCTTTCAGAATAGGAAGTCCTCAACAAATTATAGCATATGACTATGGTAGCCAACAGTTTAATCACCACACCCAAATTGCCTCACAATGAGGTAATAAAACTTTTAGTCACAGGATTCACAGGAATACTTCACTCCAAGCGGGAAAAGCATCTCACTGAAGAATAAAAAAATGTCATCATTTCACCAATAAAGATTGATGCTAAAGGAACCCTAATTATTGGAGAGGATCAGGAAGCAATGCCTGATGCTATTAATACACTCTTCTACATCATAATTGAACATTTCATTAGAAAGCCAAGTAATGTTACTTCACGTGTAATATCCCGACCCTTCGTAAATGAGTATTTTTGTAAAATTGATTTAAAAGATAAAGTGAATTTAAAATTTGATTTTAAAAAAAGTGATTATTTGTAATTTTGGTAAAATAATTTTAATTATAGTTTAGTTTAAATTTCAATTATTCACTTTTAAAAGAATTTTAATTTATATTATAAAATTTTAGCTCACTCACACATTATGCTTATGTATACCCTAGTATTACCCTAACCCTATTTTATCCTTGATTAGGCAATCTCAACCCTCAATTGAAAATCACTCACACTACATGCATATATATATTCCAAAACAACTTCTTCTCTCCCAGCTCTCTCCTCCCCCTCGCAGCCTCTCCTCCCCCGCGCAGCCACCTGCAGGCCAGCAACTCTTCTCATTCGTTGGTCTCTCTCTAATTGAATTTGGGTAATCTTCTTCTCTTTCCTTCTTGATTTCTTTCTTTAATCTATTTCTCTCTCTGTTTTTGTCTCTCTCTCGTCCTTGCTTCATCTCCCTCTCCCTGTTTCTTCCCCTCTATGTTTTTCTCTTCTCTTTTCCTCTACTTCTCTGTAACCCTTTGTTGCTCTCCGTCCCTCCCTCTGTTTTTTCTCTCTCAGCTATCCCCTTGTTCTTTCTTCATTCCTTCATTGTTTTTTTCCTTCCCCTCTCTGTTTCTTTCTCCTTCTCGTTCTCTCTCTCTCTCTCTCTATCTCATTTTCTCTCCCTCTATATGACTCTCTCTGCATCCTTCTTCTTTCTCTCTCTCTCTCTCCCCCTTTGCTTCTGCCATCACCGGTGGTTTATCACCGATGCCCCCTTTCCCCTTCCCTACGTTTTCCTTTCTCCCACCCTCTGCTTCTCTCTATATCTCTGTCTCTCTCTGCTTCTCTCTTCATCCCTCTCAGTTTTCCTTACTGTTTCTCTTCCCCTCTTTGTTTCTCTCTCCTTCTCATTCTCTCTCTCTTCCCCTCCCCGTTTCTCGTGCTTTCTGTTCTGCAATTATGTTTTGCACCCAATTGCTCTGTCCTGAACCGGTTCATCACGAACCAAAACGGTTCAGTTTACTCGGACCAGCCTAAACCGGTCCATCAGATAAAAGCGAACCAGACTGGTCTGAACCAGCCCGGACTAAACCATTTGACCCAAAGCTTTATCTTTTGACTCTGGACCCGATATATTATTTTCTGACCTCGTTCTGACCGTTTTGCACTGTTTTAATTAAATCTATATTTTTTATTTTATGATATTAAAAATGTGTTTATATTGTTTATTTCAAAACAAGTTAGTGATTATATTTTTTTTTGGGATTTCAGGTCATTAATTGTTTAATTCATTCTTCCGCTTCAGGTAAGTAGGCTTATATAATGGTGCCACTCCCGTTGTTATAAAATCTATATGCTTTTGTAAGTGAATTTACATTGTAATGTGACCCACGTATGATAAATGTAATATGTGTTATTCTCATCAGCTTTAATTATCTATCAACGTGTTTCGTTCATATATATGTTTGTGTAAATTGACGTATATAACGATGTAATTCTGATATTATAATCGTGTCATGTATTTATTATCTGTTTAAATATTTTTCAATAATTATTATATTTGGTTAACACTTTGGTAAATTATTACTGTTCAGTTATTAATGTGATTATCATGAGATAAATGTCTGAGTATGACTGATTTTACGTTAGTATGTTATCATGTTTGATTGTGTTATGTATATATCTGTATGCATTATATGATTAATTATTGTCATACGTTGGATTATGCAAGTTATGAGGCTAATTCATTCAAGTGGTAATTAAGCAAAATATGAACTTAAGCATGACCTTTAGTTAACAAAAAGTCAGGACTGTTCACAATATGTTCTGTTAAACAAATGGGGTGTTATTTGTTCATGCTTTCATCACACATAGGGTGTCATCTGTTCATGTTTTGGTCATTCATTGAGTGTCATCAGTAAATGTTTTCCGTCACTCATGAGGTGCTATCTGTACACATTTTTCATCACCTATGAGTGCCATCTGTTCTGTCGCTCAATGAGTGTCATCTGTTTCGTCGCCCGATGTGTGCCATCTGTTTCGTCACCTAATTCGTCATGCTGTGTTTTAGTTAACATGTGATCAGTTCTGATTAGATTTTTAACTAGAGGATATGACAAGCCATGATATGATTAAGATTGTTAAATGATCTTGTTTGAGACACGTGTTATCTGCGTGTTATGTTAAGCCATGCCATGATCAAATACGTTACTTAATTTCGTTTATGTTATATGTCAAGTTCAGTTATGTTATGTCATGATTGCATTTATGACATGTGGATGCATGTTATTATGTGAGTTTGTTTACTGAGTATTTTAAAATACTCATTCCCCCACAGTTATTTATGATGCAGGTGGTGATGGCGAGCATCATGAGTGAGAGACTGCCATAACTAGTTAGGTCAGATGAATTTTATGATTTGATTTAAAACTTAGGAAAATATTTTCTGTTAAACTTGGTTATTCAAGTAGTTTATTTTACGTTATGATTTTCTACGAATTATGATGAGTGAAAGTTTCATGAATTATGGATTTCAAGTTTTGACTTTATTTCATAATTTCATTCAGTTTTTTTTAGGTTTTATTAATTATGCATTTAAGATACGTTATCGCTTCCGTTATTTTATGATTAAGATTTTGATCATGGATAAGTTTAATGCTTCCGCTATTTCAATTTGGGATTTTTCTCAAAATTAGGGTTTGTTTCGAACTGCAGATTTCAAAATTGTGAAATTACACATATGTTTAACCATCGGGGATCGGTGCGTCATATCACGTATCCATGATCAATTAACCAATCTTAGGTGTCCTACTCTAAATGATTCTGACTACTATAAAAATATATTTTTGTCTAGAGTAATGTCTAGGGATGATAGTAATTAGCCATTTTGGAAAGAAAAATTCATCAATGGCTTACCAAATTTGTTTTCCCAGAAAATTAGAACAGTTCTTAGTGATGATCTGAAAATATAGACTACAATAGTCTCACCTAATGTACAATTATCACTACAATACAGAAAGAAGGTTTGAGAATGCGTATATACATGAAAATTAATAAACAAATTAAAAAAGAAAAGAAAGCTGCCAAATACAAATTATGCAAATTTTGTGAGCAATATGGATTACCCACCATTGCTCCTTCCCAAAAGAGTAGGAAAAATCCTCATTTAAATCCTAGAAAAATTTACAATTCTTATAGGAGAATTTTTTCCAGCTAACAGTCAATTTTTAGTAATTTTATTTTCAATACTTAATTCATTCAAGGTATTAATTCAATTCCTTACTTCCTTACTAATAAATTTTTTACAGGAAATCATTTTAAGATTTTGTCATGATAGAATTTGAAAATTCTGACTAACTAGAATATAAGAAGGTAAAACCCTGAATAGTCAATCAAAATTCATTCAAAATAAAAAAAATTCAATGGTAGGGCAATCGCTTTTTGCTCAAAATTCACATTCATTAATTATGACCATAATGAATTTGAATATCCAAGAAATGTATGGATTGATGAATTGGATAAAATTTTAGAAGAAGTTGGGTTGAAGCATGACTTTAACGCAGCCTTAATTCAATGGTATGAGAAATGTGAAAAAATAAGTTTTCACAAAGATAATGAAATCTGTTATGAATGACAGAAAATGTTAATTGTAAACCTATTAGGACAAGAAATTTTTAAAATTGATTTTTCAGACAAAATAATAAAAGAATTTCTGATACTAGAAGGAACTTTATTCGTCACGCCTGACGGATTTCAAAACAGTCATAGGCATGTTGTAGCATCCTTAACTAAAAGAATCAATATCACTTTCAGAAATCATGTGAGAATGATGAATGATTCAAATATAGAGGAGTCTTCGAATCTAAAATTGACCCTTAAGTCCCAAATTAAAGAGGAGTCTTCTACTCCTAACCAAATCCAATCAATAATACTTTGGTCCATCAGACCCAATTACCAACCAGCCCTAGTCAACCAATTTGACCCATTCTCAATTACTCAACCCCTTAATGCTCAATTACTTGACCAACTAATTATAATATACAAATCATCCTTTTTATTTTTGAAAAATGCCCAGCAAAAATCTATTTCATATTGGGCCTACATTTGCTCATTTGAAAGATGTTGCCCAAATTGTCAAAGCCTATTTCATTCCAGGATTCCATTATTTCCCTAGACACAAAGACAAAAATCTCAGTTTATACAGAAATATTCTCTTAAAAATAAAATTCATAATATTAGCCCAATCAAAAGTTCTGAAAGATAGATAATCTATCATTCCTTCTACATTCTCAGAATCATAACTATGAAGAATTGAAAAGTCCATCATTCAACCTTCAAAATACTTTCAAATAAAAAAATAATACAATTATTTTGACTATATTGATACTTGACACATGATTCTCTTGCATCAAAATAGTAATTTTTCACACTATGATTTTTAAATTTGATAAAAAATTTTAAACTGATTTTTTCAAATTGGTTTTTAAGATGGTGGTTCATTCATGATCATATCTTATAACTTTTTTTTAATTAATTAGAGTAATATTTCAATTTATTTTTAAAAGTTTACAAGTCCTCACCAATTTAGGTCTCATTTCTCCAAATACTTTATTTTTTAAATAAATAAAAAATACCTCGGATCCTAAAGTGACAATACTCAATTGAAGTTGGAATCTCACCAGATAATATTATGTTAAATGGTGGGATAAATTTAATACCTGGAAAATAATTGTCTCCATTAACCACGAATTCTCAAATGTCCATCCTAGCCTAAAATTGACAAACCCTTTTACTCAGGCTCCATTAAAAATTAATGAGCTCATGATCCCAAATCCATAAAATAAATCATCCAATCCAAATTCATTTAAAGAATCCAAACCCACTTCAATGGGAAAATTGAAGGCCACAAAGCCTAAATCCGAATTGAAGCAATAATTAATTTAAAAAATACTTCTCCTTTTGGAAGACAATAATAATTCTAAGAAGTTCATTTTTTGAATCCGCTGTCAATAATAGTCGCAATCTTAGAATCCACCAACTGGAACGAGAGACGTTCTTCAAGTAGGCCAAAAAAGAAAATGTATTTGTCTTTTGGTGAAAACATGCCTAAAAATAGATGCAATACTTGTGGGTTTCGGGTCATAATAAAAAGACTTGCAAAAATCCCATTAAAGATAGTGATGGAGGTGCTCGGAAAAAGAAACACTCGACATGATATGTTTGATGGTTTTGATTTTAGTTCCTGTTAGTAGACTAATTTCCCTATTGAGATGGTTTTTATTTTATGTTTTGGATACTTTGATTTTAGAATATGGAATTTATCATAGATTGATGTTTACTTTAGATATATTTTTTCAATTGTTGGAATGAGAAAGAAAATGGATTTCTAAACTAGTTTGATATTACTTTTATCTCAGGTAGGACTGTATTAGATAATTAAACTCGAATAAATCAATGGACAAGTTGAAAATATATGTATTGTTCACTAATTGCTTAGTTTAGTACAATTTATTTTTACATACCATAGTATACGCTCATTTACTCACAGTGTATTATATACAACATATAACACCTTTTTATTGTAGGCATTTACACAATCTTTTCAACGCCTTTTTTGCTTGTTTTGACTTGTATTTACTAAGATATTCAACAAGAACTTATCTACTGATACAAATAGGTTAAAATAACTGAATATTATTGATAATGACTGTATACTCATCGTAGAGAATGATTGACTCACATGTATAAACATTATTAGAAGAGTCCATATCAAAGTAATTCTCCATCATTTTTACCTGTTTAACATTCAAATATTGATGTAATTCAAAATTATCCTATCAGTCATAATATAATAATAATTTTTTCATTAAGCACTCAAATGCATCTAAATCATTAACTAACAAAGATGCAACGATAGTTTTTTTTCTTGTTTTAACTTGTACTTATTATGATATTCAACAAAAACTTATCTATTGATAAGAACAAATTAAGATAACTGAATATTATGGGTAACGATCTCATAGTATATTATCATTTTCGCACATGTATAAACAATATTAAAACAATAAACATCAAAGAAAATTTTCCATCATTTTCACATGTTTAACTTTCAAAAACATTTAAACTATAAACCAACAAAGTTATCACATTTCAAATCTGTCATACTATCATCTTCCATGCTATCCATTCATCTCCATTAACAGCTAATCATAACCCATAAAGTGTACCATATAGTCATCCTTTTATCTATTCATCTTTCAAATCTAGCTACTCACAATCCATAAGTGTAGGAAAAATTCATCCATAAAAATTGAGAGGCTGTGAAAAGAGTTTGAAGCTTGGTATGTCGTATTCGACATGCTTCTTTTATTAAATCTTTCAGATAAAACTTCTTTAAATATTGTCCCCCTCAATAAAAAAATTTGATAAAATGCTTCAAGAATTGAAGAATAATTCTGTCGAATCATCTTCATTTGTTAAGGTAATTAATCAAGATAATAGTTCTGAATTAGGAAGTCATATGTCTGAGTCCACCTTTGAATCATCCATAATACTTGAATCTTCAACAATTCATAATATTGAAGAAAATTTAAAAAATTAATAAACTGGAAAGGAAGTGGTATAAAAAATATATTCCTCCAGATATCCAAATTACTGAATCTTCCATAGTTAACCAATTTTCTATTTCTGTAGAAAAATTATAAGAATGAAATATTGATGGACTTTCAGAACATGAAGTCCTCAACAAATTACAGCACATGACTATAGTAGCTAACAGTTACATCACCACACACAATTTACCTCACAATGAGCTAATAAAACTTTTATTAGAAGAATATCTTGTAGTTTTAAAACAATAATGAGCTAATAAAACAAGTATATCTTGTAGTTTTAAAAACAAAAAGAAATTTGAATTCAACCGGTTTAACCGTGTGATTAATAACCTTAACAGAAGAAGATGATTCTATAGATTTATTCTTCAATTCTTGAAATATTTTATCAATATTTTTATTGAGGGGAACAATATTCAAAGTAGTTTTATCTGAAAGATTTATTAAATGTATTTCTTTTAGAGATTCATTGGATTTAGATTTATGAAGATCATCAACCTTATTTTCAAGTTTATCTAATTATTTTCCTATTATTATTAAACGTTGATTTGTATAATTGAGTTGTTCAACAACTTTTTATTAGGTTCTTCTTCCTTTAAAATCTTAAAGGAAAAGCAGTGATTAAAAAAATATTATAATTAATTATAATTTTTTCAGGTGGGGGATGACTAGCAGACACCACACTTGGTCTTCCTTGACCCATTTAGTTTTAGAAATTACTTTAATATTCTTTTAATAAATATCATCATTATAATCAAGAAAAAATATATCAATTCTAAACTCTTGCATGAATGTCTTCCATTCAACAAATATTTTTTTCATCCATATTGTATTTCTCTTTGAAACTATTTCATCTATTGAGATTAACTAGGTCATTCATGTTTTGGGTTAAACCCTCCCAATCAGGCTTATATTCTTGGTTTATGGTGTCTAAATTAAAAGCTAAAAGTCGTGGATTAACTACTTGGAAATCAGATTCAATTGGTGATTCAGCTTCGTCAGATTGTTCAGTCTTATTATCAAAGACTGACTGACTGACTTGAGAATTTGTGCATATGCCTTTAAGTATGAAATTTTTTAATCCTTGTTCTAATTGTTAAATCATCTTGATCATTGTTAACATATAATCCAGAAAAAGAATATCTAGGAGTGCTAGACTGGCTAAATTGCCTAATTTGAGGATTAGATATGGAAGATTGGAAATTAATTTTAACAGTACCGTCCATGTACTGCTGTATATAATTAATATCTTCAATTGATCGTTGTTTAATTGCATTATAGGAAAGTAATTGACAACTTCATCGTGCTCTTTTCCAAGAACATATATTTTTTCAATTCTTTTTACATGATGCTGGGGCTTGAAGGAAGTAACATATCATGTTGATTTATAAATTTTTTTGCTATAGATTTTAGGTATATTCTATACCCCATGATCTACTCGATCATCTGCTAAATATTCAAAGTGTTCTTCATTAATTATGTCTAGTATTGTATTTATTGTATACCTATTACTACTAAATAATCTACTCATTGCTCAAAATAATTAAATTATTCTTATGATTGAAGATTTCATCATGTATTTTGATTTTCAAACATGCTATGACTTCTACAATCTCGTATGAAGTCAACTCTTTTCCCATTTGCCTCTATAACTACCCTACCTTTCGAGATTTACGTATCTAAGATGTCTTATAGGGGTGACTGAAGCAAACCAAATAGAAACTGATACGTCGGATTCACATATTAGAAAAATAAAGATTATAGAAAAATAATCAATTATAAAAATAACCAGCCACTTGGGTGGTGAGTCAATTTAAATAAAAATAATTATTTGAAGAAGCAATTAAGTATCAATAACACAACAAGAACCAGCCACTTGGGCGGTGAAGAACAATAATTATACAGAGCAATTAAGAATAGAAAATACCCTACCAGGTTTGACTTTGATACTAAAAATTGTGTATAATTTATGTACTTAAAGACATGGTATTATAAGTAAGAATTCACAATAATTATTAAGACAGAGTATTAGAAGAGGCGGAATTGCGTATAATTTACTATTCTTAATTATTCTGCATAATTAATGTTGAACAATGCTTATGTAGAGTAATTAAGAAGAGTCGTGTATATATATATATCGGGGAGTATAAATAGTGGATCTAGCTGGTTCGGCTCAAAATATACAAAAAATTTAAACCGAAATGAAAGCTCAATTTGTTTTGAATGTAAGATCAAACCAACCAAAATCCTTTACGAAATCAACCAAATTATCATTTTCAATTTAATCTCATTTCAGTTTGATAGATTTTTACGCCAATCGTAATAAAGACAAATTGTCGTACACTATCATTTATGATTCTTTTTTCACTCTTCACGAAAAATGTACTCATCAACTTGGCCCAATTTTGATTTAATGTGACCCGCACAGGTGAATTTAAAAGGAGTTAATATTCCACATGAAAACTTATTTTTAATAAATATTAAAAAAATAATATTAATTAGGAGAATATGGTATTTTAAAAAGTAAACCGAATTAAAAGTAACATTTTATTGTAATACCCATGAAAGAAATTATTGTAGATATCACTTAAATTAATAAATAAATTAGAGGAGCTGTAAATTTCTATCTAATGAGATTTGACACATTTTCAATCATTATAGATTCAAAGATTTCTGTGTATTGGAATTGTTTCCTACCGAGTGATTTTTTTTTTGGAATTTTAAACATAAAGTCATTCTGTAAAAACTACACGTCAATTAAAACTTTGCAATTTTTTAAAAAATAAAGTCAATCTGAGTTAAGCACAAAGTTAATAAAATATGGCACATAATGGTCAGATTAATTATGCAAGATTTTGATTTCACAACAATAACTTTTGTGGATTGAAGAGCAGATTTGAATTGAATGCAAGAAGACCTAGTTTCAACCAAGTAATTCAAGAAGATAAAAGAATATTTGTCCTCTGCCAATGGTACGCGTATGCATACCAATTATGAAAGGAAACTTAAAAAAATGGCTTTAAAAATTATTATTATTATTTATAAACAATAAATATTGTTTAAAATTTGAAAAACTTAGATACATGTAGGGATAACAAAAATACCCGCATGCATTTGACTTAATGGATATGAAAGAAGTAAAAACACCCGCATGTATTACAAATGAGTATTAATATCTATTGGGTAAGTACTTTTTTACCCATTATGAATAGGTAGAATATAACTCATACCCATTTGGATAAGTTTTATGTTTGAAGCGACTGATTTGAATTTGAATATAGCTATATATGATTAATAACCCTACGAGAATATAGGACACAGACTCACATAATATTTAGTTAACCAAATTAGTAATTAGCTTACTTTCTATTGGTCTAAACCATAGTTAGTTAGTTCAGAGATGGTAAAAATATAGACTATTATTAGACAAGTGTAATTCAGATATTAAACGGTTAAACATTTGATAAAAATTTGATCAATAATACGCAATACGTAATAATTCAAGTACGGATATTATACAATTTTCATTTAAAAATTCAGCATAAAAATATGTATTACAACCAAATGATAACTAGCAAAATGTATGACATTTATATGATAAAATATAAAAATAATTTATTACAGAAGAAAATCATTAAATATTTTTATTAGTTATATAACAAATTATCAAATAGATGATTATTTAAAATTTGAAAACAAGTATACGCGCTAAATCCATGTTGTACTCAACAAATAATATATTAATAGTTCATTTTATTAATTTATTTTTATAATCTATTAAAATGTTTATCATTATAAAACAATTAAGAAATTAAAACACTTATTACTATAAACCAGTAGAAAATCTAAAATGCTTAATAAAGATCAAAATACATAATAAAAGAAAAGAAAACCAAAATGCATAATATAAGAAAAACAAAAACAAAAGGATTATGAAAGACAAAAAATGAAACAAAGTAAAAGAAAGGCACAAGGTTTGAACCATGGACCTAAGGTAAAACTATATTTAAACAGATCGTATTTTTTGTTTTATATGTTTTGGGTAAAAATACGCGAATTATTCCGTATCTTTAAGAACAAGTTTGAGACTGAATTTAAAATATGTAAATTCAAAAATTTAGATATAATACGAGTATTATATGTGAATTTACCAACAATGATCTAAACTGACTGCCTATATATAATATATATATGATACTTCACAAAAGGGGGAAAAACTGGATGTTATATTGATTAACATTGTTAACTGATTTAATCATATTGGTATTTTGTCTTTATTTAAAATTATTTTTGTTTTCGAAAATAGAATTTTGGCGTGTTTTTTAAAAAAATAGAATAAGGAGAGTATTTATATTGTAGCATATTTATTTAATATCATTGGAATAATATTATTATTCAAAAAATGTGAAAAGTAAATAATGAAAAATAAAATGAAAGAAAAACAAACATTTGAACATTAACTCAAATAAATATTCATTAAGTATTATTAGAGTATCCATATCTTAATGGGTATAGCGCATACACACCCATTTAATTTAACATGAGTATACACACCCATTTAATTTAACATGAGTATACGTAGTATGAACTTAAGATGAATATTTAATGTGTATACACATATCCTATCTAAACCCACCAATTACTATCTCTAGATGCATGCTGTATTGTTTAAAACAAGAACTGTTGTAAACAATTTACATTATTGTATTGTTTTGAAAAAACACAATAGTTTAAATTAGAAGTATGAATTTTGTAAAAATTGATGTATGTAATAATTTTATTGTTAGCAAACGATAATTATTGTAAATTAGGCAAAACTATGTTGACAACAGAATAGTAACATAAAAGTTCGTAATTTACGTAAAAATTATTATTTTTTAATAACAAATATATTGTAACAAGTTTAAATTGTTGGAAAATTCATATTATTGAAACAATAACATGTCTATCTTCCCGAGAGCCACTCTTTGTAGGCTAGCCCTTCGAGTTTTCTTGGATCTTGTGCTTCATGGTGGCCGTTAATGTTATTTTGAGACCCTGTATGACTGAGATTAGAGGTTTATAAGAGCTGCGAAGGACTGTGGATAAAGAGAAAGAAGTTGTGCATGAAGATAACTAGATAAAGAAATATAACATTTTTGAGAACTTGTCATATGCGGTCATGTAAAACCCTCCAACATTAGTTGCTTCCACATCCATGGAAAGCTATAACTTATTTGACCTTCCTATTTTATCATACTTTTTATTTCCTCAAGGGTATAAACGGAAAACTATTTTATATTCAATTTTTTTGTATATTTGATTTGCAACTCTATTTTGTTGTCTTATAAATGTTTTCAATAGTTCTTTCATATTTTTAATTATTATATTGTTTAATAAAATTTGAAATAGTCAACTTTCCCACTAATAAATTTCACAAGTCAACTAGATAAAGAGATATAACATTTTTGATAACTTATCATATGTTTCTAACTGTCAGTGTTATAAATAATCAATAAAATAATTATTTTTAACGTACTTCGACTATTTTGACTACTATGTTTAACTCATATATCAATTTTCATTACAGAACCGAAACTAACTCGAACACAAAGCCCACTACACCTAAGGACTAATCTCAAAACATACAATCTATACCTCAAAACTGAATTCCAAACATGGTCGATGCACCTCGAACATTTGGCAACTGTAAGTCCGTAGCCATTTATACAAAAGTTCACTCATCAGTAAGACTAAAACTAACCACCAACTTAAAAATCATTTCAGCACAAGTGATGTCTTCTAAGTAATCTCAATCAATCTATAAAGTTTCTCTTCTTATGATAGAACATTCTTCTAATCTATAGATATAATAAATATTATGAATTTATATTCCATCTTCTTTAAAATCTTGGTCTTATCTATCTGATTCGTCTCTATCACATCATGCCTTCTTTTATTTCTTACTTATCCTTTTATCATCACATTTCTTTTCTTGTACTTAAAAATAATAGGTGAAAGCATTCTAAAAATTTCTTATTCAACTAATATTATAATTAAAAGCTAAATATAAATGCTATTTTAAATTTTATTTTCATTATTATCAGTTATGTTATTTGGATTTTAAATAAAAATGAATAGACATTATAATTCTTCTTTTCTATTTTTAGTATTATTTTTGAAAAAATAATTATATTTTTTATAAGTACATTTTCATATCTATCTTTAAGATTATATAATTAATATAGTCTTCATTTCATCATTTCATTTTTTCATAGAAATGATGTTGAAACATTTTTTTCTTATAAATTGCTTCTTTTTTTAACAATTCCAAAATTAGATAATTACTTAAAAATTTCAAGTAATCAAAATCATATCTACTTTAAAACTTCAAGTAGCAATAATATCTATTTGAATCTTTTATGATTATTTGATCCCTTCAAGTTATCATTTTTGAGTTAAGTGGCAACTTAAAAATTTAAACCATTACTTGAAATATTTAAGTAGTTAATAAATAACTACTAAACAGTTATTTAAAGAATTTAAGGATAAAAATAGAGGTAATAAAGTTATTCTATGTTACGTTATTGAAGAGATAGTGAGCCTCAGATAAATGAATGTCTCCAACAGGCATATCGTTTAGAGGGAAAAATTTGCGATACTACAGGACAACCATAATTTTTCCCTTTTTAGAGATTACCAACACAATACATCTGAATTTGAATTTTACGAGCTTGGTGACCATTAAAACCCATAATTTTGTCCCATTTGAGCTCGTTCTACTCGAGCCTTGTGTCAAAGGTGTCTTTATAGCCTTCAGTGTAAACACTCTATATGCCCGGTGTTTGTTCTTAGGGCAGCAAAAATGCTTCCAGATTCACCGATTAATTTTCTCAATGTGGGTGCTGGCAAAACCAGCTACATGGTTGTCTGGGTTTGTCATCATTTGCTGATAACGATTGAATTCAGTCAGGTAATCAGGTTCTGTAGTGCATTAATCTCTGTTTACTTCTTAATCATAAAATTCTAATAGTAAGTACACAAGTAGATCTAGAAGCAGATTTTGATTCCGTTTGTAGAGGTGCTCCTGAAATTCCACTCTGATTCTTCATGTTTCAAAGATTGCTTAGAATATGCATCAATTTTGATCTTGAGATTTGCATTGGGGGAAAGGATTAGATAATGTAATTTGCAAAATTATGCTTCATTGGAACTTCTTTTTCTGCTTTGGCTAGTCCGCTAGTGTACAGCAACATCTATGTCATCAAAGATTGTGCAAGATTGACAAAGGTCCTAACGTGTCTTTATCATCTTAATTAAATATTGTAAAGAGGCAGATGCTGTTTATAGATAATCAAGACTCGTGTAATCATAGCTTGAATTCTTCCTCACAAGAATATGAAAGAAAAGGTAAAGTTATGGGGTCCACAATTGGAAAGATGAAATGAAATCAGACAATCTTGACCTGGCCGGCCAGCTTGCTTTCTCAATAATTCAACTTAGTCAAGCAAAACACCACTAATACCCTTTTAATTTGAACTGCCATAGATAATTCCAGCCGCACCTCCACTTCAGCTGGGTATATTTAGTGTTAACTGTAAAATCAATGTGGTTTCTCTGCATCTTTGTTTACCAATTGTAAGATGAAATTTAATATTGTAGGATCCAGCTTGCCTATATGTCTATTGCAAAGAGCTGTGCAGTCCACAACAGTTAATTGTATTTAAAAACTTGCTTAATCACCTTTTACTAGTGCTTAAGAAAAGAACACCATATGAAGCCAAAAGTAGGCATGACCCCACAACACTCTATTCTTTGTGACATTTATTATTGACAAATACATTGGTACTGGGTCTGAACCTTACTTTTTCTTAATACCATACCAATTAGCTCAAGGCTTAAGCACAGTGAACATTGCTAAGTTAGTCAACATGTGGGGGCTTTTTTTTTAATGGAAATCGACACCAGGCAGCTTCTCAGAAGGTACAGTAGTGAAATTTTGGAGCAGATGTACGAAAATAGATGATTAACACCTCCTCTTACTATTAGACCTCATAGTAGATTTTGAAAACTCTTAACTACCAACATTCTGTGGTAATGGAAACAAAAAGAAGAAATATTTCAAGTATAATCATTGTTAGTTTGTATGCAAATGACATGGTGTCTGTTATCTTTTTGTACTCATTCGTCTTGTGCATTTCTGCTCTACATTGCTCTGCTGAAGATTCGTTGGTGTTTAACAGTGTAATTACTGATGAGGGAGGAACTACTCTTATTTCAGCTGGTGAAAGATTTGAGCTTGGATTCTTTACACCTAATGGAAGCTCTGATTGTAAAAGATACGTTGGAATATGGTATTACAAGTCAAATCCACGTACAGTTGTGTGGATTGCCAATCGAGACAACCCACTTGCAGGTTCCAATGGTATCTTTTCTGTTGCAAAGGACGGAAATCTAAAAGTATTAGATGGAAGTGGGAAAAACTACTGGTCGACTAATCATGAAGGTTCTGCATCTATGTACGGGAAAGTGAAGCTACTGGATAATGGGAATTTCATTGTGAGAAATGAAGATCAAGAAAATCATACTGTGAAGATCCTCTGGCAGAGTTTTGATAACCCTACAGATACATTTCTTCCAGGCATGAAAATGGATGAAAGTTTAGTACTGACTTCATGGAAACGTTACGATAATCCGGCTCAAGGGAACTTCACATTTCAGCTAGATCAAGAGGGAGGGTACCAGTTTATCATCTGGAGACGATCTGTTAGGTACTGGAAAAGTGGAGTTTCTGGTAAATTTATTACGGCCGATGAGATGCCATCTGCAATATTATACTTGCTATCAAATTTCACTCCAAGTGTAGTCCCCAACGTTTCAGTGCCCCATCTCACATCATCATTGTACAGTGATACAAGGTTGGTTATGACTTCTTCAGGTCAGGTTCAATATTTGAACTGGGGTAGTGATAAGAACTGGTCTTTAGTCTGGCAAGAGCCAAGAGATACATGCAGTGTGTATAATGTGTGTGGAAATTTTGCGAGCTGTAATAGTAAGGATGACATGGTATGCAAATGTCTGCCTGGTTTCAAGCCTGCCTCGTCACAGAGTTGGAATAATGGAGATTATTCTGGTGGGTGCATAAGAAAGTCACCTATATGCAGCAACAGTTTGGAGAGTGACACATTCTTGAGTTTAAAGATGATGAAAGCGGTCAACCCGGATTCTCGATTCAATGCCAATAGTGATGTGGAATGCAGAATGGAGTGCCTTAACAACTGCCAGTGCGAGGCTTATTCATATGAAGAAGCTCAAATCACAATACGTGATGCAGCTGCCTCTTCTGCTTGTTGGATTTGGTCAGAGGATCTCAACAACCTTCAAGAGGAGTACGACAATGGACGTGACCTCTATGTGCGTGTAGCTGTTCCAGATCTAGGTATACTGTTTTCACTATGGATGATTTAATTCATAATATCAGATAAAACTCGTACATTATCTAGTTAGCTATTTGTCTCTGATTGTTATAATTGCTCAAAGCATTCCAAAGCCAAGGCTTCATGAAGATATTTCATTTCCTCTATCTCAATACTACTCGGAAACCATATTAAATTGGTATAGGCTTTGTGGGTATATTTTGGAGGGAAGTGATGTATTCTTCATAACTTGTTTAAAGCCTAAGACATTGCCTACTTGTTCTAATGTTTAGATGGTAGTTGAAAACATAACTTTCGGTCACAGGGAATATGAGCTTGGACTAGTTTACTTTGTTTATAATTAGAGAATCATTGTGTTTGACCATATTGTTTGTAGAATCCCCTGTTCCAATGATGCTTCAGTTTTAGTAGTCTATTGAGATTAAGGTGGTTGTGAAGACTTGAGAGTCAGAACACCTTACATTTAATTCTTATGTCTGATAGCATTAATAATTTGGGTTTGTTAAATAGAACACCCTCTATTATTGTCAAATAAGCTAAAGCTTGTAGATATTGTTTTTAAAATATTCGTATAATTATATTTCTGCAGAATCAACAACCAGAAGTTGTGAAACTTGTGGCACGAACCTCATTCCCTATCCCCTTAGCACTGGGCCAAGATGTGGTGACCCCATGTACTTCAATTTTAACTGCAACATCACTACCGGCCAGGTGAGATTTGAGTCACCTGGAGGTACCTTCCGAGTCAAAAACATCAATCCAGAAGAACAGAAGTTTCTCATCCAAGCCAAAGATGCGGCTAATTGTAAGGATAAGAGTTGGATTGACAAAATTCTTCAACTGAAACAGTCATGTCCATTTCATGTGGTCAGCCAGTGCAACGCAGGTAGCAACAAGATTGAGATTGGTTGGGAACCACCAGCAGAACCGACTTGTTCTTCACCTACAGATTGCAATGATTGGCCATATTCAACATGCAACTTATCTGTAGAGGGAAGTAAAAGGTGCCTTTGCAAGACCAACTTCCACTGGGATGGCTTAGGCTTGAATTGCAGCAGAGGTGACCTTAATATATCTAGTCGAATCTCTGTTTGGGGGGGGGGGGGGGGGNGGGGGGGGGGGGTGTTCAGAGAGAGCAATATTACCATATAATGTTTTATGATTTAGTGTTAAGAGGAATGGCGTATAATGTATAAATACGAAAACTGAGATCAATAAACATTAACGTTTTCACCAAACAAATTTTTATACTTTTAATAAGCCTGCAAGTTCACTTTTATGTTTTGCAGAAGGTATTCATAGCAATCAAACAGATGGAAGGGAAAAGATGACTTTGTCCCTAATCATCGCAATTCCATTTACATTTGTCATCATACTAATTATGGTCTCTAGTACCATATTTTACATCTATTTTCGGAGAAGTAAGCAGGTCGAGAGACAAGGTAATGAAACAACAAATGGCTATATACATTCCTTTGGTTTCCACCTTTCCCAGTAAAGCTGAACCATGGTATTAATATGTACAGTTAATTCTTTCTATACCCAGAAAGCAGGGGAAACAGTCAAAAAGAGGCAATGCTTCAATTGTATGACAATGAGAGACGTGTCAAGGATTTAATAGAATCAGGCAGATTTAAAGATGATGATGCAGAAGGCTTAGATATACCATCTTTTGATTTTGAAAGTATACTAATTGCCACAGACAACTTCTCGAGCGCAAACAAGCTTGGACAGGGAGGATTTGGACCTGTTTATAAGGTAACTAAACTTAGTTCTGCTAATCATAACTCATTTTTCTGTAGTCGTGGTTTGACAAATAATGTACTCACTTGCATTATCAGGCTAAGTTTCCAAGTGGACAAGAAATTGCTGTAAAGAGGCTCTCAAGTGGATCAGGACAAGGGTTGGAGGAATTTAAAAATGAGGTTGTGTTGATTGCAAAACTTCAGCACAGAAATCTCGTCAGACTTTTGGGCTATTGTGTTGAAGGAGACGAAAAGATGTTGCTTTATGAATATATGCCCAACAAAAGCTTAGATTCTTTCATATTTGGTTAGCAACTATTTCCTTTCATGAGATGCTATATTCTAATACCAAGCTTCATTTAAGTGGAAAACCGTAATCTTGCAGATCGAAAGCTATGTGTATCATTGGACTGGGATTTGCGCTTCAACATTATCCTCGGAATCGCTCGAGGCCTTCTCTATCTTCACCAAGATTCGAGGTTGAGGATCATTCATAGAGATCTAAAAACAAGCAATATTCTTCTAGATGAGGAGATGACTCCTAAAATATCCGACTTTGGTTTGGCAAGAATCTTCGGAGGCAAAGAAACCGCCGCGAATACTAAAAGAGTAGTAGGAACCTAGTGAGTCTCATGCATAAATTTTTATAATAAACTTTCTTTTTAGGAAACAGTATGCAATTTAATGACTATTTTCAGAAATTTGAAATACAGCGGATACATGTCCCCAGAGTACGCATTGGATGGATTATTTTCGTTCAAATCTGACGTCTTTAGCTTCGGTGTGGTGGTAATTGAGATTATCAGTGGACAAAGAAACACAGGATTTTATCACTCTGAACAAGCTTTGAGTCTTCTTGGTTATGTAAGTCTGATTAATCTCAACACATCTAAATGTTATCTTGGTTTTAACTCTGTAAAAACTCATAATTTTGGTAACAGACATGGCATTTATGGATTAAAGACAAAGCAATGGAGTTGATAGAACAAACACTACGTGAAAACTGCAACACAAATGAGTATCTAAAGTGCATAAACGTTGGGCTATTGTGTGTGCAAGAAGATCCAGGCGATCGTCCAACTATGTCAGATGTAGTTTTCATGCTTGGTAGTGAAAGTGCAACTCTTCCTACACCAAAACAACCTGCGTTTGTTGTTCGACGATCCCCGTCAAGCAGAGCCTCCTCGTCGAGTAAACCAGAAACGTTCTCCAACAATGAGTTAACTGTCACTCTGGAAGATGGTAGATAACAGAAAGAGGGCTTATACATCTTTTTTTTTTGTTGGGGGGGGGGGGGGGTCTTATACATCTTTAAATCAAAACTTGAACTTGTTTTTCATATGCATGGAATTTTTTAGGCAAAGTTTTGTATTGGTCTATCAAACCAAATAGATTGCCCGTCCTCCTTTCTGTATTCTGATGTGAGGGTCAATGTTTGCAAGCATTTTCAAGCGCACTTCATAAACATGACAACACTTTCACGTACGACGATTTTTTCTACATGAATATTCACAATCTCTAGGTTGCTGAAGAAGGGTGACAATTCTTTCAATTAGAGTCCCAATATTGTTTTCTAGAATAACCAGTATTATGCAACGCTTTGTTGCAAGTTAATGAATGGAGAACGTGCGTGATTGACACTTACATCAATAGTATGATACACTGGATATTTCTTAAATAGGAAAACTATTACAGAGATGTCACCTTTGCTCATATTCGATACAATATTAAGGTCTCGAGATATATAAAACTATTACAGAGATGTCACTTTTCCTATTTCTTAAATAGGAAAACTATTACAGATATGTTATAATATTTTTTCACCTTAACTAGGATAGTTTCCGTGATGTGAGGTTAGCGAATAAGAAAAGAATAATGCGAAACCGCGGTGTTCAATACTATTATAACATAAAAATGTCAAATTGTGTGAGCTCATCTGTACATAGTAGAATTTATTCTTTTTCTTATATATTTATTTATCACGTTTACAAATTGATAAATCTACATCTATAATGCCAAAATTCAGAAGGGGGTTTAATACCATGATTTTACGTAATATTTTTCATGGAAAATTACTCCTACCAAGAACACTAATTAAATTTAATGAGAAATTCAAACACTAAAATTTCTAACATTTTAATTGAAAAGGCTGCCAAAGCATAAGAATATGATCATAATGATAATATTTAAAAACAAGAGGTAATTAAGAGGAAATATAGAGACGAAAATGATCTCCAATTCAAAAAGGTCAAATATGTGCAAGGATGGAACAAATGCTAGAGGCGACGGGAGATTAGCTGCACTATCAATACTCGAGTCGGATAAAAAGAAACCCACACGAGCAGTTTGCAAGAAAGGGAAGCTCTTGATTAAACATGTCTTAAGCACTTCATTATATTCCCAATAAAACTCCTTCAAATTTGGTGCAATAATCTCCACCCAAATTTCCGATCACACTAATTTTCTTCAATTTCTCCCCCAAAATTCTTAGCCCACGCATAACATGTTCTTTGAACGTAGATATTTAAGCTAGGAGTCTGAACGAAATCCAGTTCCGAACAGTTACCGATTGTCGGTAATCTCTTGGACAAGATGATGGTTTGAGCCATGGATTTAAGGAAATTTTTTTAAATGTTTGTCGTTTAATGGACGGGAGATATCTGATAAAATTGAAGCACTTGATAGTAACGTTTTAAAATATTAGTCGAAAAATATATGCTTATAATAATTTGAAAGTATATTTAAAATTTATAAGACATGAAAATGAATGTTAAGTATACCCTCATCGTCCAGTCAACTAGAAACATTCTTCAACAATAAGTAAAACTGTCACTTCAGAAGATAGTAGAATATTGTAATTTGGGGGTTTCTTGCATGTCTATGAATCCACACTTGAAATTGTTTTGCGTCTCTGCATGGATTTTGTTTCTTGGGCAAAATGCAGTTTTGATTTCTATACTCCATTTTAATTTTAAAATATTGTAATAATAATGTACATTGTCTAATGACAATAAAACACTGAATGTAAACTATCTGGGTTTTTAATATAAAGTATTAAGAAGATCATAGCTAGAAAGAAAATTATAGTAAACTTGGAGAACTGAAGTACACTTTACATTCTTGTGTATCTAAGAAGTCCATGAGTTCAACATTTCACCATTTCATTCCTCTTGAACAACTTGTACAAAATGAAAAGAAGCATCTGTATTCATTTGTGTATTTACTTCATGGTTTAAGTAATAAAACTTGGAAGTTCATTTAGCATGAGAAAATCTAAAGATGATTCGCAAAGTCATTCCTCTAAACTGGAGGGATTGAGTTCGATTATCTATTCTCCAATTTAACAAAAAAAAGCTGCATGACAAAATCATATAAAAGAGAGAGAATTTATCCAACTGATATATCAACGGTTCCAAATTAGTCATAATTGTGACTGAATAACGTAAAAGTTTCTTATGTGCAAGCCAGAACAAGCCTTTACATTTATCCTTCTGATGAGTTACAACATTTAGGTAGAGCTTCAAATATTACATCAGGATATGCCCTTATAAGATCCTCTTTTGATGTATCAAACCAAACAGAATTCCCAACATCCTTTTTGTAATATTTTGAAGTAAGAGTCATCATTTTCAATGATATTGCATGCTCAAGTAGACCCTTTATGACGTGAAATGGTTTTACCTACAGAAGTTTCATCCACAAATCATCACGGTCTTTAAGTTGATGGAAAAGAGTGACAAATATTGGAGTCACAATATTGTTCTTCAGTGTAACCTCTACTATAAAACTCATCGTTTCTCCATTTCTAGTGTTAAAACATAAAATTGTTTAAAAATTCAATCAACAAAGATTTTATTTTTGCAAGATAATGAAAGGAGAGTGTGCAAGATTGATCGTCCATCAACTTCTTATATATCAGAAATCTAGATTTTGAGAGTATGACATGCTGGACATTTCCTGAATAGGTAAGCTACTTCGGAGATATCACTTTTGCTCATATCAGATAAAATTTCTAAAGTTTCGACATTATTAAAAGAATCAAGAACACCTTTAGACAAATTCTAAAATAAGAAAATAGGTGAAGTTATACATAACATTTCTCATGAGAAAAATTTTTATCATCAGAAAGTATTCAAAAACCATCTAGCACGTTCATATACAAAGTGATAACCCTCCAACACACACATTGAAACTAACACGATTATCAATCAAAATATTTTAAAAAATTTCATGGGAAATTCAAACACATATTATACATTTTAATAGAATATAAAAATTTATAAAATTTATCAAATACATATGATCATTGTATGACGATAGAGATGGTTGAGATTATTCTACTCGGTTGTGCAATGGACCAATAGTCAACTTATAAGTGAAAAAAATTCTCACATCTCAAGTTAGTCTTTGAGATTGAGAAATCTCAATACCACCCAACAAAAGTTACCTCAAATTCAAAGAGGTCAAATATGTTGCAAGTATCAATCAAATGCCAGTGGCAAGAGGAGATTAGTTGCACCATCAATAGATTCAGACAAAAAGAAACCCACATGAAAGCAGTTCACAAGAAAGGGAAGCTCTTGATTGAACATGTCTTAAACACATTGTAGATGCAAAAAGGGTGAGAGTAAGTACAAGAATGGTTCAATCCCCAGCATACCAGAGCAATGCTTGAGAATGCTTGAGAAGAAACATGATACCTTCAGGATTTAAGCTCTTCGTGCGAATGATGCATGTCAACTCTTAAACAATTCAGGACCAAATCATAGGCTCTTGAATCATTTGTTGTAAAAACAATAAACAACAATAATAAAATAATATTTTTAACATGGTTTGACTAATTAACCCATGTCCACAGAGATTTACTTATATCACCGCCATTGCATATTCATCATCGACTTAACAACCTAACCAAAATATCACTACACCCTAAATCTAAACTCTATGCACGCGAACCATACACTGAAAACCATAATAGCTTAAATAAAAGCTACCTCTCTCAATTAGACTTGAGCAACTAACTAGTTTGAAAATGATATTCACCACAACACTATAAGAAACAGGGGCTTTAGCGACCAATTGGTCGCTAATAACCCTAAATTTGGTCGTGAAAGGTCTAACGCGATGAACATATGTTCGTCGCGAACCTCATCGCTTTTGCTTCATCAGTGGAAGCCTTTAACGATGAAAATTGAAACTCGTCGCGTTAGACCTTTTGCGCAAAAGGTTAGTTTTCATATACACCTGTAATAGCAATTAATATCATCAAAAATTTTATCAAACCCCATATTTTTCTAAAAAATACATATATTAATAATTAATATATATAATATAACAAAGTATTAGTAGTTTATTACAAATCTCTGAATTAATTCACTACAGAATTTGGTTCACAAATGTATCTAAAGAAGATAAATAAAAAAGAGAGTATTTAAAGCTTGATGTTACAACTACAAAGCTTAACAAATATTCTGAACCTTATGTTTCTACTGTTGAGTCATCGTTAGGAGGTGGAAAACCATTTTGACGAGCCCAAGCGACTCAGCTTTGTAGTACGCTCTCCATCGACATTATTTGTTTCTTTAATTCTAAATTTTCAACTCGACTCTTTGTCCTAGAAGATGTGGGTGGGGCTCCATGTTAAAGACTTGTATTTCATCCCAGGACTTCTTCAACTATCTCTTCTTTGGAGTAAGGTGTGGCATCCTCAGAGATAGGCACATCCCATAAAGCACACATGCGTTCCTGTGACATCACAATGAGTCAAATTCAAGATAAATATATTCATTAATATTGTTCTTCAGTGTAACCTCTACTATAAAACTCATCATTTCTCCATTTCTAGTGTTAAAACGTAAAAAAATTGTTTAAAAATTCAATCAACAAAAAGACTGTATTTTTGCAAGATAATGAAAGGAGAGTGTGCAAGATTGATCGTCCATCAACTTCTTATATATCAGAAATCTAGATTTTGAGAGTATGACATGCTGGACATTTCCTGAATAGGTAAGCTACTTCGGAGATATCACTTTTGCTCATATCAGATAAAATTTCTAAAGTTTCAACATTATTAAAAGAATCAAGAACACCTTTGAACAAATTCTAAAATAAGAAAATAAGTGAAGTTATACATAACATTTCTCATGAGAAAAATTACTTCTATCAAGAACGATAAATTTCATGGGAAATTCAAACACATATTATACATTTTAATAGAAAATAAAAATTTAAAAAATTGATCAAATACATATGATCATTGTATGACGATAGAGATGGTTGAGATTATTCTACTCGGTTGTGCAATGGACCAATGGTCAACTTATAAGTGAGAAAAATTCTCACATCTCAAGTTAGTCTTTGAGATTGAGAAATCTCAACACCACCCAACAGAAATTACCTCAAATTCAAAGAGGTCAAATATGTTGCAAGTATCAATCAAATGCCACTGGCAAGAGGAGATTAGTTGCACCATCAATAGATTCAGACAAAAAGAAACCCACATGAGAGCAGTTCGCAAGAAATGGAAGCTCTTGATTGAACATGTCTTAAACACATTGTAGATGCAAAAAGGGTGAGAGTGAGTACAAGAATGGTCCAATCCCCAACATATCGGAGCAATGCTTGAGAAGAAACATGAAACCTTCAGGATTTAAGCTCTTCGTGCGAATGATGCATGTCAACTCTTAAACAATTCAGGACCAAATCATAAGCGCTTGTACCATTTGTTATAAAGACAATAAACAACAATGATAAAATAATATTTTTAACGTGGTTTGGCTAATTAACCTATGTCCACATATATTTACTTATATCACCGCCATTGCATTTCATCATCGACTTAACAACCTAACCAAAATATCACTACACCCCAAATCTAAACTCTATGCACGCGAACCATACGTTGAAAACCATGATAGCTTAAATAAAAGTCACCTCTCTCAATTAGACTTGAGCAACTAACTAGTTTGAAAATGGTATTCACCACAACACTATAAGAAACGGGGGTTTTAGCGATCAATTGGTCGCTAATGCCCCTAAATTTGGTCGCGAAAGGTCTAACGCGACGAACATATGTTCATCGCGAACCTCATCGCTTTTGCTTCATCAGCGAAAGCCTTTCACGATGAAAATTGAAACTCGTCGCGTTAGACTTTTTGCGATGAACAAAAACTGATCGCAAATGGTTTTCACGACAAATGTAAAATCTTGGTCGCCTAAACTCTTTTGCCACTAATTTTTTTGTCACAAAATGTTTTTGGCTCCCAAATTTATATAAATAAAAAATTTTGAATTTTTAGTTTTCATATACACCTATAATAGCAATTAATATCATCAAAAAATTTATCAAACCCAATATTTTTCTAAAAAATACGTATATTAATAATTAATATATATAATATAACAAAGTATTAGTAGTTTATTACAAATCTCTGAATGAATTCACTACAAAATTTGGTTCACAAATGTATCTAAAGAAGATAAATAAAAAAGAGAGTATTTAAAGCTTGATGTTACAACTACAAAGCTTAACAAATATTCTGAACCTCATGTTTCTACTGTTGAGTCATCGTCAGGAGGTGGAAAACCATTTTGACGAGCCCAAGCGAGTCAGCTTTATAGTACGCTCTCCATCGACATTGTTTGTTTCTTTAATTCTAAAATTTCAACTCGGCTCTTTGTCTTGGAAGATGTGGGTGGGGCTCCATGTCCAAGATATTTATTTAATCTGAGGACTTCTTCAACTATCTCTTCTTTGGAGTAAGGTGTGCATCCTCAACGACAGGCATATCCTGTAAAGCACACATGCGTTCTTGTGACATCACAATGAGTCAAATTCAAGATAAATATATTCATCAATAAGAAAATATTAAAAAATCATCCAACAAAATCTGATTCAAAATGATAACCCCCTCCCCAAAATGAAAACTAACACTATTATCTTTAAACAAGGTGCATCAATTAAAAAGTATTCAAAAAGCATCTTGCACACTCAAATACAAAATGATAACCCCCCTCCCACACTCATATTGAAACTAACATTATTATCTTTAGACAATGAGCATCAATCAGAAAGTATTAAAAAATCATCTAGCACGCTCAGATACAAAGTGAGAAGCCCCCCTTCCCCCCACACCCACACATACTGAAACTAACAATATTATTAGACAAGTACCATCAATCAGAGAGTATTCAAAAACCATCTGCACACTAAAATAGAAAGTGATACCCCTCACACACATTGAAACTAACACTATTATCTTTAGACAAGGAGCATCAATAAGAAAGTATTAAAAAATCATCTAGCACGCTCAAATACAAAGTGATAAGCCTTCCCTCCCAACACCCACACGCACTGAAACTAACAATATTATTAGACAAGAAGCATTAATCAGAAAGTATTCAAAAACCATCTAGCACGCTCAAATACAAAGTGATAACCCTCCAACACACATATTGAAACTAACATGATTATCAATCAAAATATTTTAGAGGGATTACTCACATATTTTTCTTGAGCCGTATCATTCTGCCAACCTTTTTTTGTACTGAAACGCGTGTGGTAAAATATTTCAATTCAAGAAGGTGTTACCCCAGTTGAAGCTTCCTATCTAAAATGGAACAAAAATTGAGTCATTAATTATTAAATACTAAACATTATTAAGAGTGCTAAAATAATATTTTGATTCACCTGACGAAATCGATGATCAAGAAAAGATACATTCCCTCCATTACGATTGTATGAAAGGTTTTGACACTTTTAAGAATTGGTTTTTGAGCGTGCCTATAATAAATGAGTTTTATGATTGAAATAATTAGTCAAATAATCAAAGTGTAATTTATAAGCTTTGATAATAGGCATTACCTCAAACTTCTCCATCTCTCAAACTGTGCATAACCAATCCCAATCATCCTGTGATACATCCTTATAAGGATGTCGTCGTGCTACTATTGGATCTTTAAAAATTTTTATAATGTCTATGCAGTGTGTATTTATATCCTTTGTATGTTTTCGCTGCTTCAAATTTAATCCAATCGATCATAACATTACTGGTCGATTTAGAAGTAAAATAGACCTGCAATAATCTTTTACTATCAGTCACACAATAAAGAAAATATAACAATAAATAGATACATCATTATTACCGGCAGCCTATCAAAAATAACTGTCAGGAATTCTTAAGACACATTGGATCAACTCTCATATTGAAGTGGTATGAATTGTCGTACGAGAGTACCAATCTCAAGGTTAAATTGGACGGTCCACTGTCCAACAGGTCTAACAACACCGGGAGGAGGGGTATCGATTGGTAATTTTCTGAACTAACTCACTAACCGCTCCAACTCATTCCCTCTTGTTGGCCCGCGAACCTTTCTCACATTCCCCGAAGAAGATGAAGCCCCTACAACAAAACAAAGAATAAGAAACCATTATAATAAGAACTATTACAAAGTGTATATACTTATTTGGGAACCATCTTCATCAATAGAAGATCCTATAATAGGATCTGGATTTAGAAGAGGAGTATTTCTTCCGGGAGACATTAACCTGCATAAAGATAAGTGGCATGAAAGAAGATCCTAAACATGTTATTGCTTACAAAATAAATTAAAGTAAATTTAAGAAGAAATGAACAAATATTTTACGCTAACAGGCTCACCGTTGCTTTAAAATTCAATCTATGTCATCATCACTTGGTATAATATCATCTGAATTTCTATCATAATTATCCAAAGTGTCATCTTCGTTGTCATCATCATTAATAAAATCAATATCTTCAATATTATTATCTCATACTCCAATAACATTTACATCCATTTCAGAAGGTTCCACATCATACCTGTGAAATTGCATGGTTTCTGACTCATCTAGATCGATAGATGGCAAAGTTATTTTAGTAGGCCCTATGACTTCATCTTGTTCTATCTCTGGAACTTCTGATACATGTCTATGTTGAACATTTTGCACCATTTTCCAGTTGACACCAAATTTGCAATCATCAACATAAAAGACTTGTTGTGATTCAGATGCGAGAATAAAATGCTCATTTTTATACCAAGTTTGGCTCACATTTACACAAGTGAAATCAAGATCTCTCTTCACTCTATTTTTTTTACATTTGTGTCAAACCATTCACATCTAAATAATATAACTTTTCTTTCTCGTACATACATCATCTTAATCACTTCTTTTAAACTACCAAAAAAATTCAGTCTCTTTTCTCTATCATGTTTTCTTGGAACTACTAAGTCACTATTTTGGGTTGTCCGGTGATGATCATGATCTATATTATGGTATCGAATGCTATTGAAATTACAATCAGAATATGACCTAACACGATTATTTGGACTAAATGCTAAAGCATATAAATCATCTGTGGCTTCTAATGACCCATGACAGCATAACTCAATGATCTAATAAAAATAATAAAAGTATTAGTTACTTTCGTACTAATTTTAATGATATATATTTAGTCAAATATATACACATACTCGATTTCTAAACCATTTAGGAAATTGGTTTCCATGTCTTGAACTTAAATCAACTCGACTAATTCTATTTAATCCTCTCATGTGCTCTCTGCACATATTAATCATTTTATTTTAATGATTTGTGACATAAAAAAACAACCATTGAAAATTAGACTTAGTAATGTTATTGATTTTCTTACACTAAGTAAGAGCTCATCGCAATTATTCAACACATACTATTGGGCAATCTCTAATTCTTGTTTAGAAAGCTAAACTATTTTCTTACCACCAATTAGACGAGCTCATTGAGTGAAGACAACTACTGACCCCTCATTTAGTTTGTTAAAGTACTCATCATCATTCCTCTCATTCCGCATGAATTTGGTTTGAACACCACAAAGATACAATAAGCAAAAAGTCAACAACTCATTAACAATGTAGGCTTCTGCAATCGAACCCTCTAGACAAGCTTTATTTCTAACATATTGTTTAAGTGTACGCAAACTCCTGTCATATGACATAAATTACATTGTTGTACACAAAATATTTGATGGGTAAGTAAAGGAAAAGTTGAGAGATATACCATATGACAGGAGTTTGCGTACACTTATAACCAACATGACCAAATAATTTCGCTCCTTGTGGTAAATGAACTATAAAATGTACCATAACATCAAAGAAAGCAGGGTGAAATATCCTTTCTAACTTACACATGATCAAACTTATTCCATCTTTAAGAAAATCTAAGTCCTTAATGTTCAGTGTTTTTGAGCATAATTATTTGAAGTAGTTAGAGAACTAAGCTAAAGCAGTGCACACATCCTTCCCCAATAAACCACGAATCCCAACTGGTAATAGTCTTTACAATAAAACATGACAATCATGACTTTTCAGTCCCAAAACCTTGCCCTCAGCTTGGTTGATACATCATGATAAACATAGTGCGAAGCCATCTGGAAACTTGAATGATTTAAGAAACCATAAAACTTTCTTCTCTCATCTACTGTCAATGTGTAACAAGCAGTTGGTTTTAAATACACATCAATATCTTTACCGGGTGATCTTGGACAAAAAATTAGTAACGCCATCATAAAGAATGATTTTTTCATACACTTCCATAGAGGAAGGTTATAAGGTACTAATTTGACTGGGCACGTGCTATATGAGTTGCTCATATTTTTGAATGGATTAAATTCATCTGTTGTAAGTCCTATCTTCTATTTCAAGCATCTTCTGTAAACCAACTATATTGCTTATCAAAATACTTCCAACCTTCTGAATCAAAAGGATGCCTCAATACACCTTCAACGTTGACATGTTTCTCCTTGTGCCATCTCATATCGGACGATGCGTATTTTGACTTGAACAATCTCCTGAAGTCTGGGTATAATAGAAAAATGACGTAAAACTTTTTGAGAACTTTCTTACCTTCCCATCATCCATTTTATATCTTGGTTCACCACATTCAGAAAATTTATCTTTTATTTCATTCTCTTTCTAGAATAAAGCACAATCATATTTACAAGAATGAATGTTGTTATATCTCAATCCTATATCTTTTAATTTTTTTTGCTTCATAGTAAAAGACTGAAATTTTTTAGCCTACTGGATGAGAACCATTTAAAATTTCAAGTAATTGGTCAAATGACTTATTGCTCTAATGATTAAGTACTTTGATATGCATCAACTTCATAATAAAAGATAGTGAAATATACTTTTGACAACCAGGATAAAGTTCTTCTTTGGCTTCACTAAACAAATCACTAAATCTGTCTAACGTCTCTACATTTAGATTTATTCTATCAATATTATCCTCTCCAACTTATTTACCATTCATCTCCATTTCAACAAAACCACACGTGTTATCTAACATTTCTCTCATCTCATCACTACCACCCAAGTGAGATGTAGTACTATTCATCTCCATATTTGGTGAATGGTGATATCTTTGTATCTTTTCACCATGAAACACCTAACGACCATAACTCAATGTCATTCCATATTGGCACAAATGCATTATGACTTATATCAAAGAGAATTGTATTGAATTAATAAACTTTTTACATGGACAACGATTCCCCCCCTCTACATTGAGATAATTACTGGCTAGACTCATAAACTGTGAAATACCATCAATATACTCATTAGACAATCTATTAGGATTTTTTTATCCAACTCTTGTCCATTTTTTGTCACTATAAATTAAATAACTATTTAAAGAAACCCTCAACAAAAGATCCTTAAATTAAAAGCTTACATAAAACAAGAAATGAGGAGTGGGGAGGCTCTTTCCTTTTCTTTTCTTAAACTAAAATGAAGGGCTACTGATCCTCTCCCTTTGATTATGAACAGGCGCCTCATTTTCTATGTTTAGAAAAGATAATTGGTTGAGTAAATGAAGCACATCTAACATCCTACCAATTCTATGTTCAGAAAATCCTACCATTATAAACATTTTCCATTTATATTACTACTCTATAACATATCAGCAGTAGGTACTAGCAGGTAACACATTATCAGTAGGTACTGGCAACTAACATATTATGATACTTTTGATTTAATGAAAACTGTAAACCACAAACTAACCCTATCAGAAGGAACGAAAATAAAGAAAAATGAAAATTGATTTATCAAATGTGAATTGTTACTGGAGTTTCCCCTCAATAATTTATGTCCCATGTCTAACATCAACTAGAGACACATTGTAAAAGCTTGGGCTCCTCAAAGAAATACTTAAACAATTGAAATGTTGTTTAGAATACATATGTACACAATACTCAAGTTCCTTATATAGAGAAAGGAAGACGCATACTCAAGTTCAGAAACAATGTTTCTTAAGCTATCTTCAAATGAAGAATCATGTTCAATTGGTCTAAACTGAGGGACTAAATTAATAAGAATAAAATTATAAGAACCAATTTAACATCTTGATTAAATTTGGAGAGTGTAACCTGACAGTGAAGATATCTGAACTCCTTTAGCTTCTTTATATTTTACATTTCAACCAAAGTAAAGAAAAACTTCTAGAAGAGCAAATTACAACTTACAACTGGGCTGAGGCAGCAACACCTATGGAAAACATCTGAATGAGTAAACTTGGAGTTGAAACTTCTAAAAGCAACAAAAGCCTTAAACATAAATAAAATCATTGGAAAATTTTGATTAACCAATCTAAAATAAAAGTTTAGGTATTGGAAAATCTTTAACAAAAAATTCCAATGAAAATAGAAGTTTGCTTAATCAATCAAGCCCTGTAAATAATTTTATCCAAATCATTACAACACAATCCCAAATAGAAATGAAATCAACTTTCCTAAAATCATAGACCTAACTCTCGGAGAGCAAGAGCTCCAAATGATGATGACAATCTTCGAAACTCGCTGGGGAAGCTTGTTATGGAAGCTCGGCATGAAGCTCACCGTGGAAGCTCGCATGGGAAATGAATTGTTAGTGAAAATCAGTGACGATCGGTGATAAACGGAGGAGTTCTGTCGTGTGAGGGGGGTGGGAGGTGAATGGGGAATGCGATGCTTTTTTCTCTTTTTGTTTATGGAGTTGCCTACCTTGTTAAGACGACATCATTTTAACAAGGTTATGGGGCTTTCAGGGATGAACTAGTAATTTCATCGGTAAAGACCCCAAAAAATTTGCACGCACAAGTTTTTTTTACCAGGTGAAGCTTATTGCGACGTGCAAAAATGTCGTCAAAATAGGCCATCTTTAGCGACTAAGAAAAAAACCCGGTCTCTAAAAACTAGATTTTAGCGAAGAATTAACTTTCGTGGCTAAAACTAGCTTTTCTTGTAGTGCAAGCAAGCAAGGTCCTTTGACTAGCTCCTTAATATCATGAGCTATGTATATAACTCTCTCTCTCACATCTTAAGACTATGACTAATCTCCCTCACAATCTCATATTTATAGCAACTTTAAACTCTAATTTCTTTCTTATTCAAAATAGGAAGCTCATCCAAACTTACTATCACCACAATATATTTTTCTAAAATATTTTCATAAAATTAATAAACAAATCTTTAAAGAACTTGAGGCATATTAAAAAGAAAAAAGTACACTTTTGGTCCCTTAATTTTCATCAATGTTCTTATGTGGTCCTTTAACTAAAGATATTGTGGTGGTAATAAGTTTGAATGATATTCCTATTTTGAATAGAAAAAGATTAGAGTTTTGAGTTGCTATAAATATGGGATTGTGGTTAGAGTTTGAAGACTCTACTTCGACAGAGGGTGAGGGATCACTCTATCTTAAAGAGAGCATCCCGTGGTGAAAACGTTCTGCCCCAAGAGATGGAGGGTAGCTATAAAATATGCTCGAAGATTCTATCATAGGAAGAGATACCCAATCATATTGAAAGACTAGTTAAAGAACTTTTCTTCTGCTTAATACGATTTTTAAGCTAGTGGGTTACTCAAGTCCGATCGAGAGTGGTAAATGTTGTCTAAGCTAGTAATGATGTTCAAGGTATGATTTGTGTGCTTTGAGCCTAGATATGGGTGTAATGAAATTTGAACTATATGATTGAGTTGATGTTGAATATATAATGATTGTGATATAACGAGATATCTATGAACATATAAAAAAAATTAGTCAAGCATCATCTGTGATGCACGTGTCTTGACCTATGATGTTTTTTAACTCATCAACAAATTTTGTTTCATGTGGATGTATAAAATGACAAGTATGGCCATGAACAAATAATTTGAGTAAAATGTAACAAAACAAGTTATTTATAGAAAAAAGATTCGTTTAATATACTTAATACTAATACATTTTTTTATTAAATTTTAAGATAGTCTATCAATCCATGCTATCTAAAATAGTTAGCTAATAATAAGTTAATTTGAAACCTATTATATGCTTATAACTTGTCATTGGATATTTTTCGTAATAAATAAATGAGAAGAAAATATCTTTAAAGACGATAATATATAGCTTGAGATGAGAATTCATTTTATTATTTCACTTTTCCATTATAACCCTTCTTGCTTTAATTTGGCACATTACCATTGGTTGACTGATATCTAATTTGTTATAAATTTGAGATCAAATGTTTTCTCTTTCATCTTAACACCAAAATTTATCACATGATTGCAATAGTTTCTCAAATTCAATGTTAAGGCTTTAATGTCAGTTAATTAAGTTAGTTATAACTTTTGATTTTTAGTCTTCTCATCGGTGCCAACTTTCATGTCTTCGATTGAGTGTTGTATTTATGGGAGAATTGTTCACTCTTTGGTGGCCATTGGAATTTCTCTTAAAAAATCCTTTATTCTCAACATGAATAATATATCTGCAGAAACATGTGAGACGTGTTGCTATAAAAGAGAGGAAGAGAAGCAAAAGGGCACAAAAAATATGGGAATATGGTCCAATAGATTTTTAATTCAAAGCTTGGAAAAGCTTGCCAAACCAATCAGGAGCTTCACCTCTCAGGCTTTTATCGTGAGTATGATTCAACTATTCTGAAGCTACAATTATTTTATTTTTCTAGATGTAATTGGCTGAAGGTGAAAAAAGACATAAGAAACGAACAAATAGAAGATGTTGAAGATTAGTTTATAGTTATTAAAGATCATTATATTAGAAAAGATTAGTTTATAGTTATTAAAGATCATTATATTAGAAGTAAAATTCAATTTATATCATGTTCAAACATTGGTGTATTTTGATTTAACTCTACAAATAATGTTCTATAAATAACGTACAACTAACGTAGAGCACGACTAGTTTAAATAAAGTGTGATTGAAACTCTTCATATGACTTTGTATGTTTAATTTTGAGTCTAAGAATAATGTAAATTTTTTAAATATGTTTGGAGATTATATTGTCCAAAAATGTTTATTTGAGTTCTATAATTTTATATATGTATATAAATAAATTATAAATTTAGATTGGTCAAATCCCTAGTTACTAAATACACGTATATATATGTGTGTATATTACTTTTGCCAAATTATTCAATTCGTTCCCGAACAGTACGATAAAATACACATATAATTCATATAAAACATATGAAACGTGTATAATTTATAAGACGATTTTTACGCCTTGTAAAAAATGGCAAGAAGGCCGTACATGATGGACTAAGGTGGCATATGTAGTGTTTTATAGCAAAATCACAGCTTCATTCTCCATCTCTTTTTTGATGTGGGACTAAAACCCTTGCTTGAACGGTTCTTTTTTTTTTTAAATTGCTTTTAGTTAGGGGTGTAAGCAGTTCGGTTTAAAAATATTACAAACCGAACCGAACCGTTATTAGAGTGAAAACCAAACCTAGCCGAACTGCTCAATAGCGGTTCGGTTCGGTTGATTTTACGGATTGTTCAACAATGCAAATATCTTTCAAACTTATTCAACATTCATCCCAAACAATCCAAAATCCAGAAGCAAACCCTAAAACTTTTGCGATACCTAGAGAACAATTACATGAGTAATAAGTAATAACTTCATAATGAATGTAAAAAAAATTCAAAACCAAAGCTTACAATAGATGAGTAAAAAAATCATCATATACCCTAAAAAAATCTAAATACAAAAGAGAACAAAAACAAACAAAATGCGCAATATACTAATGAAGAATCAAGCATCCATCAGATTCAAAGCGATTTTCTTCCCTCTAGCCGTAAAGTTTGATTTTCTAGAACCATTTTCGACCAAGCATCCATTCTCTCATTAACAGTAGCCGCAAGCTTTGATTTTTCAAAATCAAGCATCAAATCCTTCGTCTTCGTCTTCTTCAAAGTAACCATCTTCTCTGTGAAAGAGCATGAGCAGAAGAAGAGAGATGGAGAACAAAAATAAGGATCTAGAACAAAGAAAAGAAGATGGAGCAAGGTGAGAGAGCAAAAAAATGGGGAAAGAAGAGACTACTTGTATCTTTACAATATATATTTGTTGAACAAAACCAGTAATATGACAACCGTTTGTATGTGCAAATAAAAGTTTATTATAATACATCATATCAAATTTGTGGATTCAATTTAACGCAGGCGAACCAGAACCATAGGTCTTCACAACAACACGAGCAACCCAAAACCAGAGATGATTAACCTATAACTAAAATCGCATCAGTCAATATTTTACATCAGTTAATATTTTGGATTCAAGGTTGGGTTTTTGGTGCCAAGCCCAATCTCTAACACGGTATCCGTCGGCCTGATGGAATATTTTTGAACAATCGAATTTAGAATTCGTTGGTTCGTGAATATGTTGGCCCTTTCTCTTGTAGAAATACATTTTCCCTTCTTCATTCTCATCACGTTTACGAACAATGTTGTCGTCATTGTGTATGCGATAGAAGGGACAAGTGAGGCTTGAGTAGAGAATGGTTCGATTGGAGCTGAACCTGTAAAGATATTTGGGTAGAGAAAGCATGTGGGTTTTCAATGCAGTCCTCGGTTGTGAGGATTGAGTGCTGAAATTTGACTTCCAAGAAATTAGAGTATGGCAACAAAATTGTGCGGAGGATCCATGGAAGGAGGGAAAAACTTCAAAAGAGAACCTAGGCGCTAGTCGAGAATTGACATTGTGAACAAAATTCAGCGCGAGAGACAAAAGAGGCAGATAAGATGAGTATTAAATTTGGTCTGCAAAAGTAAAAAAAAATGTCATTTAACAAAATTGATTTAAAATCTGACATAAATCCCTAATTTTCCCAAAAAATTAGATCTCATTCATTTAAAGTGAACCCTCAAACTTGATGAATATTATAAAAGATTTCATGATGAATGACCCTGTTTAAAGTTTCAAATGTTAAAAATGCCCTCACGTTTTCAACTAGCCCTTTTGAAAAAGAAATAACCAAATTCATCATGTTCCTACTTGGGAATCATAGATAATATGTTTTCGTAAAAGTAAACAATACATGTAGAGAACAACTTGGTTTCATTAGTGTTTATATCAGAGGGAATCTTTCAAGAACCACCACCTAGAAAACGGAGATAAATACACCAACAAGAAAACCCATATAAAAATTCAAGAGCACAACGGCGAATCCACAAGGAAACAAGTTGAAACAATGTACAGGGGAAGGGTGCCTGATGGCAGTGGTGGTGGTACAATAGTCGTGGCGCAGTGGGCTTAAACATCATGCGTCGACGGGGGGCAAAATCTGTAAATTGGCGTGTTGGTCTGAGAAGTATAGAGGAGTTGGAGATAAGAAGATTATCGCCTTATTTGGGAGCACTTCCATTTCAAACGTCAAAATGGATTTTATAAAATGATTTTATAAATGACTTTTTGAAAAATAATAGATGTTTGATGAACTGATTTTTTAAAAATCTATTAGATCAAAAAATGATTCTCATATGTTTGATGATAAAAGTTTGACAAAACAACTTATCAATTGATTCTTGAAATTTTCCTGCTCTTAATTTAAAAATAATTATTTTTAATATTAAATTTATAAATTAAACACTATAAATATTGTATAATAAGTAAAAAGGCTACATACTACTTAAAATATAAAAGACAAATGTTGTAATCAAAGACTTAAAATATCTAAAATAAATGTTGCGTTTGTTAAAAAAAGTTTGATTTTAATAAGTTTTAAATTGATTCATTTTTTTGGAAGAATTAACTAAGAATGATTTAATACATTCATCTCATCCATTAAAGCTCCCATCTTATTACATCTGCTCTCATTTTCATCTTCAATGGAGACCTAACTCCACAATAACAATAGCAAATGACGAAGATAACGATGACAGATACATCTTGTTGTGATAGTTTGGCCAATCCGTGTGTCTTTGGTGAACCGTTGAGTACCAAAGCCGAAAACTGTAATTGACAGATCCAAAGGGGCATTAGATTTTCTTAGAAATAGAAATACCCTATGAACGTGCAGTATATTCTTATACGATCAACTTTTGAAGGCATAAAGAACCAAACTTAATAAACTATCCTCCCAAATCTGGAAGAAAAGAGAAGGCCATGGGTGTTTGAAAATGGAGTAGAATTCAAAGAGGAGAGAAAATAAAAATAGTGGAATTTCCTTTTAACAGAGAAGCCTGGGTTTTAGATTTTCCATGTGGGTTTTATAAATTCAAACAACTTTAAGGTTAAATAAGACAAACTCTCCAGAAAAATAAGGACATGAATGAAAATGCAAAATGTTCATTAATAAGATTTACGAGAAGTCATTTTTCCCAATTTTGAGAAGCCTGGATTTTGGGCTTCTTTATATGGGCATTTTACAAATGGACTTCTTAGTGAAAAGTTTATTTGCAAGTCCTTACCAAACATCAACACATATGTAGATCGGCTTCTTCAAAAAGTCCATTGAAGAGTTTTCCAAACACTACCTATGTATTTAGAAGTTTCTATTTTAAATGTTTTTTTATGCTAAATATATAAGGTACTTTTTATTTAATATAAAATTGGTGGGAAAATTTTATAGTTATTTTTATTTTAAGATCATTCTTTCAAGTGCGAGCATTGTTAATTTTTCCCATCACTTATGCATTGAAAATTTCATAGAGTGTGATAAAAGGAGACAATCAAAGATAATTGTTCCGTGGCTAAAAAGTCATTACTTTTTTATATTGAGTATCAAAACTTTAAAAATGAGAATTCAGAAAATACTCTTGAGTTACGAAAAACTCAATACTTCTTCACGTATTTTGTTATGATGCGTGTACTTTTTTTCAATATTCAATATTTTGTAACAAAATAAAATTATCATACGTGTTACACACATGACTATGCACCGGAAATGTTTCCTAAAATTGTAAAAGGAGTAAAGTAGGGTAGCATGAGTATGCTTGGAAGCGCCTGTAGGATAATATCAGCAGAAAATGGCATATAGAATGTGTGTTAGATCCTACTTCTTAGCATAGTGAGAGAATAAGTAAATGTGTAATAGAGAGCTAGAGAGAGATCGATCAAACACTCATTTCATTTGGGTTATTACCTTAACTAACTACCGAAAATGCAGCAAATGTGAACACCTTTCAAGTTCTAATATACGTTAATGCCTATTTATATTATTTGATAACCTGAGACTCAAACAACTGAGTATAGAGTTAGCCTCTTATGGTTAATTAACAATGAAGGTGGTAGTTGAAAACTTAACAGGTGAGCTCTTCCATGTTCAAGTGGGCAGCGATGCCACAGTTGCTGATCTAAAGCGTGAGATAGGAGCCCAACAGAAGCTCCCCTTTGACCGTCTCATTCTAATTGCTAACCACAATCATGTTCCCGGCGGCCATCTGATGATGATGAATGCTGAAGATGAAGAAGGATTTTCCCTTGTTGATTTCGGGGTCCAAGATGGGTCTCACGTTTATCTTTTCTTTAATACTATCGTTGATGATGATGAGTCCACTCAACTTTCTGTCTTCTCCTTGCCTGATTGTCTTTTGGGGTGAGTAGGGCCTTAGGAATTTAATTGTTTTAATCGAATTTATAAAGTTTTCATAAATATCGATCACATACTATGTGTGAGGATCGTTAAAAAAACTATATTCAGAGAAGATGGAGTTATGTTATAGCTTTATATTTTATAGGTAGATAGGATAAATAAAAAAACCATAAGGTACGATCCAAAAGCTATACACAGATTAGATACTTTTGGATGATTTCAAAAGTTTAGTGTTAATTAATAACCGAGCAAATTTTGATGTTCAGTAATAAACTCAACTAATTATTTGATAATTTTTATTACTTTGTTTATTATAATATTGTTTATCTTTTTTTTTTTAATTCTGATATAATATATCAGATAATTCTGTGTCCAGAAAAATAAGAAGAAAAAAAGGAAGTCTAGCAAGATATCAGGTAACTGAGTTGGAAAAATTAAAAATTTTCATCGTCAATATATTACTTATAATATACGAGAACTTCTAGCTTAACTGATCTTTAATTAAAGATTTCATTATCTTAAACTATTGTTGAATCGACATGTTATATAAATGTATTAACATCGTAAACATGCGAGTAATTATATATATATATATATTAGACAGCCTGAGAAGATTAAAAACTATAACGTTAAAGTCTAATTAGTAGCAAGTTATATTGCTATATACAAATACTTAATTATTTTCTTATTTTATCATATCATATAATATAATGTCTAAAGAGCAAAATAAAGTCCATGAGCATATCCTAATGAACTCCCACGTAAGTTAAATAAATTTAGTAACAAAACTGATAGCATTTTTTAAAAGTCACTACGACTAACAGTACCTTGAAAAACATAAAGAGAATCTCCATTTTCAACCCCATGCCAACGAAGGCTACAATTATCACGCATGATTCTCTGTTTATGTATGAACAGATAATCATCACCAGGAAGTATTTTTCTACTCACAAGCAACTGCCTCAACTCATTAACACTGCTCGAATCCCTCATTTCAAGTGGAATCCTCGTGAAATTAAGCAAACTCGACGATGTTTGCACTACTATACTCCACTGTTTGGAAGGAACTTCATCTCTCAGACGACTCATCGGTTTAAGTAACACAATTACCTCGGAATACTCAAGTATATCGTACTCGCTTAGCCCTCGAAAATCATCTTCCAATTCTACCCCTGAAAAGAACAGTGACATTTTTTTTACGGGAGTACCATCGACGATGTGAATTTTTTCTTTTAAGCTACCAACTGTTTCTGTTCTATCAACTTCTATGCTGAAATGTCTGGATGAAAATTTTACAGTTATTTGGATTTTACTAGGGTGACTTGGGGGTGGTGGTGGTCGAATGAATTTGAGGGTGAGGTTAATTTTTGTACCTTCAGTGATGATGGGGTAATCTTCCATGTCAAGTCCATCCATTAGTTCCCATCCATGGATTGAAAGAGACTGTGAAGTAACAGGGACACTGAGCAGTTGTTCTATCTTCCTTTTGATTTCAAGAACAGGTTCTTTGGCACCAACTTCTATGGTGAATTCGTGTCCCCATGTAAGAATGGTGATTTTGGTCATAATTATGTAATTAGTTTTTGTGTTATTTTTTGTCCTCTTTTGTGTTGGTAAAAATGAATTAAATTTTGGGAGTAGTTTTCTTGTGTTTTGATGCTTGTAGAAGGGAAAATTAAAGGATGAGAAATGTACTTAAAGAAGAGAGTTTTGGAGATCACTATAAGAGCATGTTAAATCATGCTAAAAGTATTCTCTATTTGTTTTGAAGAGCATGACTTCATTCCCAACTAATTTGTAAAACTACCACTAAATTATTTCACTTTCTGATTCCAATTTGGGTTAGAAGTTAAGTTCTTCAAACTAAAAGTAGTTAGATTGAAAGTAATAAATCTAAATAATGGTTGAGAATTATTTTCAACATGTCAACAATTTGTTTGTATAAAACTACCTCAACAATGTTTTTACCGAATGTGAAAATCATGTTTTTTGAAACCCAAAATCAACCTCAAAGAAATTTGGTGTATCTCCTTATTGTTGTAGTGGAAGATTTATTTAGAGTTTGTCATGTGATTTTTCTCTTCATCCTAAAGGTTTGTCATGTGGTCGTTCCTATTTTTCAGATTTCTCTAATATTTGGTTATTATCTATGCTTGACATAATTTATTATGATGTTAATAATTAGTTATATGGACTACATATTAATGAGCTGTAATAAAAAAAAAATTGTGATAAATTCTCAACAAACGGTATTTGAGATTGTACCTCTCCATCCTAACAGTACCCTGTCGTGTTACACAACTTTAATCATGTTTAGAAAGAAAGACCATATTTTTTTTAGGCCGGATATCATTTTCATCACATGGTATCTATTTGGAATATCAAATTAAATTGGCTAGGCAAATAGACCACTATAAGAGAATAAAGAGAAAAATGTCATAAAAGTTATCATTTACAGGAATGATCGAAATTTATAATGGCCCATCTTTAAAATCTAAAAAACACAGTACGTATACAGAATTGCCCTCACTAATAAGGGACCCTCGTGCAACCCTCGCGAACAATGTTACGTAGTTTATAGATATATACTTTATGGTATATAATAATATACTAGTATATTTTTACATACCATCAGTAAATCATAGTATATCTATGGTATATTTCTATATACTATTACTATATCGTAGTAGATATGTAGTATATTTTTTTATTTATCATCGCGGTGAAGGAAGGCAGGACCAGATCTGATCGTGATGGTCAGGGAAGCCGCGACTAGATCTGGTCCCGAATATCTTACAGAACTCGACGACAGTGAAGTTCATGGAGGTCATGAAATCGACAACGGATTTAATGTTGGTGAGATATACAGAGACGATTTGAGGGTGGTTTTCGATGAGGGAGAAAAAGTTGAAGCCGATGGAGTCGAGATGAATCATTTTTTCCTGGAAATCGGAACGAAGGTCCTAGGTGAGGGATAGTGGAGGCGATGCATAATGAGTTTTAGGGGTTATTGGGGCTGGATTGTGAGAGAGGGAAGTAGGCATTTTGGTGGAGGAAGTTATGGGGAAGGCAACGATTGAGGGACAAGAAATTGGAGAAAACTCATGGCTGGGTAAAAACTGTCAAAGACGAGAAAGAAGAGAGACGTGGAGCAACGGCATCCTACAAATGAATAAAAAATAATAAAATCCAAAAAACATACAATTCGTTTTATAAAAGGGTAAAAACGTAAATGACCAAATAAAATCATAACTAACTAACAAACTAAATGGAGAATTCGACCATATGTACAAAACATAAAATTAAAAAATATAATACAAAATTGAAACTTAAAACAGCTTAATCCCCTAATTTTCTCAATTAATTTTTCCTTTCATATCATTCCATATGTTTGGGCTAAATTATACATATATAGCTACCTAGTTGGTTTTGTAGATGAACTTGTAGAACTTTGGGCTTTTAATACCATGAGAAAATTAGGGGATTAAATTGTTTTAAGTTATAATTTTATATTATGTTCTTTAAATTTATGATTTGCACATATGAACGAGTCATATTTTTAGATTGTTAGTTAGTTATTAATTTATTTGGTCTTTTATATTTCTACCATTTGTAAAATTAATTGTTGCTTTTTTAGGTTTTAATATTTTTAAAATCATAAATTGCAACTTGCCGCAACACCCATATTCTTCCTCGGCTCTGGCATGTTTAGCTTCAAAAGTACAACGAGCATTCTGGCGGTTTTTCTCACGTTTTCTTCATTAATCATTCATTACTTCAACCTCTAATAAATAGTGTGGCATTCTTCTAAGAAAGGTCTATTATTAGTATTATGCTAATCCTTATTTTTTTCATTTTTGCTGCAATTTTGATTTCCTTTTTGTTGGAAGAATAATTAGTATTCTGAATTTTTTTGGTAGTATTAGGTTCTAATTTTGGTAGTATTCTGCAGTTTTGGGTACTATTCTGGAATTTTGGTAGTATTAGGTTACGATTTTGATAGTATTCTAGAATTTTTTGTAGTATTCTGCAATTTGGGCTTCCTTTTTGGTAGTATTCTAGATAGGTTGCGATTTTATTTTTAGTATTTTAAGTGATTATATTCTTGTTTTATTCAATGTAATTGAATCTTTGATGTGTTGAATCGTTATTTTGATTTTTGAATTTTATTTTTCTGGTTTCTGCAATCCTTAATTTAATTTTTGATTGATGGGATCATGTTTCCCTTTTTGATGGTTGAATCATTATTTTTGTTACATAGTATATATATACCCTGTAGTATATAGTTATATATAGTTATATATTGTTATTCATTTGTTTGGAATATTCATTTGTTGGAATATTTAGAATATACTATATAAACATATACTTGATGGTAAATAATTACATACTATGTTATTTTTATACAATATGATATCATTTATTAGACACATACCATATAGTATATATTTATTTACTGTTTTATACAGTTTTTGGTATACAATTGTGCAGTACATATAAATATGCTTTATGGTATAAATCTACACTCCTGTTTATACATATCAAATTCACAATACTTTAAGGTTTTTGACATACCCATAGTATATTAGCATTTACTTATATGTACATACTTGTGTGGCCAGGTTATTTTTCAAGGAATTGGCTATGATTACCTATGGTATATAGCGATTTACTTAACTGTACGAATATACTTTGTCAAAAATAGGGTATTTTCAAGGCACTTATTATATACCTATTGTATACTACTATTTACGTATTCGCATATACATTGTCAAACAAGGCAATTTTTAAGGAATTGGTTATCTACCCATAGTATATTATATTTTACGTACATGTATGTAATATGTCAAACAAAGGTATTTTCATGGAATCATATATTTACCAATAGTATATTATGATTTACTTATATGTATATAATTTGTCAAACCATGTTATTTTTCAAGGAATTAGATAAATACATACAGTATATCATTAATTACTTATCTGTATATACATTCTTCAAAACAGATTCAGTCCGAAAATTGGATATATACCTATAGTATAAAGTCTATTTACTAGCCTGTAAACATTAAAAAAACCACAGTACTACATGAATAATATTTTCATCCTTGTATATACATAATGAAACCTAAATAGATAAATTTCAAAAAAAGCTTTCATATATTTTAAAATGATCAATAAGTTCAAAATCCATCAAAAGTTTCATAATTAGTAACTATTGCAGCTATCATCATTTACCATCAACTAAGCCTAAGGTCATTAAAAAAATGGTACCATCATCTACCTCATATTCATTCATCAAATCTAGCAGGATTATTTCAAGTTAAATATCCTAAGAAAATAATCCAAAAGTTGTAACAATATTCTTCAATCAAAGTCGGGAAGGGGTTGGAATAATAAATTGAAGTTAGAAATGTTAGATTCATCTAGCATCATTGTTGCCGTTGTTGCCTTCTCTGGAGTTACTGGTTTTTCTAGTGATGCTGCATTTTCCTTCAACCCTTACTGTGCTGCTGCTGGTTGTGGTTGCTGCTCTTTTTATGCTAATTTCATTAGACACAATGACTTTTTTACGTTAGTCGCATTTACTGTTGCTTTCATTAAGCGTCTTTTCTTCTTCCTGTAAGAGAAATGTATTTAGTCTTCGTGATATAAACATATGCTTACAATTACATAAAAAAGTTTTATATGTAATACTGTGAATTTTATGAATTTGTTCAATTTTTTCTATCTATGCTTAGTAATATTGGGACATTTTGTTTTGTTTGCTATGTGTTTTGGTCTCATAGGCATTCTGTTTGATATATGTTAAATATACTGTGAATAAATAGACATATAATAATTCATCTATAATTATGTACTAAATTAAGCATGACTCTGCTAACCAACAGTAAATGACTATATGCTTAGATACTATAGACGTATACTAATTTGCTATTTGAAGTCAGGAATGTTGATCAGTTAATATATAAGCATATATATGGTTATATACCAATGTCATATAAATGCTTAACCATATATATGCTTAGATCTACTAAGAGTGTGACATATCTAATTCAAAGATCTTAAGAATAATATAGCAGTAGATATATTCACGTAATTGAGTATTTACCCATAGTATATTACGATTTACTCCATTGTATATACTTTGTCAAACTTGATTATTTTCAGGAATTGGATATATATCCGTAGTATATTATTCTTTACTTAATTGCATATACACTTAGCAAAATAGATTCAGTCAGAAATAAGATTAATACCTATAGTATACGTATATATACTCACATGTTAAACACGAATTAAAACTGCTATATTGTTCGAAAACCATCTCTCCAATTCAAAATTATACAGCAGAAGACAAAAAAGGTATTATGCAGCTGGAATTATCACTTACAATTCGAAAACCATCAATTACCATTCCAAGTTATCACTTGCAACTCAGAAGACAAAAAAAGCATCTTACGAAAACCATCTGTGCGATTTCAGAAGACAAAACAAGAACGAAATTATCACTTACAATTTGGACGAAAATATCATGCATCAACAACCGTGTTTGACAGATACCAAATCAAAATTGAACTAAAACAAAAAAGTCGTGTAATAATACATATTCAATCTCCAATCAAACTCGATTCGAAATAATTTCAAACTAATTCAAACAATTTTGAACCATATCAAACTCGAACGAAAATCAGTTTCAAATGAAAATAATTTCAAACGAAAAGAAGAGATTGAAACCGTAAATATCACTTACAATTGATATTCGTAGGATTTAAGCTTTGATCTGCAAAAATTGTGCTAGGGTTCTCTATGTTCTCCAAAATCTCTATGTTCTCCAAAATCGCCGCTGCTGCCTTCACCAATGATTTCAGTCAATTTTTTTTAGGGTTTCCTAATAGGTAGCCGGAGCCTTTCGGTCAATTTTGCAAAACAATACTTTTAGGCCATTTTTTTATTTTCTTATATTGACCGATTTCCCTAAAAAAACCTAACAACATATCATTGATTTAGTCCACACAACCTACAATAGAATATCAGTAGCTGTAATATATCTGAATTTAGCTGCCATCCTTAAAAAAGAAAGAAAGAAAGAATGAGAGATCAAACCACTGACTCAGGACCAAAATATTCTTAAAATTGTCACTTAAGATAGAGCAACGGACAGCTTGTGTGTATATATAAACAAAAGTCAACCTCTTTGGCACAGCAATATTCTAAAAGTATAGATAGAAAGACACCCAGCTGTGTGCGTTGCGAGCGGACAGCCCATATAAAATGTCAAAACCAGACGTGCCATGTGCTATACTATATACTGCTGAATTTCAATTCACTCTTTCCCATTATAACTGAAATACTATGTTTAATTAAATGCTTATTTCTATTAAATACTCATGTCATAACATTTCTGATCCGACTGAGAATATAGATTAGCATAATTAGAAGAAGCTATTCCATCCTTTCATTGGATCTATTCATTGTTTATTGTCATTAATTATCCAAAACAAAAACAGAGAGCATACCACTGAGTCACGACCAAAATGGTATAATTGCCTCCTTAAGATGGTGCATCGGACGGCTTGGGTATACAATATACAATAGTCAGCACCCGCGGCAGAAACTGAATATATTAAGGGAAGGACAATGGAGAGCACAGTCCACACCAGTACCAAATATTATTCAGCACTTAACAATCTATTAAAAGAGACGTTCTGAGGTAATGCACTACTTAATTTGGTTCTAAAAGGTCTGTTTTGAAGTGAAATCTTCTTAGAGGTAAATGACATTAATACCCCTACCTTTTAGTTTATTTGCAGTTTCACCTATCTTTATAAATGTCACACTAACAATACACTTTTAAGTACATGTTAAGACCATTAACTATAGGAGCCTGTTCACACCAAATTCTTTTTTTAATCCATATAATTGTTTGACTATAAGAATTTTAGAGCTGATCGAGTGGTAAAACGAAGCCTAGACATCATAATCTTCATGAGTTCTTCTCTTATATACTCTCATCCTCTTTGTTTGAATTTTATGTAAACTTTAACTACGTCATTCTTTTATCTATGAAAATGAACAATATACTACACATGCTCATTCAACTAATAATTTTAACGTTAATTTAAAACTGGACCACACATGTCGTGTTTATAAAATGTGAGATAGTTAAATGACATTTTCTCAAAGGTGACGGATTAAAGTGCAAATGAATTGAAATATAAGACATTAATTTATTTATATTTATATTATCTAAACTTGTTTATTTATCTATTGTGCTGATTTACTTATTTGTATTCCGAGAAGGGTGCTCGTGATTGGAGTCAAAAGTGAATTTGCATAACGTGGTTGAGATTGGCATCGTCCACTCTTTGACATTATAACTAAGATACTTGTATGTTTAAATACTTAATCAATGCGCCAATACTTATAAAATTTATTCGTTGGGTCTGATTTGCCATAACATTCCTAATCCGATCGAGAATGTAAATTAGCATTAGAATCCCATATTGCTTCATGATTGATGAAAATATGGCTACCTTATTGTGACTTCAAATGGGTTTGCCTTCAAATGAAAAAAAATTATTTTCTCTCTGCTCTTTCCCATATCATAATGTTATCTGTCTTCCAAAGTCTAAATCAGTGAACAAAATATTCCTAGTGTTAATAATTATCATTTTTATATCTTGACAGAAATACATTGACCTAGCGCGTGCCTGCAATGGGCCAACCGCCAAGTCAAATAATAAATAACATTCATTTTTCTCCGCACTATTTTTGAAAAACAGTTCTTGTTAGCCTGATCTTAGCCAACATGAATGTATCATGTTAGTCAAGTTTAGGTCGTCCGTCAGATCTGAACAGTTCAGACTTGGTTGTTACAGTTTACAATAAAACTGTTATTTTTATTTTAGTTTTTGTCTTTCAGTCGCATAATATGTGATTGCCTCTATATTAAAACGAACGGCTTAATAAACAGATTGTCTTACGTTCACTCAAATCTTAGGTGACCTGCTTCAATTTTTTTTCAGCCTATGTACCAACATTTTTCTAGTATTTAAATCTGTGGACCATATGACTCAGCAATCAAGCTGACCTTCCACTGGTTAGTTATGTTACTTCTTCATTGAGCTGCTAAGGACATGTGTGTGTCCACGGGACAAGCTAAGAGTGGTTATATAATAACTAACTAGGGAATATTCTCCTGATGTAATAATAGACAAAATCTTTTTCTGTTATTAGGAATGATTAGTCTGTTAGAGGAAGAGAGATGGTGTGTGTGCGATGGAATCAGAGAGAGAAGAGAGTTGTGTAGGAGTCTCTCTATAATATTTTCTTCTCATTGTAAAAACCTTACTTGAATATAGTAGATTGGCTCTTGAATGGATGCTAGATGTAGGCTTATCTTCTTGGGCTGAACCAGGATAAAACACTGTGTTCTTTTTCTTCTTCTGCTTCTTCTTTACTCTTCTTTTCCATTTATTCTCTGGTTTATGATTCTATTGATGTTTGTAAACTTACTGAGTTAGCTACTCGTTTAGAGCTAGTTATAAGTTGGTTTATTCATAACAAAAGTGATATCAGAGCGCGGGGTTCAGTTCTTTCCTCACTGTGAAAATTTGTGTTATTAAGGAAACACGTTTCCAAAGTGTTTTAATAGAATTACAGAAATGACAACTTCAACTACCAAGCAAGAGGTTGAGAGATTTGATAGTTCCAATGACTTTACTGTGTGGAAAATAAAGATATTGGCTCTTCTTGACAATCTAGGACTGGATGAGGCTCCAGAAGGAGAGAGTAAAATGTCTTCGACCTACATAGAAGAGAATAAAAAAGGACATCTTGAAAATGACATATAATACCTTGATTCTCAATCTCATTGACAAGGTTTTGAGAGAAATGGCTAAGATGATGTCTGCTGCAGAGCTTTGGTTAAAACTTGAAAGTTTGTATATGACTAAGTCTCTGTCTAGTAGATTATATCTAAATGGAAGATTCTTTACACTTAAGATGTCTGAAGGGAAAAATTTGCAAGAACATATTGATGAGTTCAATAAGTTGTCTCAATATCTTGAAAGTATACATGTAGAGTATGAAGATGATGACAAGGCTTTGGTATTGCTTCATTCCCTTCCCAAATTTTATGAGAACTTTGTAGACATATTGAAACACGATAGAGAAACACTCTCACTTGATGATATGATTTAAGCACTGAACTCAAAGGACTTTTAAAGGAAATGTGAACAAAATGATCAATCTAGTGACAGCTTATCCGTTAGGGAAAGAACAGACAAAAAAGAACAGAAACATAAAGGGAAGTCCAGATCTAAATCTAGGTCAGAGCATAAGATAAAATGTTATCACTCTCATGAAGAGGGTTACATTAGGAAACTCTGTCCAAAGAGGAAGCAGAAGAATAAAGAAAAGGAAGCCGATAGAGGTGATGCAATACCTGTTGAAGAAGGCTATGAGAGTACAAATATGTTAGTTGTTGCTACCAAGAATTCTAGTAAATAATGGATTTTATATTCTGGTTGTTCATTTCATATGACACCCAATCAAGAATGGTTTGAGAATTATAAAGTCATAGATGATGGTTAAGTACTGCTAGGAAACAACAAACCATGCAAGGTAGCATGAATTGGAACAATCAGAATTAAAACCAATGATGGTACTGAGAGACTTTTACCAGATGTGAGATACGTATCTAAGCTGAATAGGAACCTAATTTCACTTGGGGTATTTGATGAGTTAGGTTACTCTTATAAGGCAGAAGGTGGAGTTCTTAAGATCATGAAATGTTCTCTAGTAATAATGAAGGGTATAAGAGAAAATGGTCTATATACTCCACTAGGTAGCCCATTGATTAGGGTGGCAGCAACGACATCCATCACTAGTCCTGAAAAATCAAAACTATGGCATCTTAGATTAGCACATGTTTCAGAAAGAGGGCTGAATGAACTGGAAAAGCATGGACTGTTGTATGGTGATATGCTAGACAAGCTTGCATTTTATGAACATTGTGTGTATGGTAAAACATGTAGGGTGAAGTTTAGTAAGTCTGTAAACAAAACCAAAGAAGCTCTAAGCTATATACATTCTGATATTTGGGGGCCATCAATGATAGAAACTCTTGGTGGTGGAAAGTTATACATCACCTTTATTGATGACTACTCAAGGAAGGTATGACTGTACATTCTAAAGACTAAAGATGAAGCCTTACATAAGTTTAAGATTGGAAAAAGATGGTTGAACTTCAGATAAGTAAGAAAGTTAAAAAGCTTAGAACTGATAATGGACTTGAGTATTGTAGCAATGAATTTTAGAATTTTTACAAAGTGCAGGGAATAGTAAGACACAAAACAGTAGCAAATACTCCCCAGCAAAATGGTCTAGCTGAAATAATGAATATGACCTTGCTAGAAAGAACAAGGTGCATGCTGTCAAGTTCTAATATCCCAAAGAAATTTTGGAGAGAAGCATCGGATACAATAGTCTATTTAGTGAACAAAAGTCCATCTACTGCAATCGGTTTCAAGACACGAGAAGAAATGTGGAGTGGACATGCCCCACAATATGATCACTTAAGAGTTTTTGGATGTGTGGCTTATGCACATATCAGACAGGATAAGCTAGAAGTAAGAGCTAGAAAGTGTATGTTTCCAGGCTATCCACATGGAGTTAAATGATATAAGCTGTGGTATCAAGATGGAAGTGTTTCAAAAACTTTCATAAGTATAGATGTAGTATTCAAGGAGACTGAAATGTTCATGAAGGAGTCAGAGTGATCAGATGTCATTTTACAACAATCAAGTGACAAAACTTAGATTGAGGTGGAATCTAGCAGCAAGGTATAATCTGATCCAACTCAATATGGTATGCAACAAACTGAAGAAAACTCTAATTTTGAAGAAGAACATGAAGATCAACCTAAACACAGAAATTATCAACTTGTTAGAGATAGAGTAAGGAGAGAGCATAAAGCATAAAAAAGACTTGTGTATGCTGACCTTATCCTATTTGCTCTATTAGTGGCTTCGAAAATAGATGACTCAAAACCTAAAAGCTGCAAAGAAGATGTATCTGGAAAACATTGCCTTTATCATCGCCTTTTGATTGTGTGGCTTATGCAGACATCAGACAGGATAAGCTAGAAGCAAGAGCTAGAAAGTGTGAAGCTACAAAAAAGATACAAAGAAGCTGTATCATCTCCTTTATTGATGACTACTCAAGGAAGGTATGACTGTACATTCTAAAGACTAAAGATGACGCCTTACAAAAGTTTAAGGATTAGAAAAAGATGGTTGAACTTCAGACAAGTAAGAAAATTAAAAAGGTTAGAACTGATAATGGACTTGAGTATTGTAGCAATGAATTTTAGAATTTTTATAAAGTGCAGAGAATAGTAAGACACAAAACAGTAACAAATACTCCTCAGCAAAATGGTCTAGCTGAAAGAATGAATAGAACCTTGCTAGAAAGAGCAAGGTGCATGCTGTCAAGTGCTAATATCCCAAAGAAATTTTGGAGAGAGGCACTGAATACAAAAGTCTATTTAGTGAATAGAAGTCCATCTGCATGCCCCACAATAAGATCACTTAAGAGTTTTTTAATGTGTGGTTTATGCACACATCGGACATGATAAGCTAGAAGCAAGAGCTAGAAAGTGTATATTTCCAGGCAATCCACATGGAGTTAAAGGATAAAAGCTGTGGTATCAAGATGGAAGTGTTTCAAAAACTTTCCTAAGCAAAGATGTAGTATTCAAAGAGACTGGAATGTTCACGAAGGAGTCTGAGTCATCAGATGTCATTTTACAGCAATTAAGTGACAAAACTGAGATTGAGGTGGAGTCTAGTAGCAAGGTATAATCTGATCCAACTCAATATGTTATGCAACAAGCTGAAGAAAACTTTGATTTTAAAGAAGAACATGAGGACCAACCTGAACTCAGAAATTATCAACTTGTTAGAGATAGAGTAGCGAGAGAGCATAAAGCACAAAAAAAATTTGAGTATGCTTACCTTATCTCATTTGCTCTATTAGTGGCTTCATAAATAGATGACTCAGAACCTAAAAGCTACAAAGAAACTGTATCTGGAAAACATGGAAAGAGTTGGCTGGAGGCAATGAGGAAAGAACTAAGGTCTCTTGACAAGAACCAGACCTGGACTCTTGTAGAAAAATCACCTAAGCAAAAGATAGTGGGCTGTAAGTGGGTGTTCATGAGGAAAGAGAACGTCATGAATCCAAGACAATCTATTTTCAAAGCTAGGTTGGTTGCAAAAGGCTTCACTCAAGGAAATTGATTACAATTAGATTTACTCTCTTGTGGTTAAGCACACTTTTATCAGAGTACTCCTAGCATTAATTGCTCACTTTGACATGGAGCTTGAGCAACTAAATGTTAATACAACATTTCTTCATGGAATTCTTGAAGAAAATATTTGTATGTCTCAAGTAGAAGGTTTCATAAGCAGATGTGAGGAGCAAAAAGTCTGTTTACTCAATAAATCTCTCTATGGTTTGAAACAGTTTCTAAGACAATGGTACCTCAAGTTTGATAATTTCATGATTAAAAATAACTTTCATAGAAGTTTGTATGATTTCACTATTTGCCTGCTTGAACTCATAGCTTTCCCCATCCTTTCTTACATCGATTCATACCACTGGCCTGTATTTTATTCCTCATTATACTTTCTCCTCTTTTATAATGTTTACATTCCTTAGATCCACACATTTCCCGTTCTTTGTGAAAAAGAGACCTTCCATTCTCTTGTCTTCCCTTTCCCAATTTTGGTTGGTTTTCACTAGCCAGTCCTTCTTGTTCAAACCCCTGTGATACGAGATATACTTGCTTTGACGACTTAGCTCTTTCCCCTTTCATTCCTTCTTAATTTATTTTGGTATTATTAACCCTTCACTATTATTCCACCGTAGACCAATTGAAAGGGATGTAGTACAGCTTAGTAGCGTCTTTTATATTAGGTACAAAATTTCACGGGTTACAATTCAGTTATTCCTACCTACTACTTCTCCTCTGGGCAGTAACGAGGGATCCATTGAGATCGATTCAAATTGGACATACAAAATTATTCATTTAATGAGACTAAATGCATGCAAGATTGTGTTTATTATAAATGGAAAGACAATAGAACATGAATTGTCATGTTGTTATATGTGGATAACATGCTTATTGCATCCACTGATATGACTGAAATACATACACTTAAGAAGTAGTGGAATTTGACCTTTGAGATGAAGGATTTGGGAGCAACCAAGAAAATATTAGGGATGAAAATTACCAGGGATAGAAAGCAAAAACTACTGTTTATATCCCAAGGTAATTACATTTGCTAGAATCCTGAAAACGTTTAATATGGAGAATGCAAAACCCATTCAGTACCATTAGCGGCACATTCTAAACTGTCTACATCACTCTCACCTTCTACTGAGGAAGAAAAGAGAGAAATGTGTAAGATGCCTTATTCAAGTGCTGTGGGAAGTTTAATGTATTCTATGGTTTGCACCATACCTGATTTGGCTTATACAACTAGTATCATATTTATGTCCAAACCAGGTCAAGATCACTAGAAAGCAGTGAAATGAGTGTTCATATATTTGAGAAATACATGTTTTCATGGTCTGTTGTATGGAAACTCAGTATCAGAAGTTGAGGATCTGGTTGGCTTTGTTGATTCAGATTATGCAGGAGATCTGAGTAGAAGAATTTCATTGACTAGTTTTATTTTCAAGCTATTTGTTTGTACAATTAGTTGGAAAGAAAATCTATAACCGATAGTAGCCTTATCAACTACATAAGCTAAATATATAGTTCTAATTGAGGCTGTTAAGGAAACACTTTGGTTACAAGGGATAGTTGGTGAGCTTGGAGTAAAGCAACATAGAGTGAAAATGCAATGTGACAACCAGAGTACTATTCACTTAATAAAGAATCACTATGAAAGAACCGAGCACATAGACATCGGATTACACTTTGTAAGAGGAATTATTCCTAGTCAGAAAATTGAAGTGGTTAAAATACATACTGATGACAATCCTAATGATATGGTTACCAAACCAGTGACATATGTCAAATTCAAGAAGTGTTTGGACTTGATACAAGTCACAGACTTCAAAGGTGCATGATGAAATATGAAGCTGGAGGAGAGCTGAGCTACTAATATGTTTGAATCTAAGGATGTTTGCTGCGTCAAGGTGGAGAATTTATGGACCATATGACTCAGCAATCAAGTTGACCTTCCACTGGTTAGTTATGTTACTTCTTCATTGAGCTGTCAATGACATGTGTATGTCCACGGGGCAAGCTAAGGGTGTTTATAGAATAATTAACTAGGGAATATTCTCCTGATGTAATAATATACAAAATCATTTTCTATTACTAGGAAGTGATTAGTCTGTTAGAGGATGAGATATAGTGTGTGTGATGAAATGAGGGAGAGAGAAGAGAGATGTGCAGGAGTGACTCTCTGTAATCTTTTCTTCTCATTGTAAAAACCTTACTTGAATATAGTAGATTGGCTCTCGAATGGATCCTGGATGTAGGCTTATCTTCATGGTAAGCTGAACTAGGATAAAACACTGTCTTCTTCTTCTTCACTCTTATTCTCCATTTGTTCTCTGGTTTACCATTCTATTGATGTTTGTGAACTTACTGAGTTAGCTACTGGTTTAGAGCTAGTTATAAGCTGTTTTATTCATACCAGAATCATGAAGGGTTGGTGATTGCGACAAGCATATATATCATCAAACACTTGTCCATGTTTAATTTCAACTCTAACAATATCTTCTTTAACTTTGAATTTTAAATTCAGAATAATTAAGTAGTTCTCAACATAGTTTACATAAACTTGTGATATTTGTGAGCCATATCATATTCTACATCAATTAATCTTTTTTACACTTTGAAAGAATTTTATCTTAGTGTCAAAGTTTCTCTCCACATAAGCATTAAACTGAATAAATACTTGTTTTGTATCAAATTTAAGTTTTAGTGGGAAGATTAAGTGAACCTAGTGAAATCATCAACAAAGGTAATATAATAGTTATAACCATTAATAAAATAAATAGGAGCTGATCCCCAAATATCAGTGAATAAAATTTCAAAAAGCTTTTTATTGATATTGTGTGAAAAAGGAAAACTTGCTTGATGAGATTTTCCTTGAGCACAAGCATCACATAATGACATATCTCTAGGAATACTATCAGGCAGCTTTACAAACTTGAAAACTACTCCTAAAACTTGTGCTAAGAGATGTCCCAGCCTTTGATGCCACAAGTTGGCTTTATTTACTCCGCTGATAGAAGAGAAGCAGTAGGTTTATATGTGAAATGGGTTAAGTTGTGTGATGGGAAACTTGAAGACAACACTCAATGGGAAATGGTAAAGTCCATCTCTAAGGACACCCTTTAGTAGTACTTCCTTCAAACTTTTGTCCTTCACAAAGCAAAAAATGGGGTCAAACTCAATTATAAAAGGATTATCAAGGAAAATTTAAGAAACACTAAGCAAATTTTTAGTTGCTGAGGGAACACACAACAACTAATCAAGTGTTAAGGTTACAAATTATTTTTTGTACTAAAAAATGATTTGTCAATATAAGTAATATTTAAAAGCTTACCATTACCAATCATCAACTTAGATTCAGCCTTATAGTCATTTTTTATGGAAAGATTTGCAAGGTCAAAGGTCGCATGACGGGTGGCTGCTCTATTAAGTTACCAGGCTGTATCATCAACTACACCTGTTGAGGTTGTGTATGCAATAGGATTCCTTGGTGTCATTGCACTCGAAGACTGAGAGTTATACTGATTTAGTGTAGTGGAACTTGAAAGATCGGGCTAAAAGTTTAAATCATATCTATTGTAACAGGTTGGTGCGTAATGACCTATTTTTCTGTATATTTGACGCGTAGTCATCTGTCCAGAACTATCTGTACCTCTTCTTCCTCTAACTTGATTTGAAACTTTTCTCTATGAGTTTTGAGGTGGAAAATTTTTCTGAGAGTAGTGACTAGGTCCATTTCTGGTAAAGCTTGTTGTATTAGCAGATGGTGTAAAAGTTTCAAAGGTACCAATGAGTTATTCAATGCACATCCCATGACTTTGCAACATAAAATGTGCCTTTTACAAGGACAATGTCACCCCTTGATGTCAAGTTGATAACTACTGGGTCACACTCAGTACCCAGTCCTCCTAGAACATATAATAGAAGATCATATTATGTGATTATCAGACTTGTTGCTGCTAAATTATCAGCAATGACTTCATCTTTAGCATGTAGTCATTAATGTTGAGTGACCATTTCTTCATTGTTTGCAACTGATACCTCTGTTGAAGTGTCCTTGCCTTGGATTATGAGGTGAAGATTTGCTTGAAGACCTCAACCGTTCATGGAAACTTAAGCAATGGACTATATGTCTAAACATGCTTTCTGTGATTGAGGACAATAACCAACTCATCAAATGTTGGTCTGTGGCCTTCTCCAACTTATAAACTCAGGGTTCAAAATCAATACTGCTTCAGTGGTTATGTTATCAGTATTGGCTGCATGAGTCTTGACAAACTCTTCAGGAATTTTGACAAACCAGTTAGGTAAGCTTCTAAGTCATAGGCTCTAGCTATAAAGAGTATTTGAGATTTAAAAAAAATGTAGTTGTTTCTATCAAGTCTAATGGAGACGGTGATAGTATTGTTTAGTAACATTGTGGTTAAAGAAGGAAGAGGATGAGTATTGATAGTAGGTAGGTTAATGTTTGAGCTAGAAGTAAGAGAGGTTGCTGTTGAGGGTGTTTCAACAACATTTGTGTTATTTGCTACATTTATGCTATTTGTAGCTACATTTGTTGTAGCATTCGAGTTTGACTCAACCATTCTTTTTAGAGAAGCAGAAAAGGAAAATGTGTAGAGTGGGAAAAACATGCTCTAATACAAAGATAGGAAAATAGAGAAAAGGAGAAGAGTGAGTTTTTTGTGTACTAATTGAATGATTGAGTGATTAAATGAAAAAAAAAAACTATTTATACAATCTAAAATAAAAAATATTCTCAAGACAAATAAAAGGATAATTAAATTAGGAAAATGATTGGCTAATGATTAGGGAGAATTATAAAAATGTCCATAAAGTTTTTTTTTGCAAAAATAGCCGAAATACTCATCCACTGCGTAATTTTGGTAAATAAATTATTTACCACGCTCATATTCTCGGCCATTGTTGCAAATAAAAAAATTTCGACCATTGTTGCAACTCCACCCCGAAACCTATATTTTCCTGTTATTTTCCCTAATGATTATCCAATCATTTCATAATCCTTTTGAGAGAGGAACCAATGAGCTAGGAGGTTACAAAGAATATTTCTTTCATGTTGTTTTGCTTCCTCATTGGCCATTGTCATCGTCCAATAGAGTGATGAGGTTGGAAGCTAATAATATGTTATGATGATAGCCACTGGCAGTGTACTTTGTGGCTGGTGATGACATGTGCTTTAAGTTGCCATATTGACAGTGAGCTGGTGGTATAAGTAGTGCCAAGTCAGCACTGACTAAAGGATGCTGATCAATAGAAGCAAGGAAACATGTCCAATGATGTGCGTGAAGCTTGAATCTAATACTTTTTCGTGTAACGTAGGTGCTAAATTGGCTAAGAATATTGTGCAGGGAGGGAGTATATAGCACTACGACAAATAAACAATAGGTAAAAAAATGATATTGTGTTGTTTGGATAACATTTTTGAAAACGTGGTGTATCTAAATGTTATTATAAGTTTGAATCATACCATAACGTTTTTTTCAACGTTATAAAAAGAATTGTAATTAATTCATTCTATTTAGATTTTTATTTCTAAGTAATAAAGGATGCAACCCACATTGATCTTGATTGTTGAAAAAAGAATTTTGTTCAGTTATCAGAATAGTCAAGTAACAAAACAAAGATAGATTCATCAACGCATGTCTCTCTCATAAGACACAAAACCGTTAAAAACAATTAATCAAAGATGATGAACACAAAACCACACTGCTTAGAATCTTGAGATGCACTTTTCTCCAATATTCAAAGATAGTCCAACAGTACTTAGTTAACAAACCCACACTGCTTCCTGATTTCTCCAGCCGTGCCAGTGAGGACACCGATCTGCCCCATTTTCACCATAGACTCAGCAAAATCTTCAGCAAAAGTCGAGCCATGAGTGGTGACTTGAAGTGCTACGTAAGCCTTTGTCTCGGCATCATCAAGGAGAGCTGAATCAGATTGGAAAAGACCTCTTCTTTTGGCAACAATAGTGTAATAATCTTCATCAAACGACTTGAAGCTTCCTGGGTCCATCTCAACAAGGGTAGATACGTCTCCTGGCTTACACTTTCTCTTCAGAGCGGCAATGTAGTTCTTGTCCAATTTTGGGTCAGAGTCACCTTGCCCAGTGAAATTGTACAAACGGTTTGAAAAGGAGGAGCAGTGAGATGTTCCAATGGTGTGTCCTCCTACAAAAAGGAAAAAAAAGGATCATTAATAAATAGTCGGTCTCATCAATAATGATGTTTCAATACGCGTTTCGGATGAGACCGTTATTGATATTAATATTTTTCTTTTCTAGGCTTGACAGATAATTTGATACGCCTATAGATGCAAAAGATCTACTGTTGAAAAGCAAAGCTAATGAATTTCTTTTCCTTGTTTCCTAATACGGCTAACCAACATGTTAATCATTGATTATAATAAATTGGATCTTTACCTGACAAAACGACCAAGTCTTTAACACTAAGACCCAATGAAAGAAAGCTTGCTTTAAGTTGGGTAATGTTAGCAAAAGGAGGTGGTAAATTAATTAAGGCCTCCCTTGATATTGACACTGTTCCGTCTCTTCTTCCTGTTGGAACTTTCCAAAAGGGTCCATGTAGCTGAAACAAAAAAGTTGATTTTTAGTCCCAAACATTCTAATTGATAATAAAGTTATGAACATATAGGTCAAGTTTTATTACCACTCTAACAGAGTCACGAGCTACTAAGGCTAAGATATCAGCGCAGGAAACGACACCGGGGCACTTCTTTTCTACAGCCGCTTTAACAATATCGATAATGTTGAAGCCTCTTAGACTTCGGTTAGGGATTGAGTCTTTCTCCGCCGTGTTGTTTGGTGTAGAATCTAGTAGAACCGAACCATCACATCCCTATCTCACACTAAGTTTGTTAGAATTCTCCGTAAATCAATATCACTATTGTAATATTATTAAAAACGAGATCACTATCCGTAAATTAATAAATTGATAAAGAATCGTCTCCTTAATGATTTAAAGTGAAAATAATAGAAACAATTAATGATTTAAAAAAAGTGAAAATAAGAGAAACAATGTTTATGACTAACTTATGTAAAAGCTTGTTCAAAATACTCTCGAAAATCAGGTATGATTGCAAAATACACATTCGCGAGTATTTTCTTTTATTTTAAGAACAGAAAAATAAAACTAAAACCGCTACCAAACATGACACTTTAAGGGCAGAAAGATATCAATTGTCAGTGAAATATTGCTAAAAAAAGATTATAATAAAAAGCCTAAGATAGTTATGAATAACATACCCTGACAAAACAATCATGGAAATGCATTCTCAACAAAGGTGCAGCAAGAGTTGGAACTCGAGTAAGATATTGAAAAACTGTCTTAGCGACAATAGCCTCTACATCAGGACAGGTCTGCTGATAGAACCCGACAGTCAAGTTCTGTGCATTTGTAATGTCCGATACACAAAGAGCAAGAAAGATTGGAACAAACAGGACTGAAAATAGCTTTTGAATGGCCATTTTCACACAAATTGGGAAAGACTCAGGGAATCAGGTGTGGTTTTCAGCAGTGAGATGGCATTGAACATGTGTAGTCTGTTATTTATAGTTGAGTTTAGGCCTTTGAATTTGTCTCATATTAACTGTCATTTGAATTTATAATTATTTATTTTTTGCTTCTCTTGCTGACTTTAACAATATCTTTAAGGAAACCGATTTTAACATCGAAAGAGCAGAAAATTAGCAATTAAAGTCTAATAACATCCAATGCCTGCATTTTCAATATGAACGTGGGAAAAGAAAGATGACAACTGAGGTTTATACATTTTTATTTTTACTTATATATATATATATATTATGTTTATGGACATACCTGCCACTCTATATATGTATGTTGAATATTTATAAATCACAATTAAAAAGTTTACGTTAAATAATATTGGTTTGATAAATGTTGTTCGAAACAAATTTTACTATTTCGAAACACTTTTAGAACAAACATATATTCAAATATTTTCTCAAATATTTTTAAATACACAAAAAAAATATATTTCATAATTATTCAAATGTTTCATATAAATACGGATATGGAACAATTTTAATTATTGTTAAATTGGACACGACATTTTATTTAACTTTGACTGTGGCTGGCCAGTAAGCAAAGAGAGAATGAATGTTAAGGGTTGAAAAAGTGTTAATTAATTAAATATGATATTAGCACGTACAGTGAAGCCAAATTAGTAGGAATCTCAAACTAATTCATTTTAAGAGTATGAAATAAAGAGAATGCATGGCACGTACCCAACTTGGTTATTATCAAAATGAAATCCCCCGAATGTACACTTAGATACGTGTTGACCTTGCTACTAATTAGAACATGTCTAAGAATCATACGATTTTGGTGCTCTTTCATTAAATTATAACAAGTTGCTTTGAAACATTCATTTTGTTCATTAAGGTCGTAGCTGTTACTAATGCAATTAGTAACAGCCGCTACTCTATCTCCCTTTTTTTTGGGAGAAATTATTGGGAAGGATGATCACAATGTGACGGTCTCTCTTGATAGTTATCACGAGTAGATAAGCCTATAAAAGTAGGCATAACTATCTACGAGACAAATATCTTGAGGGACAGCCACATTGTGGCCGCCTCTCCTTATAGTTTCACCTTTGCCTCTTTTATTCGTCACTTCATATTGTTTTCCTCCTACTGCTGGAATGGGAGATCTTTATGATCTCTTTGTAGAGAGTTATCAATTTTGATATAGATCTATGGTAGTTTTCATACATTCAAATTAAGATATGTTGTGCTTTTGTAATTTATTTTCTCGTTTGTGGGGTCTAGTATGACTTTCTTCTAAAATTGATGATTTTGAGACTAATATTTGGAAGTTTTCACGCAGTAGAACATCTTTAATGTGCGCAAATCATTTTTTTGTGCCATTTGACGAGTTGAGGAGTTGTAGTCAGTGGAATGGAAAGCATTTTCTCATAATTTTAGCTCAAGCCAAACTTCCTCCGAAATTTGGTGGAAAGCATTTTCTGCTACCATCTATCAATAAATAGATTGCCCACACCTGTCCTCTCTAATCATTCAACCTGATTATAACTTTCTCATGGTTTTTGGATGCATATGTTTTCTTTTTTTGAGACCTTACAACAATTATAAACTTAGATTTTATACCAAAAAGCGTGTCTTCTTAGGATACAATCTATTCTATAAAGGTTATTATTGTTTGAACCTCTTATATGGTAGAATGTACATATCTAAGAGTGGTTGTGTGGTTAATGAGACTGAAGTTCCCTATCCTACACTCACTAGTACTCAAACAACTTCACAACCACAAAGTACTCCTACCATATTACATCCTCTCCCTTTGTCAACTAGTACAGGTCCATCTACATCTCTGCTGCAGTATCTCCTTCAGGATCTTGTTCCGCACAAATAGAAGATGACAACTCTAACTCACAAGGTAACATCTCCCACTCATCTAACTCCTCTCCTAATTATCATTTTTCTTTTTCTCAAGTACAATTTCTACATTCACCCTCTCCTCCCCCCACCATGTTCAGATGTTTTACCTGTTACTTCCACTGTTGAGTACTACTGCTACTTTACCTTAGTTACCAAGGACAAGGTAACTCAAATCTAACTCTCAATGTCAAAGCAACACTCTCTAATCTTGTCTGATATGTTGTAATGCAATATTAGTGTCAAGCCTTACTCAAGAACAACACTTGGAGCTTCGTTCATTCTTCTGATCTTACCAACTAGTTGCCAACAAATGGGTTTTAAAGATTAATTAAACACAATCATGACCGCACAATGCAAAGGTATAAGTCCAAACTGGTGATCAAATGATTCCAACAGAATGCATGAGTTGATTATTTTGATATTTTTAGCCCTTCCGTCTTACCATGTACCATCAGAGTTATTCGTATTTTAGTTGTCACCAAGGAATGGAGTATCCAATAACTTGACATCAATAATGCCTTCTTACATAGAGATTTTAAAGAAACGGTTTACATGGTTCAACCATCAGGTTTTATTGACCAAGACAAGCCTAATCATTTTTGTAAGCTTAACAAGGCACTCTATGGCCTCAAACAGGCTCCAAGAGCCTGGTTTGACAAGCTCTAACAAGTCTAAGTTTCATATGGGTTCACAAATGTAGTTTCAGATACCTCAGGATTTCCACTATTTTCAGGCAAACATATGATCTTCATCCTTATTTATGTTGATGACATCTTAGTCACAGGGACTTGTCCTTTGTTGGTTAATCATGTTATCTCTCAGCTCAACTATCAGTTTGCTTTAAAAAATCTTGGACCTTTGCACTACTTCTTGGGCTTTGAAGCTTTTAGAGACAATTCTGGCATTTATCTCATACAATCTAAGTGTTACAATTGTTATATTGTGCAAGTGTACACTATCGTCGGCAAATAATAAGTTTCTATAAAAATAGAGTATCATCCATAGGATTGATTGATATTCATTATTGAAATTAACTAGACTTTAATTCTAAATGAGAATGATGAAAAATTAAGAGTTTTAATTAAATTAAAACGATAAAGATTTGATAAAAAAATAATTCAAATTTGAATAGATAAAAGATCTAGGAATTCCAATTTCACTAAACCAAACATGCTCAAAATTCTAAAACTCAATCAATCAATGTTTATCAAATTATTGAGAGCGAATTTTTTTAAAGTAATTATCAATCTTTCTCAAGCATCGATAACAATGAATAAAAAATACTAATACCACATCTCTGTCAAGTTCAATAAGTTGAAACTCATTAAACACAGAAAATTATAACTACTACACTAGATCCATAATTATCTCTAACTTATGAAATTATAATGATGTTATAAATAACTATCAAATTTAATCATCACTTCTCAATCTTAAAATTAAATCTAAAATCATGCAATAATTGGCTAGACGATCACAAGCATTAAGAACGTATTATGACACTCAATAATATTGAATAAATATCGATTGAATTGAAAATCAAAATTTATGAACAATCATGGTTTGGTTATGTCGTAGCCCTAGATAAGAAATGTAGATCATACTGGAATAGGAAAATATCCTAATAATATTCATGAACATAGAGGAAAAGAGAATAAAAAATTAGATTTAAGGATGAATTGAAGTTGAGATCCGTCTCCTAGTTGGATCCGTCTTCGTTTCCTCTCCAAAAGGCTTTCTCATCTGCCTCCCACGTCCCAAAAAGTCCCCAAAAAGATCTAAAATATTCTATTTACACATTAGGGTTTGATAAGGATAAAATAGAAGAAAAATATAGAAAACGTTATCGCGCCAGCATCTTGGCGCGACGTCTGTCGATGTCGGGACGCTGGTCCTTCTGCTCAGTCCCATCCTTTTCTCGATTTCTTCACATTTTTGCCTTCCAAGTCTTTTAAAATCAACCCAAATGCACAAGAATATTTACCTATAAAAATAAAAATAAAACAAAAATAAATCAAACAATAACTCTAAAAGAACCAACAAAATTAAAGTTAAGATTAACTAAAATATGAGTTAAGTTACTAAGCATGCATCTGATCTACTTGTTAAGGCAAACGTGTCTACTACCAGTAGTAGCCCAACACCCATGTCTCCCTTTTATAAGCTTCAATTTACTAGAACACCTTTCTCAGATCCTACTCTTTATAGAAGCATCATAGGGCCTCTTCAGTATCACACCATGAGAAAACCTGATATCACATTCAATGTGAATAAACTTAGTCAGGTCTTGTCTGAACCCACTATTGATCATTGGAACGCTTACAAGAGGGTCCTTAGATTCATCAAAGGCACAACTCATCTTGGTTTACACTTCAAGCCAGCTTTTGTTTTGTCTCTAGAATGCTATTATGATGAAAATTGGGCTAGCTCAGTTGATGATAGGAAGCCCACCAGTGGTTTCTGCTTATTTCTTGGAGATAATCATATCACTTGGTGCTAAAGAAAGAAAAATGGTCGTGGCCAGATCAAACACATAATCTGAATATAGAGCATTTGCTCTTGCAGCATCAGAAATTCTCTGGCTTCGATCCTTACTTACTGAACTCAGACTGCAATTGTGCACCATCACTGTTATTTGGTAGGATAATCAGAGTGCTAATGCTCTTGCTTGCAACCCTATTTTTCATTCCAGTACAAAGCACATTGAGCTTGACATTCACTTCATAAGGGAGAAGACAATTCATGTAATTCAAAGTTAGATATGTTCCTTCATCTTCTCAAGTTGCTGACATTTTAACTTAACCTCTACTGCCTCCTTATATCACTTGAGGGGCATTGATCAACATCCTTTAGTCGTGCTGACTTTGCACTACTTATGACACCTCACTGTCAATATGTCAACTTAAAGCACATGTCATCACCAGCCACAAAGCATATTGCTATTGGCTATCATTATAATGGATTATTAGCTTCCACACGTCATCGTTCTATTGGACAACGACAGTAGCCAGTGAGGAAGTAACACAATATTGAGGAATGACTGAATAATCATTTTCCTAATCTAATTATTCTTTTATCTAACTTAAGAATATTTTTTATCTTAGATTGTATAAATAGCTTTTTTCATTCGTGGATGTAATCATTTGTTCATTTGATCAATGTATAGAAAACTTCTTCTCCTTCTCTATGTTTTCTTATTTGCTTCATAGATTACATCATCTTCCAATGAGTTTTTTATTCTATAACTCCGTGATATTTCGGTTGTATTAACGTTTGACTCTTAATATGTAAATGAGCTCCCAATTGTTAGTACACTTAGTGAAAAAATATTCGAACCATGTTGCATTAAATGGTTTTTGAGTTAATGAAAATTAAATATTTTTTAGTATATTAACATTTATTTTTCGTATTTTGTTTACTAGATTGAGCTGTTATCTTTATAGCAAATCCACCATCAGTTAACAGTAATTTCATTAACTTGCTATTAATGTTATTACTAAGATAAAAATATATTAATATCGGGGGCCAAACAAACAAAAAATTGAAAATGGGGCAAATTTTCTTAAGACCCTTATTTTTTGCCATAATAAAGAAATTATCGTTACACTATTTTCATTACTTTAATTGAAAGTATTTCTAAAAATATGACAGTCAAATGGGGTAGTTATATACACTTTAATATTTTTATAAATTTAAATGAGACAAATTGTATATTTATCTTACAAATTCAAAGATGATAAATAGTATACAATTGATAATTTTATAAACTTAAAAGGGCAACCAATTCAATTCAACTTATTTTGTAAATTTAAAGGATGAAAATAGTATATTGCTGGCAATTTTACAAGATTTCTACTAATTAATATTTTTATTGTATAATAAATTATAAAATTAAAGAGGGGTAATCCCCCCTTTAGTATAATGTGGGCTCTCTCTTGATTAATATGATTATAACGTGATACTAACAAGAAAAAACTTTCATTTAATAAGAATTATAAGTTAGCATTAATGGTGTTAATCATAATAATCGCATGTTATCATTTTGATAAATGTATATTAACACGACAATAAAGACACTTTCTTCTAATAGGGTATTGGTATTCAAGGTGAGTTTTAATATATTATAACATATTAATGATATGATTATATTATATTAATGTTTATTTAATATATTAATCTTCAAGATTAACGTTGTTAAATTTCATCTAATAGTATATTAACTTTCATTCAACAAGTTAGTTACATATTATATTAGGATAATAATATATTGATAAGAATATATCATGTTATTAGCTGAAAATTTCAATATAGTAGTAATATTCAGGATTAGTGTTGTTAATATCCGAGGGATGCCCCTTGTATTGTGTAATCATTGGATAATCATTACAAGGAAAGAACACTAGAACAAAACAAATTACGAAATCAAACTAGAAAACCTAGGTCCACATCTCAATGTTAGAATCAAGAATAAAAGCTTTAGAAGGTTAGAAGAAACTAAGTCTCTCCCTAATCAAGAACATAACCTTTTTCTGAATAAAAAGATATTTCTAAGATTTTACTCAGAAAAATCCTTCTATTTCTTTCAAGTCCAGTACAAAATCATAAAAGAAATAATAATCCTAGCCTGGAGTGCCGTGGAACACACTATTAATAATAAGGCAATAGAGAAACAAATGAACTATAGACTCAGAACATGTGGTGCAGAAGACACATTCAGGACCAGTAGAAGAACATCAGTGAGAAATTCTATCTTTGGTGGAAACTTTGTTAAGACAGGCAAGCCAAGCAATGAAAGAACATGTGGGGATATGTCCTGAAAACCAAATAAAAGACGCCCAACAAACCTTTTGTCTATGTTGCATCAATTTGTTGTATGTGGATCTGATGGAGAAGGAACCTGAAAAAGATGCAGACCAAGCCCATGAATCTTCACTATGAGCATTGTGGTTTGCAAGATCCAACCTAAAGCTCTAGTAGACATGATAACATAAAGATTATGGTTGGTCCAATACCATCTCCCATCCCTTATCAGAATTGAATGGGGAGAGTTAAGGAGAAGACCAGAACAACTAAGTTAGGATGTTAGGGGTCAGTAAATAAAGATAAGTTGGATCCACCACCAATCTTGGCCGAGCAAAATTGGGACATTTATCCCGGATCTTGAGTAGTTTCCTCCAAGACTAAGAAGGATCTGCAGGAAGCTTCACAGTAAAGATAGAATGTTTCTTTAAGAGATTATGTTTGCACCAAACAACCCACCAGGAATCCTTAGAATTAGCCATAATCTTTCGTAAGTGTTTTAAGATAGCAGCCTGGTTTCAAATAGCCAAATCCCAGATACCCAAGCCATCATCATCCAAAGGAGAATAAATATCATCTCAAGCAACTTTGGGCCCCGTCATCTTCTCTGTATTGTTGTTCCAAAGAAAATTTCTTAAAACTGAAGTGATTTTATTCATGACAGATTTAAGAGAATAAGAAGACTCAATAAATAACCTTGGATAGCCAAAAGAAGAGATTTAATAAGTCGAAGCATGCCTACAAAGGTAAGAAATCTGTTCTCCTAGGCTTTAGTTCTACTAATGATCTTGTCAACAAGAACTTCACAATCACTTTATTTAATATGGTAGAGATAAGAGGGATCCCCATGTATTTGACTGGGAGAATGCCTCTAGTAAAACCTGTTTCTGCAATAATATCTACCAGAACAGAATCCTCCTACCTAGAGAAGAACATAAAACTTTTAAAGATATTAGGATGTAAACCAGATAAGTTGCTAAAAAGATTAATACCATCTTTAACAGTTTTTATAGAACTAAGGTCACTTATGTAGAAAATCAATAAATCATCAACAAAATATAAATTAACAATTTTATCCTTTTTACACCTCCAATGGAATGAGAAAGAAGGGATGGTAGCACATTTATTAAGAATGCTTGTGAGAACTTCCATAACCAACATAAAAAGATAAGGGGAGAGAGGATCTCCCTGTCTGAGTCCTCCGTAATAAGGAATTATGACCATGAAGACCTCCATTGAAGTTTATTGAATAAGATTGAGTGATGACACACTCCATTATCCAGTCGATAAACCTGTTAGGAAAATCAAAAGACTGGAGAACCTTTCATAAGCCTTAAGAAGGTTCACTTTTAATGTGCATCTAGAACTATTGTTTTTGGCTGTGATAACCTCTCATGATTGAGTTAGAAGAATATTATTAGAGATAGCCCTACCAGGAACAAAAGTAGTCTGATTTATGCTCATAAGACTAGACATGACACCTTTTAACCTGTTAGCAATTAACTTTATGATACATTTATAAACAAGATTGTTGCGAGCTATGGGTTTGAATTTAGTGACACGAGAAGGATTACGGACCTTGTGAATGAGAGTAATAGCCGTAAAGTTTAAGGATTTTAAAAGTTCACCACGCTGAAAGAATTCCAGAACAGCTACACAAACATTCTTACCAATAATAGCCCAAGTCTTCTTTAAGAAGGAAGCAGAGAAGCCATCAGGCCCATGAGCCTCTGAATCATTGAAGGAGAAGAAATTGCTTAATATCCTCCTCAAAAAAAGGTTGGTTGATCATCTCATGCATATCGGTCTGCATTTTATAAGGAATCACTCTGTCTATGATCTCTCAATTAGTAGCTGGGATAGTATCCTGGCTGTCCAAATGGTTCCTGACTTCTTGTAAAAATAAATAATATGATTTTGAATAGTATCAGGACTTTCCAGGAAGGAACCATCAAAGTCCTTCAATAAAACTTGCAACTTACACTACACTTTGTAAATTCCCGAGTGTGTGTGTGCCGCCTTAAGTCACCCAACTTATTAGTCTGAAATAAGTTCATGTAACCAAGTCTTATAAAAGCACATCTATTAATACATAATTAGAACTTCATAGGCCAATTTTGCATGTTACTCTCCACTAATGTAGGCAAACCACAACACTCAAGATCAATAGGACTTTCGTAGGTTTGTAATGTATGACTAGTGTTTAGGGTAGGATAAAGGGTATTATTTCTGTTAAATCTTTATCCATAGTTACACATGCATTCTAGGAATCAAGAGTTTAACTCAACTTCTCTTGCCACACCTTTAAAGTTGTCACTTTCCACCACTTGAATTAGCAACCACACCCAACAATTGTTTTTTTTTTTCATTTAATTTTCTTAAGCATCTCTATTCCTTAAAGATCTTTCAGCTAATAGCTCCCAAACCAGTTGGCCTTAGGGTATTAGGTGTTGAGACACATCTTCAAGATTAGTCACTCAAGTCCAAGAGGCTACAAAATCAAACTTATTCACATATTTTTTTGAATAAATATATCAAAACTCCTCTCATCCACCCTAATTGTCATAGCTCCAATTATTTTCCTAGAACATCCAAATACTATGAGTACACATGGTTACTTGGAATTTTTTTTATAAGGTTAGGCAACTGTCATGAGTGGTAAAGAAAATGACTATTTAGGCTCAACATGGATAAGTAGGGAAAAATGATTCATAGGTTGGCTTGAAAAGCTCAAACGGTCCAAAGATGGCCTAAATCATGTCCTAAGTATAGCGTAGCCTAGGATTTCATCTCGAGCAACAATTAAACTAGTTCTAGAGTTCTTATGAGATCATAAAATTTTTTTAAGTCACATAAATATTCTCTAAGCAGAAAGACGATCAAACACTCAAGTCTAGGTGCTTAACATGTCAGGATTATCTATTGAAATGTAAATTAGCAAATAGTTCCAAAACACACAAATATACAAATTCATCCATTTTTTTCCAAAGTTATCGATAAATCAAAACCAATATCATCATAGGAGTTAGTGTTGTCAACTACAAACTGTCAAATTTTTATATTTTTTTAATAAATAAGGAAGCAAATGAAATAAGAAAATGAAATACGACTATAGAGAATATAAACAATGAAATAAAACTAAGCAATAAAATTATGAAATTAAATGCCACCACCCTCAAAACTAAAACTTTCATTGTTCTCAATGAAAAATATGTTAAAGAGGTAAATAAAGAGGCCTTCCATGAATTAGGATTCGATTTTCTCGTTGTCATTCTCCACATTGTTCATGTTGTCTCCAAATGAGGACATGAGTGGAAAAATCAGTGCCTGTGAAGAGATGAAAGGAGGAGATAAAATATTTGAGATCTAATTAAAGAGATAAAAATGGATAAAAATGGACTCTTTTAATAATAAGTAAATAAAATAAAAATAAAGAAAATAAAATTAGGTTACCTCCCGGTAGCGCTTGCTTTAATGTCTTCAGCCAGATATAATGTAGATGATCAAAATGAAACCAACACAATTATGTTTTTTTTTTTATCAATTTGATCATCCGAAAATAACTTTACATGTTGTCCATTGACTTTAAATTTCTTTATGCCAGAAATTGACCACCCTAGGGCCGTTTTGTGCTCTCTCAACACCCTCAAAAGTTTGCTTACCACTTAATGAAGCAAAAATAATGATAGGATCAGTAGAAGTTTCTCCCAGATACGTATAACAAATGTGGGTTGACAAATGCTTAAGTTCTAATATCGATGGTTTTTCAATAGATGGCAATTGTCTAGGTTTATCTTCTCCTAGTTTTTCAAAAGGTCTCTTAGTGAATATCGGCGGGGTTGCTTCCAACCGATCACACACTCTAAAATCTTCGAATCTTCCTTGTCAATAGCCCTAACTATACCTGATTCCAATGGCTCAATCGGATAGCTGGTATGAATTGCTTCTTCAATACATATTTCTGCACCATCCCATAACATTTGGGTATTTCATTGCTTTATAGACATTAAAATTTATCTGCGCTTCTCGCACACTGAAAATAAGCTACCATTTCTGCACATTACTAAAAGTTCTCCCCGTAGCTAAGAATGATCTACCAAGAATAATTAGAATTTCTTAGTCTTCCTCTATATGAAGAATAATAAAATCAGTTGGGAAGATAAATTTATCCACCTTTATCAAAACATCCTCGATAATCTCTTGTGGATATTTAATGGAACGATCAGCTAGTTGTAAAGAGACCGTTGTGAGCTTAACTTCTGCAAGGCCTAGCTTCTTGTAAACCGAGAAAAACATCAATTTAATACTAGATCCAAGATCACATAGAGCCTTTTCAATATAAGAATTGCCAATGGTGCATGGAATAGAAAAACTTCCAAGATCCTTTAGCTTCAGCGGTAATTTCTTTTGCAAGATAGCATTACACTCCTCAGTGAGTGTAATTGTCTCATACTCCTCTAGTTTTCTCTTGTTCGAGAGAATATTCTTCATGAATTTGACATAGCTCGGCATTTGTTCCAAAACATCGGCAAAATGAATGTTGATATATAGTTTCTTAAACAGATTAGGAACTTGGAAAACTGCTTGTTCAATTTCTACTTCTGGAACCGTTGAGGGTATGGAATAGATGTGAAATAAGGTGGAGGATTATTGGGAAAGAGCTTTGACTTAGGCTTGTCTTCCTTCTTTTCTAAATTTTCGATAAAATAGTCACTTACAACCTTAGTTTGTGCTTCAATTGGTTGAGAACTTTCAACAGTTACTTTCTTATGTTCCGCTAACTCCTTGCCACTACAGAGGGTAATGACATTTACTTGTTCTTTTGGATTCTTCTCAGTGTTGCTCGGCAGAGAGCCTTACGGTCTTTGAGTGAGTATTACTGAAAGTTGACCCATTTGAAGCTTCAAATTCTGAATAGACGTAGCTTGGCTCTAAATACTAATTTTTTATATTACTGAGGCTGAAATTGAGGTTGAGTAGCAACCTGTGGATTTATCACATTCTGACTATTCTTCCAAGAAAAATTCGGGTGATTTTTCCTTCCTTGGTCGTAGGTGTTGGAGAATGGGTTATTCTGCATGTTGTAACTCTCAACAAAATTAACATATGTTCTTATTAAGAACGAGCAAAGGGATTACCAACTTAGCATTCAGTAGTATAATGAGATCCATTGCATGAGTTACAAACTTCTTGTGTAGCACGAATAGCACTAACATTGATGGTGAAAGACCTCAATTGCTTGAACATTGTAGATACTTGAGTTGTGAGCGGTGAGAGTATTGGCTTCATGAACTCCATAATTCTTTCTTAGTACGTTGCGCTCAGTTGGTCATTGATAGGCATTAGCAGTCATTTCTTCTAGCAAAGCATAGACCTCCTCATGTGCTTTACTCATCAAAGCACCTTATGCTATGACATCCACTAGTGTCCTGGTTGAATTCCCCAATCCATTGTAGAAAGTTTGGATTTATAGCCATTCATGAAGTCCATGATGTGGGAATCCCCTCAACATCTCTTTAAACCTCTCCCAAGCTTTATAAATAGACTCCATATCATATTGGGCAAAGGTAGTGATCTCATTTATTATCTTGGCTGTTTTATCTGGTGGAAAGAACTTGGCCAAAAATTTCTCAGAAAGGCCATTCCATGTAGTGATTGATCCAGCCGGCAAAGAGTTCAACAAACTCTTAGCCTTATCCCGAAGTAGAAATGGGAATAATCTCAGCCTAGTTTCTTCATTTGAGAGATTCTTACACTTGTATGTCTCATAAATTTCAAGAAAAGTGGCTGTGTGAACATTTAGGTCATCATTAGGTAAACCACTGAATTGATTAGCTTGCACCATTTGAATAATAGCTGGCTTAATCTCAAAATTATCTGCATTAATAACCTGCGTTGAATAACAGACGCAACCTCATTGACTACTAGCATAGCATAGTCTCGAATTGTTTGATTATTTTGGTTGTTCACAATTTCAGGATTCTCTCTAACATCACTCATGATTTCTTGAGGTTGTCTAGAAGCTTGTCTCCTCACTTTTCTATTTTGATGACAAGTTCACTCAATTTATGAATTAAAAGGAGTCAAATTGCTTCCAAACCGTCTCATACACCTCAGAAAATGCCTGAGAATTCAAAATAAGAAACAACCGTAAATAAAAGAAAAGAAAAACTCAAAGTAAAATTGATATATGTAATTTCAATATTAATAAACAAAATCAATCCTCGACAAAGGTGACAAAAACTTCTTACAGTTTTTGAAAATGCAAGTGTACACTATCATTGTCATTTTATAAAATTCTATGAATATGGAGTATCTTCCACAATGATTGATTGATATAAACTATTGAAATCAACTAAGCACTAATTTAAATTGAGAACATCGAAAAGTGAGTTTTTTTATGTAATATTAAACTAAAATAGTTAGGAATATTAAATCAAAATAATATGAATTCACTGATTAAAAGTTCTAGGGATTCTGATTTCATCAAACCAATCATGCTCAAGATTCTAAATCTCAATCAATCAATGTTTATGGTAATTCTGACAATGAATTTATCTAATGTAATTATCATTATTTCTCAAGCATCGATAATAATGATTCAAGTATTCAAATCTCACATCTCTGTCAAGATTAAATATATTGAAACTCATTAAACACAAGAAATTATAATTGCTACACTAGATTCATAATTATCTCTAACTTATAAAATTCTAATGGTTTCATGACAACAGAAAAATTTTATCATCACTTTTCAGTCGCAGAATTAAATCCCAAATCATTCAATAGTTGCTCAAATACTTACATGCATTAAGAACATATCATAACACTCAACGATAATGAATAAACATCGACTAAATTGAAAATCAAAATTAAAGAACAATCATGGTTTGGCTACATCGTAGCCCAAGATCGGAAAACTAAAACATACTAAAATAAAAAAGCATCCTAATGATGTTCAAGAAAGTAGAGAAAATAGAAAATAAATACTGGATTTGAAGATGAAATTGGTGTTGAAATTCATTTTCGATTTGGATCTTAATCTTCTCCTCTTCAAGAGTTTTTTTCTTGTCTCTCACGTCCAAAAACCTCCTCCAATAACCCTAAAATATTCTATTTATACACTAGGGTTTGTGAAGGATAAAATTGGAGTAAAAATCGCATAAAATATCTTTACCACGCAGGCGTCGCAATGCTAGAGATTCTGTTGCTTGACGTCACTCCAGCGCTAATGCCTCTCGCCTTGTGTGCCAGTGTCGCGACGCTACCCATTCTACCCAGATACATCTGTTTATCACTTTTTATTTCGCCTTTTTCCTTCTCAATCTTCCAAAATCACCCCAAATGCACTAGGAATAACTTACCTAGAATATATGAACATAAATCAAGCAATAAATCTCAAAGAATAAGCTAAATTAAAGCTAAGATTGTCTAAACAATGAGTGTGAAACATATAAACTCATAATGTGTTGTTGGGCATTCTCAACCCCAAAAAATATAACTATCCATTCATTCATACATATCTTATATTATACAAATAATGTAAGAAAACTCACACAGTATTTAACATATAAAATTCTAAAGACCGCTCTGCTACCACTTGTTGGTGACCGCGGCGCACGCACGACGTAAGCGTGTTAAAAAAAAAATTAAAGAATCGAATCTTTTAATAAAAAAAATTGTGCATCGCCACGATAACCAAAAAGACTTTTTATTGAAAGCTCTTTTCAATCAGCCAGGATCCATTATATATTTATAAATTAAATCTACAACATACTAGGTTAGGAATCATATACCTCTTGTAGTCTAAATCAAGCGTCCTCGTAAAAACGATCGATCCTCCATTCTCACAAAATTGTTCTAACGATCAGCAGACTCAAAGATCTACCCTAAGATTTTCTAAGTCAATTCTCATGCACTAGGACGTGTGTGAGCATGTAGCATATAAGAAAAAAAATTTCTATCTCTAGATGTAATCAACACATGAGATCTTGAGATTTTACTGAGAAAAACTTTTGTGAGACTATTCTTAAAAAGAACACAATGATGATTCTTTTTAGAGATTTGATTAACTCTTAATCGTAGAGAAAAAACACCTTGATTCAAATGATTGATATGATTGATGCTGTCAAAATAATATCTGTATATCTTTCTTGATAATGGCATATAAGATATTTAGGGATAATTAAAATTAAATATTAATATTTAATTTTAAATTATCCAATATAGTTGGACCCATTATAATTAGCACAGTGTCTCACTGTAACACTGTAGTGCTATGTGGCACTACAGTAGTCCATGTCAATTTCTAATACCCAATTAGTGATTGACATATGATAATTACTGTAAATAAATATTTATTTTAATCAGATCAATATCTGAATATCAGTTAATTTAAAATTAACATATGTGATTATCCATATCAACTAAATTATCTGTTATTTTGTAAATAACAAATTTAATCGATCCAAATTATTATCAATAATAATTTAATTATCTAAGTTCATAAATTAAATATTATGTCTCACTAATTGATAATTAGAAAAATAATCGATAACTATATATACCTAATTTCGAAAATTACATTTATATCTATAAATAATTCAATTAATCAATTCTTAATTAATTAATCACATATAATTATCTCATAGTTATGTATTTGCCCCAAAATTAAAAATTCATTTGCAAATTAGTCCTTTTCTCATGTCCTAAAATATTCATTCCCTAGGCTACGTAGTATAGATGTAACTTGGAGACCATGGACCTATAATCTTATGTTCCAATAAATCAGATTATTAATTAAAAATTTTAATTAAATAAACTTATTTATTAATTCAATTATTACTCAACTATAAATGTTTAATTACACTCTTAGAGTTATAGATTATATTTATAGAGTATTCTCATGTAGTCTACTGATATAATCATGTCATGTAGTTATGTCCTCCAATTATTGGTTCGTAAATTAGAACTGGTCAAAATTACCATTTTATCATTCTAATTACTTCTTGTTCCTTAAGTACTATTAATCCACTAGTGAATGACTAATTTATAATCGTATTATAAATTTGAGCTCAATAACCATTCAGTTCTAGAATTAACACTTAAGGGAACCAATATATGATTCGTTGGGAAAGCTTGGATTCCAAATCTTGTAAGATTATGTTCTCAGCCATCCATATCACTGAATCTCTAAAACAAAAGTCACTAGTCTGTTTTACAAACAAACCTTAACAAGTGAATCAAAAGATCCCGTAGACATGTATAGGAGTTCATGACTACTTAGAATTCAGACTAATCTACATATGATCATCGAATTGATGTGTATTAAATTTTTATGATAAATGACACGTTGATAAATATATTAATTCACATCAGTTCGATCGCATATAATCTCATTATATAAAGTACCTTAATAAGATATACATCCACATCTATGATCCGGATCTAGATCATATGCATTCATAATGTTTAGTGAACTGTACTAGCAACCATTCATTAAAGATTCTATAGTTTAATATATTGCTGATAATTCTATTCATTATCTATGATTTTAATCCTCTCGTACTAATACGAGATCATACTCTCATTAATGAATATAAATTTTTTAGATATTTATATAAATTATTCAACAATAATTTAAAAGAACAATGTAATCATCATTAAATTTCATATCAAATGCCAATACTCATACTTTGAGGGCATAACCTCCAACACTTATAAACCAACTATCAGTCCCTTCCAAACTGATGTGGGATAACACCAACAATCTCTCCCGTCATATATCGAGTCTTGAGGATAACCATCAACTCGCTCAACCTAGATTTACCAATCATTGGGTCATGAGTTGGATAATCATCAACTCGCTTCAGCCTGATCACCAAACATCAGATCGTGAGTCGGGGAGCCAACGACTCACTTCATCCAGATTCACACACATCAGGTTATGGGTCGGACGACCAACAACTCACTTCATCTAGATTGGACTGGAGATTTGTTGGATAAATCTTGACCTGACTCTAATACCAGTGTTGGGTGTTGTTTTGGCCTTCTGAATCCTAAAAGTTAGGTTTATCTAAAAAATCTCTCAAGCTGTCTTTTAGGGTTCAAAAGACCCATACAACACCCAACACTTGTATCAGAGTCAGGTCCAGGTTTATCCTCAATCCAATCTAGGTGAAGTAAGTCGTTGGCCCTCCGACTTATAACTTGATGTGTGGTGAATTCGGGATAAGTGAGTCAATGACTCGCTAACTCATGACCCGATGTATGGTGATCCAGATGAAGCGAGTCGATGGTTAACCACCCTAGGACATGAATGTTGGTGAATATGGGTAGAGCGAGTCGATGGTTATCTGATTGATCAGGACTTGATGTGTGATGGGAAAGATTCTTGGGGTTATCCCACATTAGTTGTGGAAGAGACCAGTGTCAGTTTATAAGTGTAATGAAAAATCTCACATCTGAAGCTAACTTTTGGGTTGAGAATGCCCAACAGCACCAACAATTAGGTATGTTAATGAAAAAATTTACACCAATCTTGGGTGTGAATTTTGATTTTCAAATCATCCATAAAAAGATGAGATGAAGCATTTAAAGTAATAAAAACTATCATAACCACTCCTTAAATCATGGGAGATTTAAAGTAACTACCCTATTTAATTTAAAAACTTAGTTAAAAATCTATAAGACATGTAAGATTATGGTATTTTAGGCAAATCATTATAATTTTTAAATAACACTAGATATAAAAGGTCATTTATCGACTATAATTTTTTAGATAAAATCTTTTATCCTAATAATATGAAAGTTGCTTACTTATGCCGTTTTCCCAAGACTATCAATATGTATATCAGGTCTGAGTTTAGCTGACATTCTTGTAAGGAAAGAGGTCCATTATATGTTTAAAATTGCCTCCTTAAGATAGAGCAACGGACAGCTTGTCTAAAATACACAAAAGTCAACGACCCTTTGGCCACTGTAAATAAATTGAATATGTTGAGGGAAGGGGCATATGGAGAGCACACGTTCCAAACCAACACAAAATTCTTTTAAAATCATCAATTTGGCACAACACCATATTCTATAGATAAAAAGATACTCAGTTGTGTGCTGTGGAACAGCCCCATACATGTCTAAACCAAACAGACGTCCATGTGCTATGCTATATATAGAATATACTGCTGAATTCTTCAATTCACTCTTTTCCATTATAATCGAAATACTTATGTTTAATTAAAAACTTAATCAATGTGCCGATACATATTAAAAAAAACATATGTACGTCTGGGTTTCAGTTATCCTGACATTCCTAATCACTATTACAAAACTGATTTTTAAGGACGGGGAATACCCGTCGTTAAAAATCAAAGAGGACGGCTGACAACCCGTTGTTTTAAATGGCATCGTAAAAATGAGGACATTATTGATGACGGTGAATAGAACATGACGGTTGATATCGGATAGTATTTTAGGACGGGTAGATTACCACATCATGGTTTAAAGACGACGGTTAATTGGATGAACCATCGTCAATAATGTGCCTTGGATTTTTTACGATGATTTGTCTACAAACCGTCAGTGTTTTGTATACTTTTTAAAAAAAATTATTAATGAAAAATTAAACCAACCTATTATAATTGCACGATAAACGAAATAGAAAAATGATACAAACGTCTTAGTAGACAATATAACTCTTCATTACAAACATTATGATTATCTTCAAAATTTCTAACATTGTAGACTAGAAAAAACAAATAAAGAAATTAATTACAAAAATCTTGAAACTAATGAACTTTGAATGCTTCTTTTTAGTTGTTCTAGTTGCTCCATTATTATTCTACCTAGTTGTTGAACCTGCAAAAGATAAAGACAACATTTAACCTATCAATTTACTAAATTTTAAAGTAAAGTAAAAAAGTATTGAAAGTTATTATACCTACATGTTTGGCGATTTGATATTTACTGCTTCTTTTATCCACTCATGTGTTACATTATAGATTGTTAGTTTAACCCTGAGTAAAAAATAAACAATAATCACAATATCTTCACAATTTGGTCGAACATAAGTAACCTCATTTTCACCATCTATGTCAAATGTTTCCACAGAAGGCATCTCTTTTACAAACAAGAAAAAACAATCTAATAATGTATCACCGATCATCAACAATACTTTAATGATATTCTCTTTGAGTGGAAGATAAGATGACCATGTTGGATCTTATGGATTTTTGACATAAAAAACTTGTTTTACTTGTGATGCCAAATGAAAGGCTCATTTTTGTGACCTAATCTTGCAAGATCAACTAATGTAAATCCAAGATCATCAACTTCGATCCCATTACTATTGTCAACCCAATCACATTTGAATAACAGAAGCCTAAACATATAATAATTAAGTTTCCAAATCTCTTGAATCACTCCATAAAATAACAAGTCTGAATAAATAGGACAGTTATCCTTAGCATTTGTAATTTGCATTGTATGTGCCACTACACTAACTCCATTGTTATGGAAACATTGACAATTATCACGACATTTTATATAAAATCTATAGCCATTTAGGATGTAACCAAAATGTTTGATTACCTCATAAGTTGGCCGTGTGCTATCCACCTCAGTGTATTTGTTACATTTATAGAGACAATAATATCATTTGCAACCTACAATAACAATCCATGATTAAGTACTTAATAAAATTTATAAGTGTAAATATATGTATCATTATCATTTAAGTTACATAATCACACAACTAATAAATAGATGTTCGGTTATATTCAAGAAAGTCATATGTTACCTATATAGGTACACAAAACATAATTTCAAATAAATTATGAAATAAAGAACCTTTATTCAAAAAAATGAGCATAATAGCAAATAAAGGATTGCGATTATTTTACTTACTCGATATAGGGTTGAACTTCATTAGTATTTTCTAACACACAATGATGTTCTTGCTTCCATTGTTCGTGATCAATTCTCTCTACATGGCCACTTGATAAAGGCTTATCATCTTCAAATCATCATCTGAGTATGGAACTCCAATTGATTTAACTCCTAGATATTCAGTGCAAAACTCTACAGCTTCTTTAACAATATAACACTCATCAATGCAACCCTTTGGACGTTTGTGATTTCTCACATAACCCTTTAACACTTTCATATATCGTTCAAATGTGTACATTCACCAGAAGTAAACTGGTCCACAAAGTTGTACATCTCTAACAAGGTGCACAATGAGATGAACCATAATGGTGAAGAATTTGGGAGGAAATTTTTTTTCAAGAATACATAACGTCACAACAATTTCTTTTTGTAACACATCTAGTTGTGTAACATTTATAACCTTGCAACAATTTACATTATCCTACATGATCTAATAATAATTCATGTATTTCCACAGGAAGTATGTATTGCATTAATGTATGACAATCATTAGATTTCAACCCATTAAGACAAAGATCTTTTAAAGAAATCAAATTTTAAAAATTTGTTGAGTACCCTTCAGGAACTTTTATGTTAGCTAATGTAGTGCATAGTTTCTTCTTTTCTGCTCGTGACAATTTGTAACAAGCTGGGGGTAGAACTATTTTTTTCTGTCGATTTTATACGTTGATTCTGGTTTGATGCCCTTTTCCACAAGATTCATACGACTAAACAGCTCATCTTTTGTCTTCCTAGAAAGTCAAGCAACATGCCTATAATATTCATGCAATTTTTTTCACTGTGAATAACATCGAGGCAATGTCGAACTTGTAAGCTTTTCCAATATTCTAGATCGAAGGAAATTGATTTCTTCTTCTAGTAAGATTTGAGAAATTCATCTTTCGCTGATTCCTTTATATTCTTGTTTTCTAGTGTTAATCTAACTTTCTCGACTCTTTCCTACACTTGTTTTCGACTTAGGGGTCGCTTGGTATAAGATTGTGAAAAAAATATTTTTAGAATAAAATTATTGAAATATAATTATGTGAATGTAAAATGTCTGGAATATTAAAATTACTTTGTTTGATAAGTATTACAATTATTAGGATTATGCGAGGGAATGTTTAAAATCAAATTTCTAATTTTACCCTTTTATAGACAAGTATAAACTTATATATGACAAACTAAATAACTGGCATAAAATGTACTATATTCAAATAGCAACTTTAATTGACCAATTTAAATGTAATCAGTTGCAAGATTTTTTAAATTATATATTTTTATTAATTTATGGCATCGAATTATGACTAAACTTAAAAAAAAATATGACTAAATGACATCCAATATTACCAATTGTCAATTATCTAGACTAACTTACCACTTCCATTGAAACCGAAACACATCTACCAGCAACTCTACCTCTCACCTCCACGTTGATCACTTTTTCATTCTCTCTAAAACCTATCACGTTCAAAAAAATTTGCTTCATAAAAAAACTTACACATTCTCCTCTCTCTCAACCACACCCTAAACACTCTCCTCACCAAATAGTTGTAAAGGATATTTTCAGTATTGGGAACCCTTTTATGAACGAATCATAAAAATAAATATTTAGATAGAGAATGAGAGAATAAAGATACAATAATTACGTGTAAATCTCTTAAAAGGAAGAAAAACCACGAGAATACTTTTGATATTCTTTTATATTTTGTGTATGTATGCGTCTTGTAGGCCTGTGCCCTTTTTTGTATGTTGTTACATATACCTCTATTTATAGGCATACATTCAGTTACATAGAATCTGATACAGTTTATCTAATTCTAACTGAAAATATGATCAATAGAATATTCCGCTGAGATCTAGTTTATCAACATTAACAACTAAGTAAATCTTGACCGTCTGATCAATCTAATGGTCTAGATTAGCTTCACTTTGAATTACCACGTTGGCAAACCATGTCCTTTCATCTGATTGGTCTTTTATTCATAACTGCCTACTTGATCATATAGTTCTCGCTCTATCTTCTCTTCGATGAAATTTTTGTCTAGATCTTACCCCGTTTGATGTGAGATTTTGGCAGTTTAACAGTAATTGATGAATTTAAGTTTCTCAAGCAAAAGTGTCCACTACACTAGTCTAAGATCTAAAGATATTGGTTGTTTGTAAGGAGGAACTCAACAGAGAAGAAAAGAGTCACAGTGTACGAGCATGATTTTCTAGTGGTGGGGATATGAATGACACGAGCGTAAGGCAACAGACCAGTCAAAATGGAGGCGAAAGATGTCAAAGTTTATGGGAATCGATTTATGTTTATAGCGTGGGTTTTTTAATGGAAAAAATATTAGAAAGATTTTCATGTTAGATAAAAGTTGTTTAGATGAGAGAGAGAGACAAATTGGGTACAATAAATATAGATTTCTTATAAAGATTGTGGGAATCCATATACCCTCCAATTTTGGAGGGTTTCCAATATCCAATAAATCAAGAAATTTTGGATTCCAGTACCCCCAAATATTTACAACCAAACGGAGTTATCTTATATTTATCTAGGAGTTTGGGCAACTTACCCCCATACTTAATACCCCCTTAATGGTGTAGGAGCTATTCTGACTCTTGATTACCATCAAATGTATTTTTTTGCCTTATGTAAGGATGTGTGAGTAGTAAAAATATTTTATGTCCTATATATGCATTTTGTTTGCTGTGTTTTAGCCTAATAGAAGAGGTATCTTCTGCACATATCGGACAAGCGTAATAACATTTAACACTACATCCACATAAACTTTTATATGCAGGAAAATCGTTGATTGTCTACATTAAGATTGCTCTTAGCGTAAAACTCTCCTCCCGATATGCATCATATGCCTCAATTCCCACTTCCCATTCAACTTTAAGATCATAAAAAAAAAGTGCTAAATAAACATCAATATCATTTGATAACTCTAAGAAACTAGAGTTATCTTAGCATTCTTAGACTTAAATTGTTGCTTGTTTAAGAGATGTTAGATAATTTTAGTGCTTTATATTGGTTAAATGCTGAAAGGTTAGCTTATGGTTATTTTTAATTGCATGACAGTCTTTTTTATGCTTTTAAAGAAGTTTAATCCATGGGTTTTTCTCGGTACATGACTATTTTAGAGGTTCATATCTTTTAGCGCTACACCAAGTGTTGGTTGTTGTAGCTTTGGCCGTACAATGCAAGTTTGGTGAGTGGTCTGACGCGTGGCTAGTTCATGTAAAACTTATTAAAGGAGGCAATCATTAGCGTCTGAGTCCGTTATCCAGGTGTCACCGTGTCTGTGACCCGTGGTCCCCCATTTTTCATGCGCTTGACGCGTACCCTTGTGCTAAAAAGAAACCCTAGTTTCCTTGGCTGGTATAAATGAAAAACCTTCTACTTTTGAAAAAAAAGGGAGGAAATATTTTTGAGGAAGCCGTCAACTGCCCGTACAAAGGTGAACATGCAGAAAAGAAGGGAAGTAATAAGATAATAGAAGAAGAAAAGGAAGAAGAGGGAGAAGACAAGAGCAAGAATACTTAGTTTATTCTTAATCTTTTCTCTATCTTTTATTCTATTTTGTAATTAGTGCAACTTTTATCCTTCTTATTCTTATTCTTTAATGTTAGAAACAATGGATTTGGGATATTATGCTTATATTTTAGAGCTCACTATGAGTTAGACATCTTGAGGCTAGTATGATAAAATGAACTTGGATTCTACTTTATCTTATTGATTGAAGTTTTCAAATGTTGTAGACGATTGGTCAGTTCAAAGGATTACCATATAAAGATCCCCACCTTCAGTTAAGGTTGTTTATGGAAGTAAGTTATGCATTCAATATTCTAGGGGCCTCTGAAGATGCTTTGAGAATGAGATTGTTTCCCTATTCACTAAGGGATGGAGCTAGAGCTTGGCTCAACTCATTGCCCCCAGATTCAGTTGATAGGTGGAATGATTTGGCTGAGAAGTTCCTGATGAAGTACTTTCCTCCTACCAAAAAATGCTAAACTCATAAAAAACCTCTTTTCACCAACTAGAGGATGAATCACTTTATGAAGAATGAGAGCGGTTTAAGGATTTACTAAGAAAATCCCCTCATCATGGTATACCTCATTGTATCAAATTGGAAATCTTGTACAATTGGTTGAATCCTTCTACAAGACTAATGGTTGATGCATCTACTAATGGAGCCATCTTGTCAAAATCCTATAATGAAGCCTATGAAATACTAGAATGAATTGCAAGTAATAACTACCAATGGCCTACAGCAAGAGCAGCTGCTATAACAACAACAAAGAAAGTCGTTGGAGTTCATGAAGCTGATGTAATGATTGCTTTTACAGCCCATGTTTTCTCTATAGCAAACATGATAAAAAACCTGAGCATGGGTGGTACAGTAGTGCAAAGTCAATGTCAACCAACTCAACCAATGCAGCATGCAGTAAACCAAGTAGTAGAAATGTGTTGTGTATATTGTGGAGAAGGACACTTGTTTGAAAGTTGTCCTAGAAACCCTACTTCAGTGAATTATGTAAGGAACTATAATAGGAACAACCAAAGATCCGTATTCCAATACATACAATCCAAAATGGAGGCAACATCCAAAATTCTCATGGACTAATCAGAACTAAAATGCTGGGCCATCACATGTGCAAAGTAAGCCCACCTATCCTCCTGGATTTGCACCACAACGGCCTCAAGTGCAAAAGTAAGTAGCTGATCATTCAAATTCTTTGGAAACTTTGCTGAAGGAGTACATTATGAAGAATGAGGCAGTGATTCAAAGCCAAACAGTATACTAAGGAACTTGGAGATCCAGGTAAGGCAATTAGCTAATGCTTTCAACTCAAAGCCTCAAGGAACATTACCAAGTAATACCGGAAACCCTCGAAGGGAAGGTAAAGTGCATTGCAACACTATCCAAGTGAGAAGTGGAAAATTTATAGCTCAGCCTGATGGAGAAAAAGAAGAGAAAGTTGAAAGAAAAGCAAAGGAATGGAACTTAAGCAAGGATGTAGCATAGCCGAATGTTACAGCATCCAGAGAAACAATGTCAAAAGCACAAGAGAAGTCAGTAGTTGAAATAGAGAGGCCATTGCCTCCTTTTCCTTAAAGACTGTAGAAAAATAAAATGGATATTCTGAAGCAACTTCACATCAACATACCTCTTGTGGAAGCACTGTAACAGATGCCCAATTATGTGAAGTTTATGGAGGAAATTCTCACCAAAAGAGGGAGGTTTGGAGAATTTAAAACCATTGCTCTGACTCATGAATGCAGCCTGATACTCCAAAACAAGATTTCTCCTAAACTGAAAGATCCAGGAAGTTTCACAATTTAATGCACAATTGGAAGTACACATTGTGAAAGAGCTTTGTGTGACCTAGGGGTAGGAATCAATATGATGCCTCTATCAATATTTAAAAAGTTAGGGATTGGTGAATCTAGACCTACCACAGTCACTCTACAGTTGGCAGATAGATCAATTGTATATCCTGAAGGGAAGATAGAAGATGTACTAGTCAAGGTGGACAAGTTCCATTTTCCCGCTGACTTTGTCATACTTGACTATGCAACTGACTAAGAAATACCCCTAATATTGGAAAGGCATTTTATAGCTGGAAGTACATTGATTGATGTGCAAAAAGGAGAATTGACAATGAGGGTGAATGATCAAGAGGTAACTTTTAATATTTTCAATGCCATAAAGTTTCTAGAAGAAGAGGAGAGTGACTAGAAAGCTCTGTGTTTACTATGAAAGATCACCTACCAGAAGAGATTTCAAGAATTTAGGATGAGGATAGCAGTGAAGAAGAAGTTGAAATTACATGGGTAGATACCAAGGAAGGATTAGACAAGTTTAGGAAATAACTTGAGTCTTTACAATTATCAGAAAGAACCTTCAAGCCATCCTTACCCTCAATTGAAGAACCACCTCTGCTAGAGCTTAAGCCTTTTCCAACTCACTTAAAATATGCATATTTAGGTAGGAATAGCGCCATGCCTATCATTATTTCAGTATCATTAATCAGGAAGCATGAGGAGAAACTGTTAGGAGTTTTAAGAAGATACAAAAAGGCAATTGGGTGACAAATGGTAGCATAAAAGGGACAAGTCCATCCATCTGCATGCACAAAATTTTACTGGAAGAGTGTTGTAGAAATGAAATTGAGCAACAAAAAAAGCTGAACCCTATTATGAAGGAAGTGATCAATAAGGAAAGCCTTAAATGGTTGGATGCTGGCATCATCTATCCCATTTTAGATAGTTCATGGGCGAGCCTTGTTTAGTGTGTACCAAAAGAATGTGGGGATATTATTGTAGAAAATGAGCATAATGATTTAATCCCCACCAGAATAATCATTGGATGGAGAGTATGCATGGATTATCGTAAATTAAATAAGGCAACAAGGAAAGATCATTTCCCCTTACCTTTCATAGACCAAATGTTGGATAGACTACCAGGGAAGGAGTACTATTGCTTCTTAGATGGTTATTCTGGTTACAACCAGATCACGATAGGACCAGAGAGAAAACCACTTTTACATGTCCATATTGCACATTTGCTTTCAGGAAAATGTCATTCGGGTTATGCAATGCCCCCACAACCTTTTAGAGGTGTATGATGACCATATTCACTAAAATGGTGGAGCAAACACTTGAGGTATTCATGTATAATTTCTCTGTCTTTGGTGAATCTTATCTTGCATGCTTGTCTAATTTAGAAAAAGTCTTGGTAAGGTGTGAAGAAACTAATCTTGTTTTAAACTGAGAAAAGTGCCAATTCATGGTTCAAGAAGGAATAGTTTTAGGTCATAGAGTCTCACTAAAAGGCATTGAAGTAGATAAGGCTAAAATTGAAGTGATTGAAAAATTGTCCTCACTTACTCCAGTAAAGGGAATTATAAGTTTTTATAGAAGGTTTATTGAAGATTTTCCAAAAATTTCTAAATCTTTATGCATGTTATTAGAATAGAATATAACTTTTGATTTCTCTACTGAATGTATGAGTATTTTCTTACACTGAAAAGGGCTTTAATCACTGTATCTGTTAATGTAGCTCCTAATTAGGAGCTACCATTTAAACTATTGTGTGATGCAAGGGATTTTGTAGTAGGGTCAGTGCTTGGTCAAACAAGAGGTAAGGTCTTTCATTTAATTTACTTTGCTAGTAGAACTCTATTTGATGCTCAATTAAACTATACCACTACTGAAAAATAATTACTTGTTGAAGTTTTTGCCTTTGATAAGTTCAGGTCATATTCAATTGGCATTAAGGTAAGAGTTTTTACTGACCATTCTACCTTTAAAGCTACAGCATAAATCATTCTAGGCAATCAAGAAGTTGAATCTAGACATGAGCGCTGCTGTGATTCAGAGAGCCTTGCAACTGAATGAGCTGGAAGAATTCAGGATCTTCTCATATGAAAATGCCTGACTTTACAAAAGAATGACAAAAAAATGGCTTTATCCAGGAGAAAGAGTTTTGGTATACAACTCAAGGCTAAAGCTATTTCTAAGAAAATTGAAGTCTAAATGGTCTGAACTCTTCAAATTGATGAAAGTGTATCCACATGGAGCTGTGGATTTGTTGGATGAAAATCTGGGAAGGAATTTAAATTGAATGGGCAAAGAGGTAAGCGCTACTGGTAGAATGAGGAATCCATGATGGACTCCTTAATACAGCTTAGAGAGCCTCGAAGCCTAAGGTAAAGTCAGGCTGATGACTTTAAACTAAGCGCTAGTGAGAGGCAACCCACAGATAATTTTTTTTTAAAATTTCTTTGCTGTTAAATTTGAGTATTTTAATTAGTTATTTTTTTGTTGTAGTATAACTGCATGTTAGGTTAATTTTAAAATTCAAAGATAACAAATTTTCTGTTTAGGGAAAGATGCTCAGGAATATCCTAGGTCGTGCAAAGGATTTTGTGGATCTCATATCCTTAAAAAGATAAAGAGTAATTTGTTTTGCCGGGAAACATCTAAAGTGGGGCCCGCTAAAGAGTACATATGGCAAAAGGAAAAGCACTCATTGGTTGTTGACTGCGTGGAAAAGAAGAAGGAAAATGCCACGTCAGCGAGTGCCAGCTCACCAGATATTTGGGAGATTATTTAAAATATGATAAAATTAATTAAATCCCCAAAATATTGAATCTTCCCCTCAAAAACCTGAAACATCATTTTTTTCTGTTGTAGGATCGGGCAGGGAAGGACACATGTCAGACGGAGGTGCATTCATGTACCTTTAAAAGTAAATGTGGTCATCCTCTTTGCCCTACACGAAACCCTCTTTTTCAAAAGCAAGTCATCTTCAACCTCTAGCCTTCTTATTCAAAGCTTTAGCAGCCAAATAATGTCATCCTCAAAAGCCACCATCCCCAAAAAGAAAACAAAAGCAAGGAAGTCCTTCTCGCATCAGTGAAGAGGCATAAAGAAAGTACTAAGAGGAGATTCGTACCTGTAAGTTTCATGAAGAAAAATGGTTTTTGATTTGGAATGGCCTAACCTTGGGACTTCCGCAAGAAATTTCAGACATCATCAAAATAAGAGAGTGAGAAAAGTTTTATGACCACCATGAGACCATCTTTGTGTCGCTCGCGCGAGAGTTCTACGCCAACTTCAACCCTAAGGAGACAAAGGTAACCCTTAGAGAGACAAAGGTAACTATAATTGCTGAAAGAATAAATGATATTTTAAGCTTGTCTGATGCTAGGGATGAATACTCAAAAATTGCTGCAAATATCATTGATTCTGACTTAGAAGCTATGTTAAAATAACTCATTGTTCCTGGCACCATGTGGCTCAATACCTTAGTTGAAGGGCCAAAGACATACTATGTTTTTAGGACTTCCCTCACCTTGAATGCCAAAATATGGTACCGTTTCCTGCGTCATGCTATGATTCCCACCACCCACATTCAAACAATAACACAGGATAGGCTCATTTTGCTGCATTGTATTCTTTTTGGAAAAACAATTAATGTTGGAAAGTTTTTGTTGAAAGAGCTAAAAGTTGCTGCCCATAGGAGAATAGATTCATTATATTCCCTTATCTGATAACAAAGCTTTCCCTTGCCTATAAGGTCCCATTTGTGGATAATGAGGAGAGATTGATAAATAGAAGTCCCATTAATCTATATGCAATTTAGTGATTCAAGAATGAGAAAACTAAAGGACTAAGTGATACGGGAGCATCTTCATCCCACCCCATTGGCACCTTTTTTTTATTTGATGTGACTGATGTTTAATTGACTCTATATGCAATGTATGATGAAGCAAAGGCTCAAAAGGCCTCTCAAAGAAGAATTGAAAGTTTGGTGCAACACTAAGAGCTGTAACAGATAACTTATTGGAAGAGAGTATGTTCAAGAGAGAAATATTGCATTGAAGAAATGCTTTCTAAAGAACATCATAAAGCCTTTCACGTCCTTTCCTGTCTTTCCTAAAGTCCTTCTTAAACCTTAGAGGGATGAAGAGGAAGAGGATGAGGGAAACCAAGAAGAGGAAGCCGAAAAGGGGGAAGAGTATGATGAAGCTGCAAAAGAAGAAGATGACTTGGGCAACATCAATGAGGAATTAGAAAAGAAGGGAGAAGCTGACAAAGGTAAAGAAGTTGAACAAGAGAGTGAGAGAGTTGAAGAATCTGAAAAAGAGGTAGAAGAAGAAGGAGTAGAGGCTTCTGAGTCTGAACAAGAAGAGTCTGAGTAAGAGGAAGAGCATATAGAAAAGTAGAGTGAAGAGGAAATGCACCTCCACTACCATCAAAAACCACTCAGAAAAAGCCCCAAGATAAGGGAAAAAGGAAGCTGCTAACACCAAGTCATGAACCCAAGGTAGTAAAGCAAGCAGAATCTGTAGCAGTAGCTGAGGGAAAGAGCAAAGGTATGGAGAAAAAGACCCCTGCTTCAGCATCCACTGCACCAAAGAAATGGAAGAAAAAGAAAAAGGTTGTTGAGGAGGACTAGGACATGGATGACAAGCTACAAGAGCAAATAAAGTCTATGGAGAAACAACTTCCATTTTTTGAAGGAAGTCTCTAAGAGGAGAGGTGGCTTGTGGAGTGCTTCTAAAAACTGAAGGATGGAGGAGCGCTGCAGCATTCCACGCTATAGTAGTAAGAGGAGTCTCTCTCTTCCCTCTTTGCTTTAAAAATATTTCTCAGATACTTAAAACCTTCTTTTCTGGATAATTTCTTATTGGTAGTGAGGGCATTACCTAGTTTAAGTTTAGGGGAGGGAATAGCTCTTCCTCTCTTTATTGGATGTTTAATTTGACTGTTGGTTATTTATTTTGTTGGTTAGATGTTTTGTTTAAGTTGTTTATGTCTTTTCTGTGCTAGTTAGGTCTTTGGCTGGTTGGCTGATCTATTTAATAGCTAGGCTATATATTTTATCTTAAAAAAATTATTTTGCAGTATGTTGAACTTAGGATGTACTAGCTAGTTCCATTATCTCTTGGGCGCTTAGGAGAGTGGCTTGCTGCTTGAGGAAGCTTAGGTTAATATGAGCCTAATTGAGGTTTAAGGCTTTAGTTAAGTGCCTATTTTTTTGCTAAAAATAGTATGCTAAGATGTGGAGTAGAAAATAAGTTTTGGGGAAGGGAATGAAATTGTCTTGTATTGAAAGTATTGTGAATCTACTGAAAATGTCTTGGCTTCTAAAAAGATTTGTTTGAATAAAAAAAGATAAAAGAGCTCCTCCATTTTAGGTTGCTGAGTAACTGAATGCATTCACCAAAAGTGTTGTCGTTTGCGTAAAAAGGTAGCCTGAGATATGAGCTAGCTATAGCATTTTAATGTGTAAAATTGAAGTAGCAACCTTGTTGGCTTTGTTGTTGAGTAACCGAGTGTCTTCATCACAAATATTGGCATTCACGTAAAAAGACAACAAAGCATAATAGGGATTCTAATCCTATCTTAAGAAACAGAGAAAGAGAGAAAGAAGCCAAGCACAATAATAATCTCCTTTTGTGCCTAGTGATGATCTTCATTCTCTTTTGTCTTGTCATGTTAAAGCATGTTGTGATGAGTAGTTGTATGAGTGCTTACCTAGGGATCTTATGATCAACATAGTTGAATTATCCTTTGTGTTCTAAAGTAGTGGTTTTACTTCTAGCACACATTCACCTTTGGGAATGAACTTATATCTGAAGTCAGCATGTTAAATAATATCCTATTTTTAAAGTTTTGTGCATATTAATGCTCTATCAGATTGGCTAGAAAGTTAGAAATTCTAGCTTTCTTTGAAGTCGCACAAGCAGTTTTAGCTTTGTTTAGGTTAGTTCTTGGTAGTTTATACTTGCATCCCTCGAGGACGAGTGATGATATAAGTTTAGGAGAGTGATAACTCTAAGAAATTAGAGTTATCTCTAGCATTCTTAGGCTTAAATTGTTGCTTATTTAAGAGATGTTAGATGATTTTAGTGCTTTATTTAGTTAAATGTTGAAAAGTTAGCTTAGGATTAGTTTTAATTGCATGTTATCCTTTTTATGCTTTTAAGGCAGGTTAATGGATGGAATTTTCTTGGTGCAGGAGTGTTTGCAGAGCTTAGTATCTTTTGGCGCTACAACAAGTCCTGGTTATTGTAGCTCTGGTCGTACAATGCAAGCATGGCGAGTGGTCTAGCGTATGGCTAGTTCATGCAAAACTCATTAAAGGAGGCAATCATTAGCGTTAGTCTATTATCTAGGTGGCGTTGCGTCTGTCACCTATGGTCCCCCCTTCTTGCAGCACTTGACGGGTACCCTGATGCTAAAAGGAAACCTTAGTTTCCTTAGGTGGTGTATAAGGCAAATCCTTCTATTTTTTAAAAAAAATAAAAGAGGGAGGAGATATTTTTGAGGAAGTCGACAACTGCCTGTACAAAGGTGAACGTGCAGAGAGGAATGGAAGGAAGAAGACAATAGATGAAGAAAAGGAAGAAGAGGATGAAGACAAGAGCAAGAATACTTAGTTTATTCTTAAATATTTTCTCTCACTTTTATTATATTTTGTAATATGTGTAAATTTTATCCTTCTTATTCTTTAATGCTGGAAATAATGAATTTGGGATATTGTGCTTATATTTTAGAACTATGAGCTAAACATCTTGAGGCTAGTATAGTCAAATGAACTTAGACTCTACTTTATCTTATTGATTAATGTTTCTATTGCTTAGCTTTCTTTGACATTTCAGTTTTGTGCATTGCATGCTTAGTTCTATTAGTGACTTTCCATCTCTATTTGAATACAAATTAGATTAATACTTGAAAGAGTTTAGTCTAATGGAAAATCTTAACTGATACTTGAATGTTTAAGTTGAAAATGCATGAGCATTAGATTCATGTAAATGTAGGAATTTTTGTAAGTTGCATAAACATATGGGCTTGCCTAGTAACATTTTTAGCTGAAACTTAATTGATTAATGTGAAACCTAACTAAACTTTGATACGAAAGTTTGGTGCGTTTGAGAGCTTACGTAATGCTGTTGATAGCTGTAACAAGAGAAACTAGGTTGATAGTAATAACGTAGATGAAAAGGAATTTAGCCATGCTAGCCCCTCAGTCCTATTGAATATCTCATTCATTTTAGTAGCCTTGTTCCATTCAGTTGTCAGTAGACATAGTTTTCATTCTAAGCATTGCACATTCTAAAATTATTATAAATCAATCACACATTTTGCTACAGCGTTACCTTACAAGTTGAATGTGTTTGACCATTTAAGAATTTCATATTCCCTATTCCATATGGGTTCGACACTCATTTACTACTATATTATTTGTTACGACACGTATACTTGCGTAAGACACATTCACAAACAACATTGTTTCCTGGTTGCCTAGGACCAACTATTAACAATGGTAGTAACATCATGTATATTCTCTTCATGCACAACCATGGAGGGAGATTATATATCACCATAATAACAGGCCAACAACTATATTTACTATTAAGGGAACTAAATGAATTTATTTCATCGACTACAATAGCTAGTCGAAGGTGTCTTGACTCAACTGCAAAATCCGGCCACTTGCGGTCTATAAGCTTCTAAGATTGAGAATCGGTTGGGTGACGTAATTTACCATCTACTTCTCTATCATAAGGATGCCATGCCAAGTTTTCTATAATATGGCTACTCTTATACATTCGTTTGAACCATGGGATATGAGGAAAATACCATAACACCTTTGTAGACACTCCTTTTTTCTTCCCTCACAAATTCCTCAATGGTTTCCATGACACCATACATAGGACATCACTTTTACATGCTCATTTCTATATAAAATGCAATTATTAGGACATGCATGCATTTTTTCAGCCTTCATTCCTAAAGCACACAAGGTTTTCTTAGTTTCGTAGTATGAAACATGCATTTGATTGCCATCTGGAAGCATTTCCTCTACCACGCTTAATAATCTGAAAAACTTATATCACTCCATCTATATTAACTTTAAATTATGCAACTTCACTAACGCAAATAATTTTATGAACTTTTTACAATTTGGGTACAAAGTCTTCTCAACGTCATTAAGTATCTTTTCAAATTTCTCAGGATTATCCAATTAAAAATCTTCTACTGCTTCAACCATATTTACAGTACATTCATAATCATCAATATCTACATGAGAAGCCACTCTTCCTTTATTTATATCGAACATCTTTTTTGTATAATTATCTAATTCTCCTTACCACACCCATGTTTGATATCTTTGATCTATACCATTAATGAATAAGTGACTTCTTACCTCAGTAAAAATGAAACGTTTGAGATTCCCACATTCCCCACGCGGACTATGTAAGAAACAAGGGTCATTACCATGCTCCATCACATACTTGAGGAAATTTTCAACCCCAATGTCATAATTTGTAGATTTCTATCCATAAACATCTATGATTTATCCATCCTAATAATGAAAAAAGATATGCAAAACTCATTATTACCCAAGAATTAATGTAATTAAATCTTTAAAGATGGAGAAAATAGAAAGATACCTTCCAAATTCACGAGTTGAACACATAAAAAAGAATTTGGAAGTTGTAAATGTGATCACGAGTTGAAGGAAACAACGAAACAATTGATTCAAAGAAGAAATAGAGAACCAAAGACGAGGATGAGATACAGACAATATCGATAGATTGGAAACTGCGGAGAAAATAAGAGAAAAGAAGTCACACAGTTATTTTTAGGTTTAAAAGTGTTTGATAGAAAACAAAGGGTGCTAAATGACCATCGTGAATGAAGACCACTCCCACGTGCAGGACTTCAAAAAATAGAGGCACGTGGGCTATAGTGGTAAAACACGACGGCTAGTCAAATACCTGTCTTGAATGGAGGTAAGAAAACGATGGCTTTTCAAGCACCCGTCAAGTTTGTGATTATTATACACAAGTGGTGCTCAAAAACCCATCGTAAGTGGAGGTGAAGACCGACAGTTTCTGAAGCACCCATCGTGTCTTTACCATCTATTTAACCGAAGACGATAGGTAGTCGAGCACCCGTCAATTTGTAGTGCTATCAAAATGACGGGGCTTAAGCCCTGTCATTTTGTTATTTAGTTTTGAACAACACGACAGGGTTTCAAAGCATCGTAATTTTATGCACTCTATTAATATGACGGGGTGTAGAAGCCCCATCATTTTAGTATGTCTTAGTGTTCAAAACGATGGGGTTTTAGTGCCCCGTCATTTTGTATAGCAAAAGACAACGATGGGGCGTTGAAAGCCCGTTGTTCCATCATTTGACAATGAAGGGTTGTCTATCAATCATCGTAAACCGAAAAAAAGAAGGTGGACAATGATGCCTAGTGTTTTTTCCATCATGTCTTTTTTTACACGCGTCATAAAAAAGTGAAATTGTAGTAGTGAATCCGACTTCGAACATATCAGTTCATAAATGTATGGTCTGTTTGGTCTAATTTTTAGCATTAAATTGAACTAAACTAAAAATCATCGTCTCGCTATAATGAGAACTGAACCGACTAGTTGTGTGCATATAAGCTGAACCGACCGATCCGTAAAAAAACTTGTCGGTTTGGTCAGGTTTTAGGGTCCATTAAGTAAAAAAAATTCAAGAGTTCCATCAATGAATTTAATTAGACCTATTTTCACAAAAAAAATTCTATATTTTTCGTGCATTACAATAAAGACTCACAATGTGAAATAAGTCCACGAGCATAAGGATGATTAGGGTTTGAATCTTGGAGAAATAAGAAAGATGTGAGAGAAATATAAGAAAATGAATATGATTTGATATATGGGGAGAATAAACGGTCGGTCAGATCGGTTTGGTCTAATTTGAGCTGAACTAAAAGTTATTCTCAAACTGAAAGGATTGTAGTTAGCTGAAACTTACTAAACTTATCATTTTTGTTCGGTCATGTTCAGTTTAATCTTTTCTTTGAGACCCATGTTTGCTCATGGGTTTGTCTTCCAAAGTTTCGTGTCTCTTTGTTCTTTTCCAGTATCTTTGCTGTTCGAAGGTCTACATCATTCAACAAATCTTGATCTAACGCCTCCTCCCTGCAACGGTTTGCCAATGAGCCTATATATTTATGGCAAAGAAAGATAAATTATTAAAAAATTATCATTTCCCTGCACTATTGTTTCTTCACCATTTGACTAATTTGCTAAACGAATCATTAGTCAACAAGCAACATGCAACAGACAACAATAATTCTAACTCTATGTATGTATAAATATTTATTATCAAACATTTCTCCACCTTTAATTCTAACCCTAACAATATCATTGTTTTCACTAGGGGTGTAAGTAAAACTAAAAACCGATCAAACTGAACCGAATCTTACCGGTTCGGTCGGTTTGTCATATTATTCATATCTGCATCAGTTTTAAGAAGGGAAAAACTGTAGTCTTTAGTTCAGTTTACGGTTTAAGGTTGTGAAAATCGCTAGGAACTGAACCGCACACACACACACACACACACACACACACATATATATATATAAGCTATGTATACATTATAACAAGTTAGTAGCTAGCACATTGGGAGAATCTTCTCGAGGAAGAGCGTCAAATGGCTTGGCACGCATGTTCAAATCTTAGCCCCTCTATTTTCCCATTATTTTTGCATTTTTGACACATCACCTTTAAGTAGGAACACTTTCTCAAACCCTAGCCTTCAACCCTCTTTTGCACAACAACTTTTCTCCCCTTACTTCTCAATTCTCCACCCCTTCCCTTTCTATCTTCCTTCTCTCTCCCTCTTCGATCTTCATCTCTTCCCACACTCTCTCTCTTCGCTCCATCTTTCCTTTTTCTCTCTTTGTTCCATATTTTCTCTCTCTTTCTCTCTCCCTCTCTCTCCCCGCTCCATCTTCTTTTCTGTAATCTAGATCGCTTGTTTTGTTCTCCATCTTTATTTTTTGGTTCATGCTCTTTCATAGAGAAGAGGTTACTTCAAAGAAGACGAAGACGAACGGTTCGATGCTTGATTTTGAAAAATCAAAGCTTGCAGCTATTGTTAGTGGGAGAATGGACGCTTGGTCAAAGATGGTTCTGAAAAATGGTTAGAGGGAAGAAAAATCACTTTGAATATGATAGATGCTTGGTTCTTTGTTAGCATTTATGCATTTTGTTTGTTTTTGTTCACTTTTTTGTTTAGATTTTTTAGGGTTTAGGATGATTTTTTTACCGATTTATTGTAAGTTTTCGTTGTGAATTTTGTTAAACATTGATTATGAGTTATTACTCATTAGTCATGTAATTGATCTCTAGGTATTGCAAAAGTTTTATGGTTTGCTTCTGGATTTTGGGTTGTTTGGGATGAATGTTGAATGTATTTGAAAGATATTTTGCATTGTTGAACAAACCGCAAAACCGACCGAACCAAACCGTCATTGAGCGGTTCGATTCGGTTCGATTTTCACTTTAAAAGTGGTTCGATTCAGTTTGTACATGAATATTGATTTTGCGGTTCGGTTTGCTTTATACCCCTAAACCAAGCCGAACCAAACCATTTATACCCCTAGTTTTCACTGTCAATTTTAATTTCAAAATAATTCAATAATACTAAACACAAGGTTTATATAATCTACTCATATTTGTGCCATATGATATTTTACACCATCAATTTTTTTCAGTTGTTTTTTTTAGGTTCGTTTCATTAGATATTGATTGTTGAGAAAAATCTAAATATGAACTTTAAGAGCGGTAAAAATAAACTCCAATCAAATAAACCAATTGGATCATAAGAATTCACTGATGAGCTGAGAGAAAAATAAATCTAATAGCGCTACAACAAATTCACCGCCTAAGTTGGCCCGTCCAATGATACAAAAATGGATTGGATAGTGGACACTTGAAAGATCTTCTACAGTCGAAAAGCTTGTAAATTTGAGTCTCGGGATCTTTAGTAATAGCACTACAACAAATTCATGTTTAGATGACGGTGAAAACATATCGTAGAAATCATGTAATGACGAAAATGTCATGTGTACGTATTGAAAACAAGAACCAAAATACAAACTAAAACTAAATATACCAGAACATAATAGATGGTATCCATTCCTGAGCTATGCCAAACAAGATCAATCATGACCCTTCACAGGCTCACCAAAGCTTCTACTTGTTGGCTATTCCATGTATGGGGATTCCAATGTCATGGATATTCCTACAATAAGGCTTCTTTAGTTGAAATAATGTAAATATAAGATTCTTTCATTCATCATTTCCAAGTCTTCCTAATAAGAATATGCATACAGAGTACTAAATCTATATAATTTTACAGAAATCAAAATGCTGCTGATTAATTCAAATCACAATTAATAGGTCTAGAACCACACCAACAATTCTCATAGAGCCATGTTACAATAGAAGTGTGTTATAGAACCATACCTAGAGCAAGGGCTAATTGGAATGAACCTTCTAAATACTTACTGGTCACCTGGTTGAAAAGAACAACCTGTCACATAATAGATCCAATAATAGATCCGTAATAAAGTTTCTAACGAACACAGAAGAGAAAATGACAAGAAAAACAAGATGCAATAATAGATCCGTAATGACATTTCTAACTACAGACTATTTTATGAAGTAAAAATAAAAATGTCATACATAAGGATACATAACAGAGAAAGCAATGCTTTTAAAGCGTTGATATATCAAATTTTTGCACCATATTGAAAACACCGAGCATGAGAATATCATAAAGTGAATGAAATGAAAATTTGATCTAAAGAATAAATCATTTAAAAGACAAGGCGAACGGACTTGTCTTTTTGTCATGAGGAAGTTAGAACTTAACATGTTAACACATTTTGTCACAAGGAAGTTAGAACATAACAATTTGAACTAAAGTGAACGAATGCATCTGGCTAGCAATTTGAGGGTGAACTCTTTTCTATGAGGTAAAGCAAACCATTTTCATTGAGTTAATGCAGAATAGATAGTGTTATAGGTGTTTCACCGACCAACAATGATGTTATGACATGTGTCACACCGTATCAAATAAGTTCGTGAAAAAGGAAAGTTTCAAAGGAGATGAACCAACTTCGTATGGTCAGTGCCGAGAGAGCTCGGGTCACACAGACTTGAGCATATTAAGGACTACAAGAGTAAAGCCCCCGAAAGGAGCTCAAACGAGTAAGTGACATACATTATTATCCACCGAAACTAACATCGCAGGTGGCGCCTTCTCATAGGCTCAGACGTCTAACGAGTCTAATCACCGTGCCAGAATGTCATATCAGCCCTTGATACGTCACCTCGAAAGTGTATCAACATTTAATGCTCGTCACTTTATGTCAAAGGTCGTCTTCCTCCCATAAGGTCCTAGGTACAAATACCCTATCTATAACGGAACAAGGTAAGCAAGCAATCATCCCCCAAGAAAAAGATCTGCCAAAATTATTTTAGGATACTGAGGCATCAGAGGCCCATAGGCGAAAAAACCACCCCCGGTTATCCTCTTCTTTAGGGTTCTTTGTTTGTGTTTTACAGATTTTTTGGTCGAGAGAAATTCCGCTAAAGGAGAAGATTGCATAGAACGTCATTGTTGAAGTTTTCAACATCAACAGTTGGCACCGTTTGTGGGGACAATGATAAAATCATTCCAATTCAAAGAAGTTAAAACCAGACGGGAATAAGGATCTAGCTAAAGTAGGAATGCCTGACTGGATAAGCTAAAAAGTGTCTGTCGAGTACTTTAACTCACCAGACGAGAATAAGGATTTAGCCAGAGCAGGAATGCCTGATTGGATAAGGTAAAAGTGATGTATGTCGAGCATTCTAGCTTGCCAGATAAGAATAAAGATCTAGCGAGAGTCAGAATGCCTGGCTAGACATCGAAGGTAAGCAATGTCTGTCTAGCACTCTAGGTCACCAGACAAGATTAAAGATCTAGCTAGAGCATCAATGACTGACTCAATAAAGTAAAAAATGATGTTTGTCGAGCACTTTAGCTCGTCAGACAAGAATAAAGATCTAGCCAGAGCAGGAATGCATGACTAGACATTGAAGGTAAATAATGTCTATTGAGCACTCTAGCTCACCAGATGGGAATAAGGATCTATCCAAAGCAGGAATGCATGGCTGGATACGGTAAAAAGTTATGTATGCTGATAGCTCTAGGTTGCTAGACGAGACTAATGATCTAGCCAGAATAGGAATGTCTGGCAAGACATAAAAGGTAAGTGATGTCCGTCGAGCACTCTAGCTTGCTAGATGGAAATAAGGATCTAACTAGAGCAGAAATGTCTAACTAGACATCGAAGGTAAGTGATATTTTTCGAGCACTCTAGCTCGCCAGATGGGAATAAGGATCTAGCCATAGCATGAATGTCTTACTGGATAAGGTAAAAAGTGATGCATGTCGAGCACTCTAGCTCGTCAAATGAGAATAAGGATCTAGCTAGAGCAGAAATGCATGGCTAGGCATTGAAGGTAAATGATGTCTACCAAGCACTCTAGCTAGCCAGATGGGAAGGTAAATGATGCTCAGAATATTTAAAATCTGAACTCTAAATAAATCAGGAAAATCACAATTCTAACTCAAAATCTAAACCCTAGATTTTAATAAAACTAAATCACAACAAATAACGCTAAATAAATCTGAAACAAAAACTACAAACTCACAGCAAGAGTGCGAGAACCGTCGTCGGAGGCTAAGATTCAAAAGAGAGAATAGAACAGAGATGAGTAGTAGCGGAGAGAGAGGAGTAACGAAAGACTGTATGAGATAGAGAGAAGAGTGTAGAGACGAGCAAGAGAGAGAGAGAGAGAAATAGAGAGCAGTGCAGAGGCAAGCTTGAGTGGGAGAGAGCGCAGGTTGAGAGCGAGAGAGAAGGATGATAGTGACTTCGTCCGTTCGAGAGTGATTCTGAATTGAGAATAGAGTTATGAGAAATATATAGATGAAAATTTTGTAATTAACACTAACTTTTGGTGTATATAACTGTGGCATTTATGTCATCTGAAAAAAGGTAAAAACTTTTTATGACAATTTAAAAAAAAATGACTGTCATAATTGGTAAACATTTTATGACAGTATGTAAACACTGTCATTTTAGCTCAAACAATAAAATTTTCTGTTCTAGGCACTTTTCCCCATGACACGTTTAACAAAGCTATCATAAAAATAAATTATGGGTATCATTGTAGCCTATTTTTGTAGTAGTGTAGAAGGAAGACATAATAGATGCCTCAAAAGAAAGAACATATTAAAGTATCATATATAGATCTAATTTAAGTGTATAAAAATCACCATAAATCTATATCAAGATAGATAACATGATCTCTTCATACTTCTATAAAGTATATAGAAGTGGTCAAAAAAGAGAGAGAAAGAATAGCGTGGGTGTCTCTTTTACGAGAAATTACTGGGTGTCTCTTTAATGAGAAATTATTGGGTGTCCCCAAGGGGTTGAACTGCAACCTTTGGCCCTTAAGGATATGTCTGATGTATCTGGACTTTGTAGAGCAATCCATACTATAAAAAAAATAATATTTTTGTTTTTCAGTTTAGCTCCTTATGTGTCGTCTAGATCTGATCAGACATCCTCAAACAGTGAAACTATCTTGGCTCTTTGTTACCAATAGTAAAGGATCCAAATCTTAATTCTTATATCAATTTATAAATGTAATTCGATATATTGATATATCTGAACATGAAAATTATCACCGTAAAAACTTACTGTATATTTTCATTGCATTGATTATAACTAGTTACTTAATGGTTGAAATGATTAAGTATGAATTTAAGAGCGTTTCGTCTAGAAATATTTTAATGTATTAAAAAAAGATTACTTCAAATTGCTATATTTAATAAGTGATGTTGTTTTAAATATATTTGGATATGTGGAAGTACATCTCCAAACAAATATTGCTCTAATGTTTCTTAAAATATTTTTACATCTACATAATATACTTTAAAATGTATGAAAGTGTTTCTTAAAAAAAATATGTATGAAATAACTGTGAGCTAAAAATTTATTATTTAAATATATAAAGCACTTGTTTTTTTTATAAATACTAACCAGTACACCACTAATAATATTAATATAGGGATTGGGCAACAGAACTAACGGCAAGAAGTAACTTTTGTTGCATTTAAAAGCTAAGAAATAAAGAATGTTTTAAAGCAACTTTTTAATTTAATGAAAAAGCATTAAAATTCTAAGATTGGCATGTTCTAAGTAGTAAGGTCAACACGTATCTCTTTAATACATTCAAAGGATTTCAATTTTGATAATCATCAAGTTGGTACGTGCCATGCATTCTCTTCATTTTATCTACTATGTTAAAAAAGTCTAAATGTGAAAAACTTTCTATTTTTATTTTTACCGTTTAGGTCTCTAAAAATATATTATAAATTGGGGTTTTGCTTCTTCTTTTGTTTAATCGTTTATATAATAGTTTTTATGTTTATTCAATAATTTTTTATAGATAGTTTTTAAAATTTATCATTCTACAATATTACGTAATAAAAAACGTGAATGTCTGTTAAAATAAATTTTTAAGATCTTTTATAAGACAAGTATTTATTTTTTGTCAACTATAATATTTTCATTATTAGACTATAAATTAAATAATATGTAATACTTGTGTTATCAGGGAACATGAAAAATTCAGATATAAATTTACAGAAAGTCACTGATATTATTTTAAATAAGATAAATAATTTGTTAATTAATATAATCATTTTTTATTAATATAATAAATTAATAAAATAAGACTATTTCTATTCCTTTCAAAGAACAATGCTATATTCAATAAAAAATAGTTTTATATAGTATACTCTCAATAATCTAATTTCTAATTCAACACATCTTACTTTATATTTATTACGTTCAATTGTCTAATTTTTAATTTAATACACCTAACTCTATGTGCACTATGATCAATCATCTAGTGTTCAATTTAACTCATTTTGCTTTATGTGTACTAGGATCAAACATTATAACTCCTAATTTATACTGGTAAAGGGTATTGCTTCCTCGACCCACATTGTGCAGGGACAAGTGTGATTTGTCTCAGTGAGCTTGAGCTTCCTCTTTTCCTTCCTGGTTGTGTGCATGGGCTGCATGGTCGACTCTTCTCTTCTTCCTACGCGGTTTGCTCAATCAGCCTTGTTTTCATCAGGCTTCCACCTCAGCTTCTCTTCTCTTCTCTCTAATCATTTGCTATAATTGTTTTGATTCTATGTTGGTAGGAAAGAGAATAGTGCACAACCGTGCTTGTGCTCGTGCTCCAACAACTAATCAAGATTCCCTTTATTAGTTGCTACTTAATCTTAGATTAACTTTTTTCTTTATAAGCTTGTTATAGTTTGTCTTCGATTGTAATGAAAAATCTTCTTTACTAAAATTATCAAAGAATTTTACAATTCTCAGTTGGTATCAGAGCCATGGGGAACTATTGTTCCACCTTCTCAAGACAGAGACAATGTGGAAAGCTCGTTAAGGCTAAGTGCTGAGCTAAACCCTTTTGCCAACAATCTACGATCTATTATTTCAATCAAACTTGATAAGATAACTACACTATGTGGAAATCACAGATCGTTCTAGCTCTCATAGGTCACAGTCTTACTGAATACGTTGTGCACACTTCTTCCAGACTAGAGCAAAACCTTGTCTGATGGTTCACAGAATCCGAAATACACCCATTGGCACAGGCAGGATCAACTTCTTCTCAGCTGGATGCACTCCACCATGAGTGACAAGTGTTCTTAGAGTAATGCTGCAGTATTAGACCCCAGGCTCCCTTTGGAGAGTTTTAGAAAGAACCTATGTCAATAGATTGAGAGTCAAGCTCTTAGCGATAAAGCATTCCTTGCATCACACTTAGAAGGATGACAGATGCATCACTGACTATTTTGATGTGATGGGGAGTGTAAGTGATAACTTGTTGGCAGCAGGAGGCCCTATAAGTTAGCAAGACCTCATTCTACACATACTGGATGGTTTAGGGTCTGAATTTGACCAAGTTATAGTTAACATTACCTTAAGGCCAGATAGTCTGTCAATTGAAGAGGTACAATCCTTGCTTATGATTCATGAGACTAGGATTCAGAAAATGAATGCTGATAAAGAAGCATCACTCAAAGTTGTTGTTCACTTGAGTGAAAACATTGCTGCTAACAGAAGACATGGACAAGTTCAGCAAAACCAATAGAGTCTTAATGTCAATCAAGGTAGAAACTATCAAGGCAGAAACTCTAACTCCTTTAGAGGGAGTAGAAGAGGCAGGGGTGGAAGAAACAATAGGAGAGTCACGTGTCAAGTGTGTCAAAAATGAGGCCACACTGCCACCACCTACTGGTACTTATATGCCAGAAGCACTCAGAATGCTCATTTGGAAATTTTTTTCATTTATCAAGGTAATCAACAACTCTCTAATCACGGTTATCCACATAACTAGACTCCTCAAAATTTTGATGTGAAGTCAGAAATGGGAATAAAAGCGCATTGGTTTATGGATGGTGATGCAACTCATCATGTTACTAATGACTTAGCTAAACTGAACATGGGAAGTGAGTATCAGGGAAGTGATGTTAAAATTGTGTCCATAAAATAGGGTGTAATAACTATTTATGAGTATTTAGTTATTTCTCTGGCATTTATGTATTATTCAATTTTATGAATAAATGAAAGTTTTTTTAGTTAAAGTGTGTCTATAATTTACTTAAGTCTTGGAACTACTATCAACGTAAGAAAAGTAAAGACAAAGGGATCTTTCAGACAAACTTTTCTGGAGTTGCGTAATTCACAGATATAAAATTTGTGATAAAATTATAATAGCAACAATATCACCTTATGCTTATTGATGGGTGTTTGAATAAATAAACCAGGCCTGGTACTCGATGACATGAATTATTGAATAAGACATTGTGAACTGTACGAGACACTTCACTGATATGACTTTCTTAATTCACAGTCAATAAAGAAGTTAAAGAATTAAAAACTAGAGGGGTTAAATGATAGTTTTACATCTAGCTCTTGTTACTGATATTCACGAAGGGTAACATCATAAAATATTCTATGGACCGTGAAATAAATATGTTTATTTACACCAGCAGAAAATGTAGCGCACATGAATCGAGAGTCGATTCGGCATTAGACCTACAGTGTAGTCGTACAATGTCGGGATTAAATATGTCAGAAATTTATGGAGATAAATTAACCGGGTATTTGAATCTCATAGATTTATTCATGTAAGTCCATTCGGTCTCATAAGTAGCTCATAAGGACATGAATGAGAAATAACGTTAGTTGGACCAAAAATGAGTTTTGGACCAATGTACACTTCTCGAATACATATGTGATTGGTGTCATCACTAAATTAGTGAAGACCAAAATTAATGTTCAAATTAATTAATTTTTTATTTTCTAATAATTTGATAATTAGTAAATAAAAAAAATTAATTAATTGATAGAGATCAATTTAATTAATCAATTTAAATTGATGAATTTGGAAACAGTCTTGCAGTGCAAAAGAAGTAAATATTAGTTTTATCATATAGGGGTGTATGAGTAAGTTCTGTAACTAATATAAAAGTGTTGTAAACCTAACCCTAAGCTAAGTATTAGACATAGCAGAAAACAGTTTCTCTCACCCCTCCCTACAGTTGCCGCTGAAAACCAAGAGGAAGAAGAGAAAAAATCATGTTTTTCTTCCTCAGCTGTTTAGGGAGCCCATACTCTATTCCTAATAATATATTTACAAGATAAACTTCTAGTTTCTATCTCTTCTCGATACGTTTATCTAAATATGTATGATCGTTGTATGGTTTTATATTTAATATGATTAAATATTTATTTTAAAAAAGTTTTGATATTCCACCCACGAACTATTTGTGGTTCATTAATTTTTTTTAAATTTTAAAACCCGATCCAACAAGTGATTCAGTAACCGTGGCTAGTGGTAAGCAAATTGATATTACACATACTGGTATTACCACTTTACCTACATGCCTTTTCCCTCTTAAACCTTAAATCTGTTCTCAGGGACCCAAAAATCACCAAAAAGTTTATTAGTGTTCTAAACTCTGTCAAGATAATCCTATCATTGTTAAATTTCATTCTTTCTTTTGTCTTGTGAATGATATTCTCACATGGACTATCTTGCTCAAAGGAAGGCCTAAGGATGGACTATATGAACTTTTTGTTCCTGATAAGAGTAAAGTAATTGTGTTGGCATGCTATCTATATCTGCTTAATGATACTAAGACTAGTTTACCTTCTGTCTGTCATGTACAAAGCTCAGTTTTCAATTCCAAGAATGCATTGCCTAGTGTTTCTCATGTTTTCCCTTTGCCAACTTGTTGCCATGAGAATGTAAATCTTAGCAATTATCAATGCAATCTAATTTTCCTATCTCAAATTCTGCCAGTGTTTTACTGTTAAATTCTACAAATACTAAAAGCTACACTCTCTGCCGTAATAAGCTTGGACACCATTCCTTTAAGGTCACTAATCAGATTCTAAAGCAACTACACATACCTGCTCAAACTCATATTTATAGAATTTGTCAAGCTTGTCAACAAGGTAAAAGTCACAGACTAACTTATCCAAGCTCACAAAAAAAACAACACATCCCTTAGAGATAGTTCACATTGATCTTTGGGACCAACCCTTCTTACTTTAAATAGTTTTCAATATTATATACTATTTATTGATTATTTCACTCATTTTACATGGTTTTACCCTCTAAAAATCAAATATGAGACATTTATAGTATTCAAAAACTCCAAGGCCTATGTAAAAAATCAACTAGGGTATAAAATCAAGACTGTTCAGTCTAATTGGGGGTGAGTATAGGCGTTTTAGCTCTTACCTGCAAGCTTGTGGCATCTATTTTAGACACCCATGTCCTTATACACACCATCAGATGGTGTTGCGGAGAGAAAACACAAGCATGTTATTGAGACAGGCCTCACACTCCTCTCTCAAGCCTCTATGCCACTAAAATATTGGTGGTATGCCTTTCACACTACTATCTATCTCATCAATAGACTTCCCGCTGAAGTTCTATCCTCTATCTCATCAATATGACTACAAATTTCTCAAAGTTTTTTGTTGTCTATGTTACCTTATTTGAGACCATATAGTACACACAAGCTATCTTTCAGGTCTTCTCCTTATGTTTTCTTAGGGTACTCAGTTGCTTACAAAGGCTATCTTTGCCTACACTCAAGTGGCAGAGTTTACACTTGTATCAATGTGATTTTTTATGAACAATCTTTTCCTTTTAAGAAAAACTTTATTAAAGAAATTGACATTTAGACCTCTTTTAGTGGATTTTTTCCTGCTTGGGCTATTCATATTGTCCCTTGTCAGTTTGTTCCCTCAACTACTCCATCCCAACAGACTCCTATGTAAGTAATAGTCCTTCTCTTTCTTTATCTCATATCTTACCTTGTTCTGTAGCTATTCAATCTAACTCTTCAAGTGACTCTCCTTTTGTGCCTAGATCTTTACCTTCTCTAAACACTCATCCCATGATCTAAAACCCTTGCCGCCACTCTTTCTTACCCCACTAAACCCACGACTGCCAAAGAGGCTCTTAAACACCCCAGTGGAAATAAGCAATGGTTTAGAAGGTCATCCTCCTAGCTTCAATGCAAGATTGGTTGCCAAGGGGTTTTATCATACCCTTGGTCTTAATTTTTCTAATACTTTCAGCCTTGTGGTTAAACATGTGATAGTGAGGGTGATTCTGGCATCAGCTCTTACAATGAAATGGCCATTTAGGAAACTGGATGTAAATAATACCTTCTTGAATGGTACACGTACTGAAATAATGTTTATGTGCCAACCTAAGGGATTTGTTGACACTCATCTGCCTAATCTGGTTTGTAAGCTGTATAAAGCTCTTTATGGCCTTAAACAGATTCCACAAGCTCGATATGAAAAAACTCAGGTCCACATTACTGCATAAAGGTTTCAAAGTCTCTTCTTTAATCTCATCTTTGTTTATTTTGCATAAAAAAGGAAGGACTATATATTTTTGGCTTATGTGGATGATATTATCATCATTGGGAGTGAATCTGCCTACATATCTCATTTAGTCAAGGAGCTACACTCTAGCTTTGCTCTTAAGAACCTTGGTCCTCTGCATCACCTCCTGGGACTAAGAGTTACCTACATAGAAATAGGCATGCATCTAAGCCATAGTCAATATATTTTGGACTTGTTGCATAAATTCTCAATGACTAAAGCTAAACCTTGTCCCACACTTGCCATAGCCTCTCACAAACTGTCTAAACATGTTGGGGAGCCCTTAACTGATATCACTCAATATAGAAGCTTCATTGGAATCTTGTAGTACCTAACCTTAACTAGACTTGACATAGCCTTTATAGTCAACAATCTTAGTCAGATTCTCTATTGTCCTACTTCAATTCACTGGCAAGCCTGTAAAAAGTTGTTAGCGTATCTGAAGGGTACCCAAGGTGAAGGTATTTTCCTTCATCCAGCTTCAAGTTTGCAATTGAATGCCTTTACAAATGTAGATCGGGCAAGTTGCCCTAATGACAGACAATCAACTTGTGGTAATGTAGTGTTTCTAGGCTCCAATTTGGTATCCTGGTCTTCTAAGAACCAACATGTTGTGGCCAGGTCTAGTACTGAGAGTGAGTACAAGGCCCTTGCACATGCTGCCGCTGAGTTAGCTTGGTTACAATCCTTGTTAGCAGAACTACAATTCAACATCTCCATCACTCCTATTATCTGGTGTGACATTGAGGGAGCTGCCTCCATTGCTTCTAATCTTGTTGCTCATGCTAGGACAAAACACATCGAGATAGATGCTTTCTTTGTGCGTGATAAGGTGCTCTCTAAGCTCTGAAAATCAGATATGTTCCCACTCATGAACAGGTCGCAGACATTCTAACCAAGTCCATTTCTGGTTCTCAATTCTAGTATCTTAAAGGCAAGTTGCATGTGGGTGACACCCTCATTACCTTGAGGGGGACTGTTAAGGGTATTGCTTCCTCAACCCACACTGTGCAGGGACAAGTATGATTTGTCTTAGTGAGCTTGAGCTTCCTCTTTTCCTTCTTGGTCGTGTGCATGGGCCGCATGGTCGTCTCTTCTCTTCTTCCTATATGGCTTGCTCAGTCAGCCTTGTTTTCATCATGCTTCCACCTCAACTTCTCTCATCTCTCTCTCTAATCATTTGCCATAACTGTTTTGATTCGATGTTGATAGGAAAGAGAATTGTGCACAGCCGTGCTTGTGCTCATGCTCCAGCAACTAATCAAGATTTCCTTGATTAGTTACAAACGTCTTCGATTGTAATGAAAAATCTTACTTACTAAAATTATCAAAGGATTTTACAATTCTAAGTATATTGTTTCTAAAATTTAGATTCTTAGCATTTTAATTTGTTATTACATTTATAGTTTTATATAACACGTGCCTTTACTCTTAAAATGATATAGTTTTAGCTTTCTACTAATTGTTTAGCTGTGCAGTCTTGATAGTGCTTTAACTAAGAAAAATTTTATACGTTAAAGTAAAATCATCAGTAAAAAAAACTTCACACCCATCTTCACATGAAACATTTAAATATGCTGAAGTACATTGATTTATACGATAAAATACTTTAGGAAATATTTAATGTTTGTTTCTTCTAGAAATATATTAAATAGGATTATTTACTTAAAGTTTAAAATAATGAATTTGAGAGTCCTAATTAGTGAGAAGTAACTTTTAAATACAATGAGACATTATAGTTATAAAATAAATACAAAAAATCAAGTAGTAGGTATGCCCAAATATAAATATAAAATGTAGAAATCTCAGTTATCTTTCTTTTCCCACGTTCATATGACTATGAGAGTAATGAATATTATTAGACTTCAATTACTATTTTTTTTCTGCTCATTGGATGTTAAATTTGTTTTTAAAGAGCTTGTTAGAGTCAAGCTTTAAAATAATTCAAATGACAGTTAATATGAGACAAATTCAAAGGCCTAAACTCAACTATAAATAACAGACATGTTCAATGGCATCTCACCACATAGAACCACACCTGACCTACCTGATCAGTCTTCTCCAATTTGTGGGGGAAATGGCCATTCAAAAGCTGTTTTCCGTGTTGTTTGTTCCAATCTTGCTTGCTCTTTGTGTATCGGACATTACAAATGCACAAAACTTGACAGTGGGGTTCTACCAGCAGACCTGTCCTGACGTAGAAGTTATTGTCGCTAAGACAGTTTTTCAATATCTTACTCGAGTTCCAACTCTCGCTGCCCCTTTGTTGAGAATGCATTTTCACGATTGCTTTGTCAGGGTATGTTGTTCATATAACTATACCATGCTTTTGTTCATAAACCTATTCGAGCAATATTTTGCTATTGATGACAAATGATATCTTTGCTATTTGATGTCATGCTTGGTAGCGGTGTTTTAATTCTATCTCTCTGTTTTGAAATTAAAAAAATTACTCGAAAACAATGTTACCAAACTCGTATTTTCCAATCTTCACTAAATTTTAAAATTATTTTTGAATAAGCTTTCAAAAGATTTATTCTAAAACTCTTGTTAATATGTTATATACACACACGTATATGTATTTATTTTATATAAATACATACATATGTTTGTATATATAGATATATTATATTTACATACATATACATATATATGTAGATAATGTCACACAATAATGATATCATTTGGGAAATGCATAATTCTATCAAAATTTGTGTGACAGGGATGTGATGGTTCCGTTTTATTGAATTCTACACCAAACAACACAGCAGAGAAGGACTCAATCCCTAACCGAAGTCTAAGAGGCTTCAACATTATCGATATTGTTAAAGCGGCTGTAGAAAAGAAATGCCCCGGTGTTGTTTCTTGCGCTGATATCTTAGCCTTAGTAGCTCGTGACGCTGTTAGAGTGGTAATGAAAGCTTGACCTATATATACAACTTTATTGTCGATGAGAAGAATTTGCACTGAAAATCAACGTTTTTTTGTTTCAGCTACATGGACCATTTTGGAAAGTTCCTACCGGAAGAAGAGACGGAACAGTATCAATTTCAAGGGAGGCCTTAATTAATTTACCACCTCCTTTTGCCAACATTACCCAACTTAAAACAAGCTTTCTTTCATTGGGTCTTAGTATTAAAGACTTGGTCGTTTTGTCAGGTAAATATGCAATTTATGATTAACATGTTGTTTAACCGTATTATAAAATACGGGAAAAAATTCATTAACTTTGTAGATACAGAAAAATATTTACTGTCAAATAGTATTGTTAAAAACAAAAAAAATTGTTTACTTTATATTTACGAGCGTAGGATGCATGATAATTTCGATAATAGATTTTTTGCATCTATAGACATATTAAATTATCCCTCGAGCCTAGAAAAGAAAAATATTAATAATAGTAACGGTCTCATTTAACGCACATCGAAACAATATCATTGATGAAACCGACAATTAATTAATGATCTTTTTTTTCCTTTTTGTAGGAGGACACACCATTGGAACATCTCACTGCTCCTCGTTTTCGAACCGTTTGTACAATTTCACTGGGCAAGGTGACACTGACCCAAAAATGGACAAGAACTACGTTGCTGCTTTGAAGAGAAAGTGTAAGCCAGGAGACTTATCTACCCTTGTTGAGATGGACCCAGGAAGCTTTAAGTCATTTGATGAAGATTATTACACTATTGTTTCCAAGAGAAGAGGTCTTTTCCAATCCGATTCAGCTCTCCTTGATGATGCCGAGACAAAGGCTTACGTAGCACTTCAAGTCACCACTCATGGCTCCACCTTTGCTGAAGATTTTGCTGAGTCTATGGTGAAAATGGGGCAGATTGGTGTCCTCACTGGCACTGCTGGAGAAATCAGGAAGCAGTGTGGGTTTGTTAACTAATTATTGTTTGACTATCTTTGAATATTGGAGATAAATGTATCAGGATCTAAGCAGTGTGGTTTTGTGGTCGTTTTATGATTGGTTAATTGTTTCTTTTAACGGTTTTGTGTCATGTGAGAGAGAGATCCGTTGATGAATCTATCATTGTTTTGTTAAGGAGATTCTCATTATTTAAGTAAAAAAATTTCAACAATTATATCAATGGGGATCGCATGCTTTCCGAAAAATGAAAACAAACGCAATTATACTCCCTTCCCTCCACAATTTCTTGGCCAATTCAGTAGCTACGTTGCACAATGTTTTCATGCACTTTATTTGCATGTGCTTTCTTATTTAACAGACATGTTATCTTCCCAGTGAGTTTCTCATTCTAAAATTCATGTGACATTTCAGTTATGTCAAATTTTCCTTTTGGCTGATATGTAATGATATGCTGTCAATTTTGAGTATATATCAATTTATCCAAAAATACTTTTGTATTAAATGGTCGTCTTTGAAATTTTGAAATGTTTTTTTGGTTGATCCAGACGCTTTAACATTAATAATGGATTTTGTGTAATATTGAGCTTGGTCGCAACAATTTTTAAGTACACATATTAATTGGCTAAAAACATTCAACATAGCTATGATGGCAAAATATCATAAACATCATGATTTTTGCACATTTAATCCTTCATAAATTGGACTATTAGGATTTCAAATTTTACAGATGGTTCTTTGAAGTGCTGAATTTTAACATTGTTAATATTTAATCAACACTGAACCTCATGAGACAAATACAATCAGTTATAAAGCTATTATCAACTAACTACCATTACACTTGGTAGAATTTACTAGACAAAAGACAATTCTAGTTAACTACACATATATATTGGAAATATATCAGAATCAATACACAACTACAAAAACTACTCACAAAAGCATTCTCTCTCTTGGAAATTTTCAGCAAGAAAAGCAATTTACAACAAAGAAGACATCATTTGGGAGTTTCTCAGAACCATGGCTGTAGGGATATCAACAAGTGTTCTAAACTAGTTATATAGGCTAGGTTTTGCTGAGTAATTGAGAGAGGGAAATTATGCACTTCTATCGAAACAAGAAAGCTTGTAACTTGTAATCACTTACCTGATTTATAGTGCAAACGGCTCGAGTTTGAGCTCAACTGGATGTAGGCTCTTAGAGCTGAACCAGTAAAAACCTTTGTGTTCTTTCTCTTTCCTTTCTCTGTAATTTTCTTCTATTCTTCATCTTGCTAGTTCAACTTCTTTCATACGTGTTCTGCAAAGTTCCTGCACCAGAAATTACAAAGGATTAAAGTCTTAGGGTTCAATTTGGGGTTGGTATCGATAAGATACTAACAGTGGTATCAGAGCACATGTTCTAAGTTCTTAAAGAATTTAACAAGAAGTCTTTTATCCTTACTTTAAGTCATGGTAGAACCAGGTGAAAATGACTCTTCAAGAAGCAGAGACTATTGAAAAACTTGTCAAAATCATCAAATTCAGACTAAGAAGTTGAATTTGTTCGAGATTCAGATCAAGAAAATAATCAAGAAACCTCAAGAACTTTGACAAACAAGGAGACTGCTCTATCACTTAATCAGGATAAAGGATATCACTAGTTTGATTCAGGGATATTGGGATCAGCAAGGTTTGAGGTGGATAGATTTTATGGAATTGGTGACTTTGGGATCTGGAGGAGGAAAATTAAGGCACTATTGGCACAACAAAGGGTTCTAAAGGCATTAGAAGACCCATCTAAGCTTCTAGACTCACTAATTCAAGATCATTAAGATGAGATGATGGAGACAGCTTGTAACACCCCTAAAACTAAAAATACCTCATTGATTAGATTCTAGGAAGTGTTATCCTCTTTAATGTTAATTAAATATTAAATAGGAAAGATGTAGCTTAATTTAAAATATAACTTAATCATATCTTTTTTTAATTTATCAATATTGAATTTAAAGTACTTAAATAATAAAAATTAGCACCGGAAATGTAGTCAATTAGCAACCAATATTTTTAAGCTAAACATCTAGATAAAGAATAATTATTCATAAAGCATTGTTTGAGATCTTTATTCAAAATATTCTACTAAGTCTGGTCCAGCCATAAGGTATCGTCTCATAATTACTCATCACCTGAAAAGCTTAAGGAAAATGGAATGAGCTAAAACCCAGTAAGTAAAACCCTACACATACTTAACAAACACATGTACACGAAATCCATTTTTAATCATTAACAAAAGCATTGTATTCTTTTTATCACATTATTTGCTTTATTTTAGCATTACATTTTCATTAGATTGTTTTCATGTAAACTTTTTGTCACGTTATTTTCTTCACTATAGACAAATGTTTAGCCAATCAAAGGTAATAGGCCATTATTATAAAAATTTGTTCTACTACCATATCCTTGGTAGTATCAATAGACAAGCCAAATAATCATTCATTCACATTGTATCGCTAGGTAAGTCAAACGATCATTCATTAATATTAACCATTAAACATTGTCGGGTTCGTCGGTCCCCCGCGTCTCATTTCTCACTCACCCCTTTCATGACATAAACATACACCTAGTCTTTTATACTTTTATTTATATATGTTCTTTATTCTTAAAAATAACGTAACGTGAGAGCATTTACATATTCTCATTCATTATCACAAGGATATGCACGTCCTAACTACACCAATTTACAATTATACAAACAGTTACACAAGTAAAATTATCACATAAGTGAGACTTATTTATAAAGAAACAAACGAAGACACAACAACATACAATTCACCTATCATAGTTTTTAGAGTATGACAAACATTAAAGTATGCATAAAATTCTACTTACCTGAAATAAAATCAGTAACTATTGACCTGAAATTCAATGATCTCAGATCACAAAATATTCGAATAATAACTATAATTATTTAATAAATTAGAAGAACGAACAGTGACATAATGGTGAAAAATAAATTGGTTAATGATCTGATCGAGTTGTTCAGATTCGTTCAACTAGGTCCGGTCAGTCTGGTCTGGTTGAACTGATTCGAGCCAAGTGATATTTGAGTCAGGTTGAGTGAGAACCAACTGGGTTGCAAGAGCCAATTCGATCCGAACAGAGAGCGAGAAAGGAAGGAAGAAAGAAATAAGAAAGAAACAAGCTTACCGATGATGAAGGCAGCAACGATCCAGAGAAAACGACTAGGAGGCTACTAGGGAAGGAAAAGAAAACAAAGAGAGATAGGGACGAGATCAAGTAGAGGGCAACAAAACAGCAAGAAAAGTGGAGAAATAGAGAGGGGTCGAGAGCTTAAAGAGATAGAATGAAAAATAATAAGCTTAACAAAATTAAGAGACAATGGTGTTGCGGTGACAATGAAATGACGATTCACAACTAGAGATGGAAAAGGAAGAATATCAGGGTTTTGTGGATGGGAGGAAAATTGAGAGAGATAGAGGGTTAGAGATGGAGAGAGATAGAGAGTATATAAATAATTAGGTTAGGGATACTCTAAGGTGTATGGGCACATATAGGTGTGAGTGAGCAAGAGAAATAGGGAGAAATTGCCAAATAAAAACAAAATAGTGTTAGGGTTTTTCTTAGGGTATAAATGCATATATGGTGTGAGTGAGTTTGAAAGAAATATAAATATAACCTCTTTAAAATTTAAAAAACAAATTTAATAATATCATCTAATTAATATGGGTTTTACAAAAATACCCCTTAAGAAGGGTTTAGATATTACACAACTCTTGGAACCATCATCCTAAATTTATCAGATAATGTCCTTAAAAAATTTAATGAGGAGGATATTGCTGCAATGATATGAGAGAAATTAGAAAGTCTTTGCATGAAGAAATTCTTGACAAATAAAATCGATCTTAAGGAAAGGTTATTCAGTTTTAAGATGGATATTGCTAAGAGTCTTGAACAAAATCTGGATGATTTTAAGAGGATGACTATTGAATTGGCCAATATTGAAGTTAATGAAAAATTAAGTGATGAAATTGAGGCAATCATTTTCCTAAACTCATTACCAGACTCACATTGGAAGAGTGTGTTTCACCTTTAAGATCAAAAGATCTTGAACTGAAAAATGAAAAGAAGGATACTGGTGAGAATTTACTAGTCAAGGGAAAAAGTACTTAAAGATCTCAGAGTCAGAAAGGTAGAGAGAAAAGCAGGGGAAATCGCAGCAACAGATCTCAATCCAAAAGGAGGAAAACATCTAAAATGCTATTTCTGTGGCAAAAATGGCTACTTCAAGAAGAACTATCATGGATGGAAAAGGAAGAAGGAAGAAAATAGGACAAATAGTGAGGACCCTGCTACCATCACAGATGAATATAGTGATGGTGAAGTCCTTGTTGTCACAATAGAGAGCAGCAACACTGAATGGATTTTAGACTCGGACTTCACCTACCATATTTGTCCTAGAAGAGGATAGTTTACTACTTTTCAGGCTATTAATGGTGGAAAAGTACTAATGGGAAATGATCAATCCTGTGATGCACTTGGAATAGGTTATATTGTTATCAAAATGTAGGATGGGATAGTGAGGTCTCTAGAAATGTGAGATATGTCCCTGATTTGAAAAGACACTTAGTCACTCTAGGGGTACTTGATGAAGAATGGTACACCTACAAGGAAGAAAATGGAACAATCAAGATTGTAAAGGGATCATTAATTGTGATTAAGGGTGTGGAAATGAACTATATTGTGATGCTTGTGAAGACTGTCACATGAAATACTGTCATGATTAGTAAGGCAAATCACTTTGATGCAGATATGTGGCATAGAAGAATGGGCCATATGAATGACAAAGGGCTCCAAGTTTTTGCAAACAGGAGCTATTTGACAAGAAGGAAATTTAGAACTTAGAGTTCTGTGAACACTGTGTGCTGGGAAAGCATCACATGTTGAAATTTAGCACTAGAACACATGAGACTAAAGCTATTATGGAGTATGTCCATGCTGATTTATGCGGTCCAACACCTACACCTACACATGGAGGTAATCTCTATTTTCTGTCCATAGTATATGAGTTCTCTAGAATAGTTTGGGTATTCTTATTGAAATAGAAATAGAAGCTTTTGATAAGCTCAAAAGCTGGCAGACTCTTACAGAGAACCACACATGTAAGAAGTTAAAGGTATTAAGAACTGATAATGGTTTAGAATTTTGTAATACTACCTTTGACACAGACTACAAAGATCTTGACATCCTAAGGCACAAGACTATTAGGAACACTCCCCAACAGAATGGGGTAGGAGAGAGGATGAGTAGGAATATTTTAAATGAGGTAAGATGCATGTTAGTCATTTCAGGACTTAATAAGAAGTTTTAGGTGAAACTGTTAAAACTACTGCTTGCTTAATTAATAGAAGTCATTCGACTGCTATAGGGCTCAAAACTCATCTGGAAAGATAGTAAGCAACCTAACTTAAAATATATCAGGGTGTTTGGCTGTGCAGCTTTAGCACATCAAAGCATTGGTAAGCTAGAACTTAGGGCCCTGAAATATGTATTCTTAGATTACTCATAAGGTGTTAAAGGCTATAGACTATGGTCTAAGGATATTGCTGGTGTAAAATCCATTACTAGTAGGGATGACAAGTTTAATGAAACTGAGATGCTTTATTTAAAGGAATCTTTAAGTAATGTAGGTGAAAGAAGTGAGGACAAGGAAAGAATCAAGGAGGCTGAGTTTGAGGTGGAGCCATTTATTAGAGTAAGCAAGCCCACAAACCAGACTCAGGACTATGAGCATCAACCATAAGACTAGGCTGAACCAGATGAGGGAGACCAAGAGCCAGAAGAGGAAAACCCTATGAGAAATTACCAGCTGACAAGAGACAGGGAAAGAAGATAAGTAAACCTAATCTTAAGTTCTCTAACTCGGATCTAATTGCTTTTACGTTATTTTCAGGTCTAAACTTGGAAGAGCAAGAACCTTAAACAGTAGTAGAAGCCCTACAAGGATAAGATTCAAGACAATGGCTTAAAGCTATCACTACTACAAAATGGAGCTTAGATGACGGTAAAAACCCATCATCAAATTCCTTTAGTGACGAGGATGCGACTGTCATGTATCGAGTTGTCATCTAAACTCATGTTACCAAAAACCGTCATCAAAAGATGTCGCCAAAACACTTTTGATGATCGGGATTACCCGTCATTATAGGTGTCACAAAAATACCTTTAATGATGGGGATTGCCCGTCATAATAGTGTCGCAAACACACCTTAATGACGGGAATTACCCGTCATTATAGGTGCCGCCTATAATGACGGGTAATCCCCGTCATTCAAGGGTCATTTTAAAAAAAATCTGTCATGGAAAGGCAAAAAACCTACCTTTCCATAATAGCCTTTCATCCCCTCAATATTGTCATCACTAATATGACAACCATTATTTCCAATTTTATCAAATAGATAAACTACATAACCAAAAAAGATTTGATCTTTCCTTGAAATCCCAACTCTCTCTCACTTTGTAGAAACACCACCCATTCCTAAAGCAATGACAAACATAAAATGACAGGGGGAGTAGAATCACAGTAATAAGTAGGAAAAAACATTCAAAGATTGTATCTGTAAGGCATAGCAATCAATATATAGTAACAAATATGAAAACAATAGGCTCATTATTTATTTAGAGCCTGCAAAAATGAAATAAATGATAAAAGACCACAAGGTGAAGAAATGTCTAACAATTAACTTTGCTAGATCTAAACGATTACGCTCATTAATCAGAATCATTGTAGCCAACCTACAAAAGGTGTACCTAAAGAACAAGAACTATCAAATATGTGAGAGGTTGCCTGAGAAAAAAAGGATAAGCATAGAGAGAAATAATTTCTAGAGGTAAGAGCTCAACAATTACATATATACTACTTACTGTGTTGAATCAAGGATAGTGTGAAACGTACCCATCATGAGCTCAAAAAGGATAACCACAAGGGTATGATTGTTGGAGGTAAGAACTCAACAATTCCATCATGTATACTACTTATTGTGTCTAAGCAGATAATAGAAAGGAAACGACAAAATCCAGGCCAGTATGAAACCTACCCACCATGAGCTTCTGATCCAGGTTCTCCAGCAATGCCACCTTTGTAAGTCTGGCAAATGCAGAGAAACAAACAACATATAACTATTCAGACCAACAACATCATGTTAAGTCATAGGCGGAAAACCTTCAGTAAAATATCAATTTACTTATATGATAGTGGTCGCAATATCCTAAATTTTCAAGTTATCATCATCTAAAGTAAACAAACATGTGTTGTTTCTTCCTTTAATTCTACAAAATGTTACCATAAATCCATGCATCATCCACTCGGACATCCACACAACTTCATTGTTAAACCACTATGAGAGTGTCTTAAGTTTCCGCACATATGTACTTGGTATCACCAGTTAAAACCCAAATCCTTGATCATGCATTAGCTTCATCAGAAGTTGCTCAATATATCTACCTTTAGAAAAAAAAAGTCCTCATCGAAATATGCACACTTATAAATATGTGATTATAATGGTTACAAGAGAGAAAATAAAAAGGTATATACTTGCAACTAACCTTAAGATGTAATCCCCAACATTTTGTACTAGCTCTTCATTCAAAATATTCATAATACTAGAAACCTGAAGAGGAGACGAACAATTTATTCCAACTTAGATAGTATAGACTCTAAAACTACTATGTCAGAAACCCTATAATAAAAGTAAAACATAAGCCGTAGAAGCAGTACAGAATTATTGGCACGAATGTATGACAATAGTAACTATGTATACCGGGTATGGATGTGAGTGAATAAAAGGTACAAATTTAATTAATGCAAATATTTTACATGTGATTGTAACTTTGCTAGCAAATCAACCACTTTCTTGGTGCAATTAATGCATAATAGGAGCAACATAGTAATTATATTTAAAAAATTACATAGAAATAAATTGCCAGAGGAAACATTGTGTACCTACAATCACATCATTTGTAATATCTTCCCTAACCGGTTAGCAGTGGCTGGACTAACACGCATAAGCAAACTATGACATTTATATTTGAGATCTAAACTTTTTTTGTTCAGGGGAAAGTGTACCACCATTTAAGTAATGAGTACACCAAAGGATATTCCTAAAGAAAATGTTGATGCATGTATAAGGGTGTAATGCTTTCTGGGACTTAGATAACAACTTACAGAAATGGCAGTGTAACACGCCCGTATATCAATTTCTCATGCATCATGCATCCTGAGATAATCGATTGCATAATTATCATCAAGAAGACGTCAAAAGTAGAAAAAAAATTATTAGTCTATGACTCTATCTCACATAACGTTTTCCTTAAAGTATCTCAGGGACTAATAAGAATTGATATTTCCTAATTGGCATGTTGCTCACACCATGATTGATGCGACCTACAAGAATTGAACTACTAGAAGCACATATATTAGCTCAAAATAATTGAACAAAAATTTGAAACAATCAAAATAACAAATGAAATCATAGCCCTAAAACTACAAAAGAAACGTTTTGGACATGGGGAGAGAGAGAGAACAAAATGATAGACTTGTAGCTTTCACTGGGGTGTTTCATTCGCAGCAAGAACCTGTAAAGCTTCTGTGTGAAGGGAGTTCTAATAAATATGTCAATTCCTGGGAAAATTACTCAATGCGTTGTGAAAGTTTTCTTTTAAAGGGACATAAACTGACCACCTATTAGTTGATGACAGAGATTCAAAACCACCCAAAGTAATAGGAGAATTAACTGCAGCATAAGTTGTTGCAAGATGAGGCATCTGGGAAAAAATAGCATACATTTTAATTATTGTGTTAGTGGAAAAACATAAAAAAGAAAAGCTTAACACTTCATCATGAACAAGAGAGGTTGAAATTCCTAAATGAAACAGCGAGCAACTTTAGGTGTTGGTTGCAGACACACACAGATGCCAAGGAGAAAATTAACAGAAAAAAATTTCAAGATAAATATATTATAGAAAATAAAAGTCATGATCGTTTTCTAACCTAATATAAGCCCATTTCTAGTGTCACATTGTTTAAAAACCAATAACCGATATTCAGTTAAATACGAAAAAGGCAAAGTAAACCAATTTTCAGGTTACATTGCAAACTGGACATCATATCCAGTTTCCTTCTTATAAAATAAACATTCATCACAACTGTTACCAACTTAATCTGAAAATTGAAAATGTTATCAATTCAAAAGTGTATTCCTAAAAAGGAGAATATTTCTACTTGTCTGCCCAGGTCCACCTCAATATCCACCATTTGGGTCTTGGAAGTATAAAATAGAAGCAACAATGCAGTGGGAAGGTCATGCTAAAATATGTATGAGTCGAAGATCATATTAAAATTTTTAACACGCATTTCTAGTCAGCAATTGAAAAGGCATGAAGCAACAAAAAATACAGTTTTAGTTGAAGGAAAGTCCGTACCTGACAACGTTCAAGAAACTGAACACTTCTCCTTTTAAATTCAGGATCAAAAGACTCGTCTAGTAAAGAAATTGAGTGTAGAATCCAATAGCAAAGCCATGGTCGACTAAACAAAGCAACAAGAAAGATAAAAGGTTACATACAACATAGAGAAATCAGTTACAAATATGGGCAACCCATGACATGAGAAAATCATAAACAGGAACTCAATTGATTATGAGGCACGTAAGATTAAAAAAAATTTCTGACTATCTTCAAGATCAACCTACCAATTACCATAACTCAATAACATATTGTAATTCTGAAGTAACTAATTCAATTTGAGAGGCTTCACAAAGATTTATTAAAAAAATAGACTATTTGAAGTTAAACTTTTAACATAAAGTAAGTGAGCAGAGAGGTTTACATAGCATCCAAAATGAGAAACGACGGACCAAGTTGTATGAGATCTCTGATCAGGTATTCTATGTGTTTATCACGCTTAAGCTCTAGCCTAAGATGAAAAAGTAATCAATCATCCAATTCCATAGCCCAAAACACAAACAAGTAAAGAAAACACTTGGGAATGTGAGAAAACCCTGAATTATTTACATTACTTTCTGGGTCCTGCAGAGAACACGGAAGAATGCACTATAGATGCGAGAAATCTCAGTTTCCACCTTCTATTGCAGTTTTGCACACCGTGCTTCTAGGATTTTTCAAAAACTTTACCAAAAGCAATATCATATCCTCCATATCACCAAGATAATGAAACACATCATAACTACTCTCAATTTTCAACATAAAGAAATATCAAAACAAGTAAAAACACCAATCATTATTAAAATATAAAGAGCCCAAATTAAATCACCGAGTAAGCACCTTAGAATTACAGCATATCAATCATTGCCTTCTTATGGTATATCCCCAGTCTACATACATCATGGTTGTCAGGATCGTGATCCGGATCGTATGATCCTACAGGGGCCCAACGATCCGAATCGCATATAAAAGTCACATTTTAGTCGGATCGTGTCAGGATTGTGATTCGGATCATAGGATCACATAGGATCCTGACAACAATCTAATAAAATATTTCAATGACAATTTCACATGCTTCTTTTATGGTTTGTACATGGATGGATGAGTTGCCTTTTGAGAAATTAATTGAGATTCAAAATATTGAGTTGTTAGCAATTTCGTCAAAATTTATGTTCCGTTCTTATATTGATAATGATGATGTGTTTGAAAATTTTGAGAAAAGAAAGACATGCAAATACATGAATTAGGTGATGGTGATCAAAACCTCAATGGTGGTTGTGGTTCAAGGGATATGAATGATGACTCCATTGGTTAAAGAAAATAATGAACGTGATGGGAGATTGATGGCTATGACATTAAGGATGGAAGAAGCAATGAAGACATTCATTTTGATGATGAAATATTATTATGTTTATTTATCATGAACATTTTATATTAAACTTCTTTCTTCAAAACTTAAAAGTATGAGGACTTTACTTAATATTATGTTATTTTAGATGACTTGATATTATTTTTATTATTAGGTAGATAACTTGGTGTATATAATCATTTCCTTTAATATATTGAAGTATCATTAGCATAAATATATTATTTTACTAATAAATTATTAAGAATTGATAGGATCTTACGATCCTCGATCCAATCGTACAATCCTCGATCCTATGTCATTTCATTGATCCTATGTAAGATAGCGATCCTGACAACCTTGAGGTGCATTGTTAAGTCCTTCTCACAACCGACTCCAATCTTTAGAGTTTAGTCCCGCTAAGAGTATCTAAAATTCAAACAAAAGGCATAACCAAATCCCAAGTTTCCTAGCAAGAGCAAAATGCATAATTAACACCAATCTTACTCCTACTCCCATCTTTAATTGTCCTCCACACATGTGATCTTTTAAAATCCTTAATGCAGGAAAGATTTTACCCTCAATGTTTCTATAATAGTAAAATTAGAACAAACTTACATACTTAAGTTGTTTCTGCATCTCGGAAGTCAGGTCGTACAGATCTGGGTAAGCATCTTTTTCCCCTATCTCAATGTCGAACTAGAGAAATAAATCAGAAAAACACACTATATATAGGATTGACTTACATCTCTAGCACTGCCAAATCATGAACGACTTATGGCCTTCATAGCAAGCCTAACCAGACAAACAAATTCATCCATATCTCGGAAGCTGGAATCAAAGAGACACTTAATAAAAAGCCACAAAAATCAAAACCCTTACCTTAGGTTGACCACTGCGAAATTCAAAACAGCAAACATTAGAGGGAAAAAACCCACCTCAAACCATTAGCTTTGGTTATGATCAACGTGAAGCCTTAGGTCCCGAAAAGGGAAATGAGAAGTAAGGAAAAATTTAAAACCCTAGGTTAGAGACTCAACTACCGTGAAGGAGAGAGAGAGAGAGAGAGAGAGAGGAGGAGGAGGAGCTTTGATTGTTTGAGAGTTGAGAGGGAATGCTAGGGTTGTGAGAAATTTGAGCTTTATATAGATGGCATTTTTGTAATTAAAATTAAATATGAATATATATAACTAGGATGCTTATTATCATGCTGCATCTTTAAAAAAGCAAAAAACATTTTATGACATCTTAAAGAATAGCTGTCATGATAGATAAATATTTGATGATAGTGTTTGTAAACACTGTCATATTACTTCGAAAAGTAAATTCTCTTCCTTTAGGAGTCTTTTTTCTTGACAGTTTTAACAAACTTGTCATTAAAAAAATTATGGTTGTCATTGTAGCCCACTTTTGTAGTAGTGTATGCAAGAAGAGATGTTGTCCCTTCATAAGAATAGAACATGAGTCTTGGTTCCTAGGCCTAATAAATAAGGGGTGGTGGACTACAAATAGATATTTAAGAAGAAATAGGGTTCAAGTAAAATGGAACGAGTATGGTTCAAGGCAAGACTATTTGCCAAGGGATTCTCACAGAATGAGGGAGTGGACTTCAGTGAGATATTCACCCATGTTGCTAAATACAAGACTATCATAATTATACTTACCCGTGTGGTTCAGTGCAATTGGGAGTTGGAATAAATGGACGTTAAGGCTGCCTTTCTCCATGGAGAATTAGAATAGACTATATACATGAGACAGTCAAAAGCTTCTGAGGAAAAAGGGAAAGAACGTATGGTCTGTCTTCTTAAGAAGTCTCTTTATGGGTTAAGGCAATCACCTAGGCAATGGTATAAAATGTTTGATACCTTTATAGAGAGAATTAGGCTCTCTAGGAGTAGTTATGACAACTGCCTATATTTTGACAAAACTGAAAGTGGTGAAAAATCAGTTTCTCTCTTAATTATATTGAGGATATGTTGTTGGCTTGTCAAAATAGAGATAAGATAGTTGAGATTAAGAGACTTTTTCATTCTAAGTTTAATATGAAAGATCTAGAGGGTGCTAAGAAAATTCTAGGTATTAATATCATAAGGAACATAGTCTAAGGTTGTTTAAAGCTGTCATAAACTAATTATCTCCTTAAATTAGTTAAAAAATACTCTATGGAAGCTGCAAAGGTAGTCTCACTGCCCTCAGCAACCCATTTTTAGTTATCTATGTAGCTTTGTCCAAATGATGAAATAGAAAGGGAAAGGATGTCATAAGTACCCTACTCTACTACTGTTGGCTCTATTATGTATACTATGACTAGTACTAGGCCTGATCTAGCTCATTCTATAAGTCGTTTAAGTAGATATATCAGCATTCCTGGGAAAGGTCATTGGCAGGCCATGAAGTAGCTTTTGAGGTACATAAAGGGCACAACAGATGTAGGCTTAATTTATAAGAAGAAAACTGAAAAAATTTGTGTGGATGGGTTTGTAGATTTTGATTATGTTGGAGACAAAAATAAGAGTAGATCAACCACATGGTACATGTTCACCATAAATGACAACTGTGTGAATTGGAAGTCAAAACTCCAAAGCACTGTGGCTTTGTCTACCATAAAGGCAGGATATATTACCACAACAGATGTTGTTAAGGAGGTAATATAGCTTCAAGGACTTCTCAAATAAATAGGCGTATATGATGAGGTTTCTACTGTCTATTTAGACAGTCAATCCTCAATACACCTATGTAAAAATCGAGTCTTCCATGAAAGGCCTAAGCACCTTGAAATCAAATACCGTGATATCTAAGACATAGTGGCAAAGGGAGAAGTAGGGCTGGAGAAGATTTCAACAAATGATAATCCAGTAGATATGTGAACCAAAGTCCTTCTAGTGAAGAAATTCAAGTAATACCTTTAATTTCTCAACATAGACAATGGATTATCAGATTAGGTGGAACTATGATGACCTAGGAGGTACTATGCACTATAAAGGAGATGAGGTCCAGTATGATCAATGTAAAGATTGTTAATATTTTATCAACAATAAACCTCATGAGACAGTTGTAATCAGTTACACAGCTATTATCAACTAACTAGCAATACACTTGGCAAACTTTAACTAGACAAACAATTTTGGTTCAACTACACATACATATATATGTTGAAAATATATCATAATCAATATATAACTACAAAAACTACTCGCGAAGGCATTCTCACTCTCAGAAATATGCAGCAAGAAAAGCAATTCACAATAAAGAGGACATTTTTTTAGGAGTTTCTCAGAACCACGGTTGTAAGGATATCAACGATGGTTCTAAACTAGCTATTTGGGCTAGGTTTTGCTGAGTAATTGGGAGGGGGAATTTTGTACTTCTATTGATTCAAAAAGCTTGTAACATGTAATCACTTACTTGATTTATAGTGCAAAGGGTTGGATTTGAGCTCAACTTGATGTAGGTTCTTAGAGCTGAACAAGTATAAATCCTTCGTGTTCTTTCTCTGTAATTTGCTTCTATTCTTCGTCTTACTGGTTCATCATCTTTCATACGTGTTCTGCAAAGTTCCTACACCAAAAATGGCAAAGGATTAAAGTCTTAGGGTTAAATTTGGGGTTGGTATCGATAAGATACAAATAAACATCTGCTGTTAATTTGTTCATAAAAATTTTTAAGTGGCAGATCAGATCATAGATTTGACTCACATATAGTTAAAGAAATGAAAGAACAAGAAAAATGAAAGAACAAGAAGAATGTTAGCTAGAATATTTCTCTTTTGTACTATGTTTTCTCAATACCTAAATCAGGTAGTGTACAATGTGTATGTATATTACTACCTTAATTACAAGTAGTGAGAGATTAGTTGAGGTAATTAGTTGCAAGGAGTATTCTTTGTTCTTAGGGTGGGAGAGAATTAGTGACTGTGCGTAACAGATTTGAGAAGAGCTTGAGCTTTTTTGATAGCGTAGAGACATGTGAAGATGCTGACAGGGTTGAGGTAATTAGTTGTAGGGAATATTTCTTGCTCTTGGCATGGGAGAGAATCAATGACTATGCATAATAGAGTTTAGAAGAGCTAGAGCTTTGCTAACAGGGTAGATGTGAAGATGCTGATGAGAACGGTGAGTCAACTATACTCCTAACTTCACCCTATCAAGTGAAAAGGGTGGAAACCACATTGAGCTTGGAATTCAAAAGAAGAAACTGAGCATCAGCAAAAGCTTTTGTGAAAATATCTACAATTTGTTCTTGTGATGGGTTGTATATGATTTGTACGAGATTAGCTAGCACTCTGTCTCAAAAAAATGAGTGGAAATCTCAATATGTTTAGTCTTGGCATGTGAAATAGGATTAGTGGCAATTGAAACAGCTCTCATATTGTCACAGTAGATCACTGGCCTGACTGAACAACTAAGATGCATTTTCTTGAGCAGTGAAACAGATTTCAAAGGTAGTGTTTGCAAAAGATATAAACTCACTTTCTATAGAGGATCTTGCAACTACATGTTGTTTCTTGAATGACTAATAGAAAATATTCCCATCTAAATAGGTTGCATAACTATAGGTCAATTTTTTGCCATCCAGATTGCTAGCCCAGTCAGCATCAGAGAAAGCTTTCAATTGAAGTGAAGAAGCATGTTAAAGGAGTAGGCCTTAATATATTATCCATTATAGATATCCCAATACCATATTGCAGGCTTTCCAGTGTTATGAAGTAGGTTGTTGTAGAAACAATCTGTTAAAAATGAATGTTATGTTTGGCCTTGTAATGGTTGCATACTATGTGGAACCAATGATGTTTCTGTAATGAATGACATCGGTGAGCAATTCATCGGCATCTTGAGTAAACTTAAAAGATGCAGTGGTATGTGTAGGGAAGGGTTTGGAGTCCTTCATATTGGTTTTCTGAGGGATATCAGCAATGTATTTGGCTTGAGACGGATTGAACCTAGCATAGGATTTGTGTACTTCAATGCCTAGAAAATGATGCAGATTTCCAAGATCTTTGAGAGTAAAATCGTTATGGAGATATGTGATTAAGGCTGAAATAAACCATTCATCAGTACCAATAATTAAGATATCATCCATATACACAATAAGAAAGATAGTTCTAGTAGCTTGCTTGAGAATAAATATAGAATTATAAAAGTGAGTAGCCTTAATATATTTTTTATACAAAGTATGCTTAAGTTTTTCATAACAAGCCCTTAGGGCCAGTTTCAGATCTAAAATGCATTTTTAGATTATGTATACATGATGAGGCTTTTATCAATTAAGCCAGGCATGGAAATTATTTCTTGGGAAAGGGCCATGCAAGAAGGCATTGTTTATATCTGGCTATCTTATTGGTTAGTTGAAAGTGAGAGGTGTTGGAAAACGTGGCGCACGTGCAGTGGAGCTGGTAGCTTTTAAAAAATTATTAAAAATGAATCGTATGTTTTCTGATAAAATGAAAATAAGCACGACGTAACGGTTTCTAAAATAAAAACTTTTATTGAAAAACTCGTTCAATCAGGAACCATTATATATTGATATATTAAATCTGAGACATACATGGATAGAAATCATATACCTCTTGTAATCTATATCAAGTGTTCACGCAAACCAATGATCTTGCGTTCCCACGAACAACAGACTACGAGATTCACACCAAGATATTCCAAGTCAATTCTCAAACACACTAGGATGTGTGTGGTCATGTAAGATAATTAAAGACACTTTTCTGTCTCTAGATGTACTCCACATGAGATCTAGAGATTTATTGAGAATAATTAATTTTTGTGAGACAATTCTCTGAGGGAATACTATGATTATTCTCAAAAAGCTTTTTTATGAACTTTTTAATCACAGAGAAAATTCATCATGTTAGCAATTGTGTTTTTCTCTCTCTTTCAACACTGAGACTAATAGAATAATATCTATATATTTTTTAGATAATGACATATCAGATTTTTAGGGATAAACTAAAAATAATATTTAATTTCAAAATTACCATTGCAATGGGATTCACTGCAATTTATGCACAACGGTAGTGCCACACGGCACTGCAGTTGCCGTGAGCTATCATAGTGCCTCACGGCACTGTGTGCCACGGCACTACAGTTGTTCATGTCATTCTCAATCATTAACATGTGACAATTACTGTGAATTAAATTTCAGATTTAGTTTATTCAAATTATTATCTAATAATGATTTATAACTATCTAATCTCATAAATTAGATATTCTGTCACTTTTTGATAATTAAAAAATTAATTAATATATATATATATTTGTGAGTGTGTGTGTGTGTAATTTTTGAAATTTATATATAAATAATTCAGTTAACTCATTCTTAATTAATTAATCACACGTAATTATCTCATAATTACGTACTTTCCCCAAAATAAAATTCTTTTTGCAAGTAAGTCATTTTCTCATGTCCTGAAATATTCACACCCAAGACTGCATAGTATAGAGCTGACTTGGGGACGTTGGACCTATAATCTTTAACTCCAATAAATCAAATTATTGATTAAACTTTTTAACTATATAATCGTATTTATTAATTCTATTATTACTTCACTATAAATATGGAATTGCACTCTTAGAGATTATAAAATTTATTTACAAAGTATTCTCGTGTAGTTCATTGATATAATTATTTCACGTAGTTCTGACCTCCAATTATTGGTTCGTAAATTAGAACCGGTCAAAATTACTATTTTACCCTTCTAATTACCTCTTGATCTTTAAGTATCATTAATTCACTAGTGAATAGTTAATTTATACTTGTATTCTAAAATTTAGCTCAATAACCATTCACTTCTAGAATTACACTTAAGGGAACCAATTTACGATCCGTTTGGAAAACTTGGATTCCAAATCTTGTAGATCATGTTCCCAGCCATCCATATCACTGATTCTCCAAAACAAAAATCACTAACGTGTTTTACAAACAAACTTTAATGAGTGAATCAAAAGATCTAGTAGACACGTATAAGAGTTCATGACTACTCAGGATTCAGACTGATCTACATATGATCATCAGATTGATGTGTATTAAATCTTTATGATAAATGATATAATTATATTAATTCACATCGGTCTTCTCATATATAATCTTATTATATAAAGTTCATTCACTAAGACGTCTATCCATATCAATTATCTGGATCTAGATCACATGCATTCATAATGCATAGTGAACTGTACTATCAACATTCATTAAAGATTTCATACTTTAATATATTGCTGCCATTTTTATTCATTATCTATGATCTTAATCCTCTCGTACTAACGCAAGATCATAGTCTCATTAATATATATGGAACTTTCAGATATTTACATAAATTATTCAACAATAATTTAAATGAACAATTATAAGAAAAATATGATTCCATTAAATTTCATATTAAAATGTCAGTACTCATGCTTTGAGGGCATAACTCCTAACAATCTCTCACTTGCCCTAAAGCAAATGTGGCATCTTTTTCAACCCCATGTTACGCACATGACCCTTATATGATTTCGCTGGAATTATCTTGGTAAAACGATCAGCCAGGTTCTGATCTGAAGCTATCTTCATAACAGTCACATCATCTCGATGCACGATCTCTCTTACAAGATGATATTCCATCTCTATGTGTTTTCCCCTCTTATGACTCATTGGTTCTTTGGAATTAGCTACCGCCTTATTGTTGTCACAGTATAGAATCAGTGGCTTGTCTATATCTGGAACTACTTCCAGATCAATATAGAACTTTCTGAGCCATACCGCTTCTTTCACAGTTTCACAAGCCGCTATATATTCAGCTTCCGTAGTGGAATCTACAACGCTAGATTGTTTGATACTTCTCCAGACTACAACTCCTCGACCTAGGGTGAAAACTGATCCATGAGTCGACTTTCGACTATCTCTGTCTCATTGAAAATCAAAATCAGTATATCCAGTGGGGTTCAGGTCTCCACTGAATAAACAAGCATATAGTTTCTCATTTTCCTAAGACAGTTGAGAATGTGCTTTATTGCAATCCAATGTTCCGAACCTAGATTCGATTGATAACGACTGACAATTCTCACTACATGCCATATGTCTAGTCTTGTACACAACATAGCATACATGAGACTACCAACAGTTGAAGCATAAGGAACCTTTCTCATATCCTCTTTCTCTTGAGGTGTCTTAGGACATGGCTTCATGGAGAGGACAATTCCATGTTTGATCGGTACTTGACCTTTCTTGAAATTCTCCATAGAGAATCTCTCCAGTACCTTATCAATATAAGACACCTAAGAAAATACCAAGAGCTTGTTTTTTTCTATCCCTTAGGATTTGGATGCCTAGCACATAGCTTGCCTCCCCTAAATTTTTCATTTAGAATTTCTCATCTAACAACTTCTTTATAAACAATTATCTTATTTTTGACAAAGTTTTTACATCAATCCCAATTAGTAGAATATCATCAGCATAAAGAACTAAGAAAACCATTATCTTGTCTTTGATGTATTTATAAACACAAGTTTCGCAAACATTTTGCTCAAAGCCATATGATTTAATAATCTCATTAAAGGTAAGATTATAAGATATAGATGCTTGCTTTAATCCATAAATAGATTTAAGCAACTTACATACTTTCTTATCTTGCCACATTTTCACAAACTCTTCTAGTTATATCATATGGATGTTTTCTTTAAGTGAGTCATTCAGAAAAGCTATCTTGACGTCTATTTGCCATATTTCATAGTCCAAACTAGCGATGGACAAAAGGATGTGAATGGTTATTAGCATGGAAATAGGGAATAATGTCTCTTCATAATCAATTATTTCCCTTTGTGTTTAGCCATTGGCTACCAGTCGTGCCTTGAAAGTCTCTACTTTCTCATTTGCACATCTTTTCTTCTTGAAGATCCATTTACATCCAATGGGCCTGACCCCTTTAGGTGGATCTACAAGTTCTCATATGGAATTGGAATACATCGATTCCATTTTCTTGTTTATGGCATCTTGCAATTTCTCCTTTTTAGGATCATCCATAACTTCTTCATAATATAATGGATCGTACTTATCAGTGTCAGACACTATGACATGTGCCTCTAGTTCATAGCGAATAGGTTGTCTTATAACCCTCCCACTACAATGTTGTACCAGGGTTTCCTTAACACGAAATGTGGTTTCTGTGGTTTGTCATTTATCAGGTGATAATGAAGGTGGCCTGATCTCATCAGACGCTAATTCCTAGAGAACTACTTTACTTCGAGTTTGTATTTTTTCATGTAGTCATGTTCAAGGAAGGTGTCATTTATCGATATAAAATTTTTTTATCCTTGTGACTATAAAAGTACCACCTCTAGTATCTGGAGCATAGCCAACGAATATGCATACTTCAAACCTTGAGTCTAACATTCCGGTATTGGGTCTAAAAACATGAGCTGGAGAACCCTATATATGGAAATGACGTAAACTAGGTCTGGAGCCATTCCATAACTCTAAAAATGTCTTGCATACAGACTTAGAAGGCACTACATTCAAAATGTATGTTGCAGAAAGTAATGCATATCCCCAAAATATAAGTAATAGTGATGAGTTAACATCGACCTAACCATATTTAATAAGGTTTGGATTCTCCTTTCTGAAACACCATTTTGTTGTGAGTTGGGATAGAATTTCATACTCCAGCAAGTAATCCTTGAATTCTAAATCCAAGTATTCACCACCTCAATCTGATCGAAAGGATATCAACGACTTACCTAATTGCTTTTCATCTTCAGCTATGAAGTTTTTAAACTTTCTAAAAGTTTCAGACTTTCTATGCATTAAGTAAGTATAGTCATATATTGAGTAATCATCAATAAAAATGACAAAATGCTCATACTCACCTCTAGTTTGTATATTGTTCGGTCCACAAACATCACTACACACTAGCTCAAGTGGTTCATTGGCTCTTTGGCCCTTTCCAGTGAAAGGTCCTTTAGGCATGTTATCCTCTGGACAGGATTCACAAACAGGAAGAGTTTCAACTTTTAGTCTCTCAAAGCACCATGCTTTAGATTATCATCATCATGAGAAACTCTTTGTCGTTTGTTACTTTTAGATTTTGTTACTTTAAATAATTCAGAATTATTTAACGCGCATTCAGTCGGTTTCAACATATACAATCCATTCGATATTTTTGCTCATAAACTAGCAACATGTTCAAGTTTGATTTTCATCTTATGGAATTATCACCATTCAATTTCTCAAGTGCAAGTAAAGCAGTAATAGGATTTCTCATGGTAGTCATAATAATAACTGAAAAATAAAACATACATAATTCAATATAATTGCAATAAATATCCAGAATGTGAAAAGTAAACGTGATGCATGAACGCAACATAATAAACACATAAATTTAACATTTACTAATCACGTTAAATTAACCTAACAATTAACATGGCGTCTTAGGGACGGTCAAAATAATTTTAGACTGTCTATGAGATATTCTCATCCTTATTAATTAAAACTTAAAATATCTCATATTTTCTCTTTTAACAATAAGTATCGCTTATACGGTCAAGTCACAATTATTCACATGAAAGCTTAATTGTGACTTTGTGAGTGTAACTCATTATTTCAGATTCCATGACTTGATTTAGAATATGACACCTTAGTGTCAATCAAAACTAAACTACATCACTTGGTCCTATCTTCTTAAGAAGTCCAACATTGGTATTGATACAGTTCGAAATATTCCTTAGGGGGATGAAAACAAAGCCATCTCGAGACCCTCAATGTACCCACGGTGTTGTACTAATAATGGAAACCATAGGTTATATTGACATGTCAACCTTCTCCCACTCACTATTTTAGGATAATGTGTTTCTATTTTAACTAATCAATTAATTACTAGTTAAAATAATAATCCCATAAATGTGAAATTAACAGTTAATCCAATCTAATTGATCTAAGTTCATTTAACCTTTTAAAGAGCCTAAATCATAATTAGGTGAACATAGATTAACTAATTAAACATATTCATCAAACTTTAATAACACTCTTTTAATAAAGTTGGTTATCCTAAAAGTTACTATTGTCTTTAGAGAGGTGTGGTTACCAAGTTCTAACTAATTAAAACCTAACAGTTTACATGCAATTGATTTCTCAAAACAATTCATATGAACATATTAAGACAATCCTAATAAATCATGTTTCTACTTATGAGATGCATGATTAAATAAAATTAAGTGGGGTTTCATATATGGCATGTGATCGACTAATGAATGGTCATGCTATCAATCATATCAATAAACATTTATTTAACAATTAAATAAAATAATAATGGATCGAGTGACAATTAGGTATTTTTAAATTACAACCATTGCAAAAAATCCCAATCAATTAATCAATCTTTAATTTTTATAAAATTAATAATTAATCATTAATCTTAAAATTACATTAATTTCAAATTTTAAAATATAATAGATAGAGTTAGAGTTAACATAAAACTCTAAATTGATAGGGTAAGTTGGTATTAGGGTTTCTGCGAAACTTTCCTAGATGTGACAACAATTGCCACCAATGATAAGACTCTCCCACTATCACCCATCACCGCCGCAGAACGTCCACCACCGTTGCCCGCTGACCGCTAGCCACTGCTGTCAGACATGGCGGCGCCATCGCCTGGGGCCAATTTTATGGCGGCGCCAGCGCCAGAAATCCTATATCCGGTGCCGGCGCTGGAATTCCCTAAGAATTCCTATTTTTTGCTTTTTCTCCTCGTCGTCTCGTGCTTTCTTCGTCTTCTCGCAATCGAAATAATTATAATATAATATTCAAAATAAAATTACAAAAATTTCTACTCCCAAAATCTACTTACACAAGATCTAAGAAAAAATTAATGCACAAAGTCTAACCCAATAATCACCATACAATTAACGATCAATTATTTAACCATACATTCAAAAAAAGTAAACCATCCATTCATTCACATATATCAAAATAAATTATGAACAATGTAAGAATGCCCACACAGTATTTAAATATATAAATATATAATGATCATTCTAATACCAATTATTGAAAACCGTGACGCACGCACAACGGAGGCATGGTGGCTTTTAAAAAATTATTAAAAATGATTCGTATGTTTTTCAATCAAACGAAAACATGCGCGACACAACGGTTTTCAAAATAAAAACTTTTATTGAAAAACTTTTTTCAATCAGCATCCATTATATATTTATATATTAAATCTGAGACATATATGGATAGGAATCATATGCCTCTTATAGTCTATATCAAGCGTCCTCGCAGACCAACGATCATGCGTTCCCACGAACAACGGACATTAAGATCCACACCAAGATCTTCCAAGTCAATTCACAAACATACTAGGATGTGTGTGGGAATGTAGAATAATCAAATACACTTCTTCTATCTTTAGATGTACTCAACACATGAAATCTAGAGATTTACTAAGAATGATTAATATTTTTGAGACAATCCTTTGAGAGAATACGATGATTATTCTCACAGAGTTTTTTAATTAACTTTTTAATTACAGGGAAAATTCACCCTGTTATCAATTGTGTTCTTCACTCTCTTTCAACACTAAGACCAATAGAATAATATCAATATATTTTCTAGATAATGGCATATCAAATTTTTAGGGATAAACTGAAAATAATATTTAATTTTAAAATTATCATTGTAGTGGGCCCACTACAACATGTGCACAACTGCAGTGTCACACGGCACTGTGTGCCACGACACTACAGTGCCTCACAGCACTGTGTGCCCTGACACTACAGTATTTCAAATTACCATTGCAGTAGTATGGTGTAATACTGTAGTGCCACGCGGCACTACAGTAGTTCATGTCAATCTCTTATTCTCAATCAGTGATTGACACGTGATAATTACTTTGAATTAAATATTTATTTTAATCAGATAAATATCTCGATATCAGTTAATTCAAAATTAACATATTTTATTATCACTATCAACTAACTTATCTGTTAGCTCACAAATAATATATTTAATTGATTCAAATTATTATCTAATAATAATTTATAATTATATAATTTCACATATTAGATATTCTGCTCATTTATTGATAATTAGAAAATTATTCAATATAATTATTTATACGTGTGTGCGCGCGCGTGTGTGTGTGATTTCTGAAATTTATATATAAATAATTCTAATTAATTAATTAATTACACATAATTATGTACTTGTCCTAAAATAAAAATTCATTTTGCAAGTCAGTCCTGAAATATTCACACCCTAGACTGCGTAGTACAGAGATAACTTGGGGATCATGGATCTATAATCTTAAACTCTAATAAACCAAATTATTAATTAAACTTTTTAATTAAATAGTCTTATCTATTAATTCCATTGTTACTTCACTATAAATATGAAATTGTACTTTTAGAGATTATAGAATATATTTACAGGCTATTCTCTTGTAGTCCATTGATATAATCATTTCACATAGTTATGTCCTCCAATTATTGGTTCGTAAATTAGAGCAGGCCAAAATTACCATTTTACCCTTCTAATTACCCATTGATCCTTAAGTACCATTAATTCACTAGTGAATGACTTATTTATAGTCGTATTATAAATTTGAGCTCAATAACCATTCAGTTCTAAAATTAACACTTAAAGGAACCAATACACGATCTGTTAGAAAAGCTTAGATTCTAATGTGTGTGTGTGTGTGATTTCTGAAATTTATATATAAATAATTTAACTTAATTAATTAATCACACATAATTATCTCATAATTATGTACTTGTCCCAAAATAAAATTTCGTTTTGCAAGTCAGTCCTAAAATATTCATATCTTAGACTGCGTAGTACAGAAGTGAATTGGGGACCATAGACCTATAATCTTAAACTCCAATAAACCAGATTATTAATTAAACTTTTTAATTAAATAGTCTTATTTATTAATTTCATTATTACTTCACTATAAATATGAAATTGCACTCTTAGAGATTATAGAATGTATTTACAGAGTATTCTCTTGTAGTCCATTGATATAATCATTTCACATAGTTCTGTCCTCCAATTATTGGTTCGTAAATTAGAGCCGGTCAAAATTATTGTTTTACCCTTCTAATTACCTATTGATCCTTAAGTACCATTAATTCACTAGTGAATGGCTAATTTATAATTGTATTATAAATTTGAGCTCAATAACCATTCAGTTCCAAAACTAATATTTAAGGAAACTAATACACGATCTGTTAGAAAAGCTTGGACTCCAATCTTGTAAGATCATGTTTCCAGCCATCTATATCACTGAATCTCCAAAATAAAAGGCTCTAGCTTATTTTACAAACAAACATTAACGAGTGAATCAAAAGATCTAGTAGACATGTATAGGAGTTCATGACTACTCAGGATTCAAACTGATCTACATATGATCATCAGATTGATATGTATTAAATCTTTATGTTAAACGGTACGTTAATAAAGATATTCATTCACATCGATCCGGTCATATATAATCTTATTATATATAGTACATTCAATAAGACATCTATTGACATCAATGATCTGGATCTAGATCACGTGCATTCATATTGCTTAGTGAACCGCACTAGGAACCATTCATTAAAGATTTCATACTTTAATATGTTACTGCATTTTTATTCATTAAAGATTCTATACATTAATATGTTACTGACATTTTTATTCATTATATATGATCTTAATTCTCTCGTACTAATACAAGATCATAGTGCCTTTAAGGAATATGGAATTTTTAGATATTTATGTAAATTATTCAACAATAATTTAAAAGAAAAATTATAAGAAAAATGTAACTCCATTAAATTTCATATTAAAATTTCAATACTTGTGTTTTGAGGGCATAACCCCCAACAAGAAGGACAGTGAAGACTGTTCTGATGGTGACAAGTTTTACCATAGATAAAATGTTTCTACAAAATCAAGACTAGGGATTTGATGGAACCATTTTACCACTAGTCTTGCTTCATACCTATGTATAGATCCATATGAGTTTTGTTTGAGCTTGAGAACCTACTTATTACCCCACTTATTACCCACATTGTTCATAGAGGGATGAAAAGGAACCAAGGTCTGTGTGTTATTAAGTTACAATGCTGAGAGCTTTGCCTGCATAGATTGAAACCACTCGGGACGAGCAAGAGCTTCCTTAGCTGAGTAGGTTCAAGAGAGATAAACATTGAGATAGAAGATTAACATTTGATTTAAAAGTAACCTATTTTTTACCTGGAAACCATGGGATGAGTGTTTTAGGGTATAGGTGGTGGTGACAACGGTAGATGTATGGAGTCTGAAGGGGGGAGGTGAAGGGGTGCTTAAAATAATAGGGGTTTGTGTAAGAGTTGACCTATTACCTACAGATGGTGTTGAAGAAGATGGACTTGGTAAAGCTGAATGTGTAGTAGAAGAGCTTGAAGGTGGACCTACAAAGGGAAAAAAGGAACAATAAAGGAAGTAATGGAGCATGTGAAACGGTAGTGATAGATGTGTGAGTTGCGAAAAAACTAGTCTTAAAAGGGTAACAATTTTCATTAAGGTAACACGAATAGAAGTACATATTTTTCCATAAAGATGTAAACACATGTAACCTTTGTGCACAGAAGACTATTCAATAAACACATAGAGTGTTGACCACCTGAAATATAGTTTATACTAATTATAAGGTTTGAGATAGGGATAACATGCACATCCAAACACTCTAAGGAAGGAGTATGATGAAGGCTTGTGGTGGTGCTTTTGATAGGGTGAATGATATGCAGGATGGAACTGGGAACCTATTGATGAGGTATGTTGTAGTTTGAAAAGCATACAACCAGAAGTTCATAGGCACTGAGGCTTCGGAAAGGAGAGTAATACCAGTTTCAACTACATGCCTATGTTATCTCTTAACATTTTCATTTTGGTGATGGGAGTGAGGGTATGGATATCTAAAACCAATGCAGGTAGATTCTAAGTAATCTTAAGAAGATCCAAATTCCTCACCCCAATTAGATTGAACACATTTAGTTTGTAATTCAAATTGTTTTTCCACGTGAGTTTGGAAGAAAATGAATGTTTTTAAGGCATATGATTTCATTTTTAAAAGGAAAATTCAGAAAAACCTTGTGTAATCATCAATGAATAGTATGTAATATTTGTATCGTGACGATGATTGGGGTTGGACCCCATAGGTATGTGAGCGTATTTGTGCATCAACTCAAGAGGTTTGGAAGCAATTATATGTGATTCAGGGAAGACTTTTTCCCATTTGACAGTTATGACAAGTTGAAACTGTGTTAGTGGGGCATTTAATGTGCAAGTTACTTAGAATTGATTATTTTATCTTAGAAGAAAAGTTGACCAAGTCTTTTATGCCAATGATCAAAGTTGTTACACTTAGCAGTAACCATGACAGTAGGTAGAGCAGAAGTTTCAGAAGAAAAAGTACTACTGATATCATCATTCATACTATTTACACTGCTAACAACACTTTTGGAATTCAAAGAAACATTAGAATTGAAACAGATAATACTGGAAGGTAAAGAAACAATGTTATTTTGACAGATTATATGGATGATTTGGTGAGGAATTAATGGAGATAAACATTCCGAGCCACAGCAACAGACCCTTCCCTTGGCACGAACATCTCATAAAGGTAATTTCTAACATCCCTCTAAGTAATATAGTCCCTGTGAACAGGAAGAATGACCCCTATAATATTTTTCTTTTGTATTATGTTTTCAAATTACTTACATCTGTATTGTACGTGTGTGTGTGTGTGTGTGTGTGTGTGTGTGTGTGTGTGTGTTACTATCTTAATTACAAGCAGTGAAAGATTAGTTGAGGTAATTACTTGTAGGGAATAATGAATATTCCTTGCTCTAGGTGGGAGAGAATCAGTAACCAACTTATGGGGACTGTGCATAATAGATTTGAGAGGAGCTGGAGCTTTACTGACAAGGCTAGAGACATGTGTGAAGATGTTGATGAGGATGGTGAGTCTGCTATACTCCTAGCACAGACGGTTCTTAAAATTTGATGCAAAGGTAACGGCAATAACGAACGTTCACTGCACATAGCTTGTTCATCATATTCTGCGGATGTATCTCATTATGAACTATACACTATACATGCATGATCGATGCATGCAAGTCCATTCACCTAAGCATATCATACATACGGACTCTCAGCTAAGCCTTAAATATTTTCTTTCCTTTTTATTCAAGGACTTCCCTATGGCACAGGGCCAATACCGTTATCGAGATTGATCCACAGTTTGATCAACACTTATGTGAGATTCATGTAGAAGTGGTTAATGGTTTATCAAATCCACTAAAACAGTATTAACCCTTCCTTCAACGAGAAATTATTGGGCCTAGCGACCACATTGTGAATAAAAATGCTGGATGCTACTTTTCTTTCTTGCTAATACTGTTGAAATCTGACCTGAATAGCCCAAATTGAACAGGACATCTCCTGTTTAGAAGAACATATGAGAGATGTCTTACTCCAAGTACAGAATACCAAAGAATGTTCTTTATTTTAGGAGATACAAATAGAAATGTACTAACATTAAATCCTTTATTTCTGAAAAAACAGGGGGAGAGAGGACACGGAAGCATCTCTCTTTAACTTACAAATGCTAAAACTTCTAGGAATCATAGAATAGTTGGCATAGCCAGGAATGAAAATCAAGGTCCAAGAAATAATTATATAATATTGTGGTGTCCATCACTACTACAAGTTAATAATTGTTAATTATTGTGATCTCACTTCATACATAAAATGTAAATTAATAATCAAAAAATGATTTTTAATTTTGATTGATGCATTTTCTCAGGTCTAAGTTCAAGAGCAATATACAAATTCGATAAGAAAATCCCACATAAATTGCATGAGACAAACGTAAAAGAACTCATTAAAACACATATATTTAATATATTATCATATGGCAATAGTAATAACACGTTGAACATCCTAATACTAGGTAACATTATTTTCGATGCCCAACTCATTGGCAATGTGAAAAGATGTATCCATTCTAAAAATTGAAATTTATATTCCATTTACGTGCTTTATTTTTAATCAACTTTTTTGCTTTAATAGACTCACAGAATAATAGGACAACCCCTCTGGTCATAATTTAAGAGGCGGCCAACACAATTGGCCATGCAGTAGGTACCCGGCCAATTATTCACAAAAAGTTGGACAATTATTATAACATTGCTGTCGTAAGAGCAGGTGAACATTATTTTTTCTCTCAGTACTTTAATTTTATCCACCAAATCCCACTATGTATTGCATGTTGTATCCTGCACGTACGTACATAATTCTATATCCTTATAGCTATCCATTAATTTCATATTTTCTAATCCAATTTTAACCTTAATTATAAGAGTCATTGAGCCACGATTACTATTTTACTATTAAAATTAAGTATAACATACAATGCCTCATATTTTGGATCTCGATCTGTCATTTTATATATTCTAGTTATAAAGTTTATTTTGACCTGTCTATCCGAAAAACTAAAATTTAATTAATTTATATAATATAATTTAAATTTGCATTGTAAGTAGGTAACTGTAATTTGATAAAAATTAATGGTGTAAAATATAGAAAATATTATTTGTTTTCCATCAAATCGCATAATGATGAATTAAGTACAACGCTGAAAGTTCCAATTTGAAATTTGTGCTGGAGTACCTGAAGAAATTTGTGATATGATAATTTCTTTTGAATGAACTCATGAGAGACCCTGAAAAAAGAAAAAAGATTTTAAGTCTCTGGATTTTTTAACAAGATTTAACATTTTTTATAAGAGAAAGTATTAAATTGTCTATTTTATTTAAAAACTATTCAATAAATTTGATTTGTTAGATTATGATTTAGTCAAAATAATTTAGTGGACGAAAATGTAAACTAAGTGTCAATATCAAGGTCAGATAGGTGCCCAATAGAAAATCTTTCCATATAAAAAAGATGGCATTTCTTTAAAAACTAAATACATATCTTAATTTTATTCTGGTTTCTTTCGTAAGTCTTTCCCGGTAATTTCTAAGGAAGTTTTCATTGCCAAAAAAGAAAGAATATAAACAATCAAAGAGGTCAAAGCCACTCTAGCTCGCTAACAATAACATTTTCTCTCAATCAAATTTAAAATATTACATGATAAAAAAATATTAAAATTTTAAAGTTTAACTCAACTTAAAAACTAACTTAATAGCTGATGGTTATTCTATATTTATATTTTTAGCTCAATACTTTCTCTCAGTCAATGTGAGATTATTTCCTCAACATGTAAATGATTTTCTTAAACTTTGAGAAAAATCAGGGAAAATATGTTAATATCGATCGAACTTGTATTTATTCTTTGTGAAATGTAAATGAAGGCTTGATCATTCCAAAAATTCTCTGAGGTTCCAACTCTTTTTTCATTTTGTTGAGTAGATTGGCCTTTTATAGACCTCTCATTACATGGGTTTAGCTAAAAATAGTCAAATAGTAACTAAAACATCACATGAGGTCAGATCTAGGATTACACTCATTCGTGGGATCTCCTTTCTTCTTTATCTTTCATCTGTCACGCTCAGCCGCCCTATCAACTACTACCACATGACAGTTCCCTGTGTTTCTGAGCCAATTAGTTAGAGCCACTGGGTGACTTTACCAATCTATCTTGTCTGAGTGATGCAGCTTACCCAGTCAATCATGGCTAGATTGTCAATCTGAATCCTCATTTTCGCTCTGATGTCATGTCATGTCTAAGAAGTAATGATTTCTCATCCTCGAGATGCCGGTTCCCGTTCTAGAGACGTCGGTTTCCTCGATGGTTCCCCGTTCTCAAAATAACAGTTTTCCCGTTCTAGAGGCGATGGCCTCCCTTTCTAGAGGCGATGGTTTCCAATTCTGGAGGAGATGGTTTCTCATTCTGGAGGCGATGGTTTTCTGTTCTCGAAATATCAATTTCCCGTTCTGCAGGTGATGGCCTCTCGTTCTAGAGACGTCGGTTTCCCATTCTGGAGGCGATGGTTTCCTGTTCTAAAGATGATGGTTCTTGTTCTGGAGGCAATGGCCTCCCGTTCTAGAGACGTTGGTTTCCCGTTATGGAGGTGATGGGTTTCTTTTGTTTCACGTGGCAGTGAAGTATTTTTCACTTGTTCATTTGCCCCTCATTGCACTTCGACGATATTCGTCGATGTGTAATGAATACTTCTTAATACACGCCCCATTTTTCGAGAACGGTTATACTTGGTCTACTTTCATCAATTCGGGATTCTCTTTTATTCTGTAAAATATTAAGTGTTATGCAAAAAAGGTTATAAAAATATTTAAATAATGAGATAATGTACCATATTTACTTCATTCCTCCGGCTGCCGACATGCTCCTTGGAAACTCCATTGCATTTAATTTGGTTTTACCCCATAATGACATGCGTATGGGCTTCGTTTTTTCATTCCCTATGTGTTGCTTCATTTTACGGCTCTTTCATCATGTGCATTTCTGATCTGCTAGGTTTTCTTTTTATCTAGCTGTCATGTCGCCACTAGCTTATCTTTCAGACAGATTGGATGCGTCTATTTGGCATCTATCCCTCTATATGCCCATTTGCCTGCCATAAAGCTTCTTTTATATTGAATTTTATTAACCAAATTGAATCGGGTTCTTACGTCTGCTACCCATATAAAGCCTTAATTTTTCAATTTTCTTCTTCACGTTTAATCCTTACTCTGTAAGTTCTTCATCTCATCTCTTCTTCTTCATGCCCTCTATTTTCTTCTCTTTTTGGTTTAGTTATGGCAGAAAAATCATTCTGGGTTACGGTCCCCTTAGTTAGGAATCAGGACGAATTTGATCATTTTATCACCCGTCATGTACATAGTGTTAGGGCTAAAACTTCATTTTTCTCCTTTATTTCAAGAATTTTTTAGTACCTTTCGTCTTGCTCCTTCGCAGTATACTGCTAGTACGTATAGGATTTTTTAGGTATAGAGCCCTCAATAGGAGGACAATTTTTCCATAGGAGTGGATGAGATCTGCGTCGTATACTATGTCCAATGGCACGGTACTTCTTATTACATGGCCCTACGTGCCACTGAGAAACGTGGGGGTTAAGTCATTGATCTGTCACCCAGGGAAAATGCTGGGATGAAGGGACTCTTTGGATCGGCGGGAATTGGGGCGACGACGGCCGCTGGATCATTCCCCAGTTCTAGGGGAGTTCAGTAAGTGGCATGAGTCCCTTGTTTCCTTTTTTGTCTGACGTATCTTATTTCTTCGTGCAAATTCTAACCTGAATAAGTGGTCCTTTATTCCGAAAGATGTTGCAGACCGTCTTCGCGTCGCTTACAGTTGTCTAGAATGGGACTGGAGAGATCTTCTTGATCCTAGGAGAGATGTTGAAGTTGCGGTCACACCCGCTCCGATCGTCGAGTCTGTTGCCCCTTCAACCTCTGCAATAGAAATTACTAGGGCTATCCCCATTGTAATCTCTATTACTCATTCTTGTCGGGTAATGCAAACCAATTCCTCTGAGTCCTTAGAGTCAGAACGGGAGGAAGAAGACTTCAATCTGGAAGAGAGAGTGTGTGAGGTTCAGCGAGAAGCTGCATAGAAGGAAGCTAAAGAGCAAGACGCGGTCTTCCGTTTGGCCTACAACGAGGATATTCTGGGACGGGAGGACGCCACATCTTCTTCCCCCATGCCTGTTCAGAGGTCGTTTTCACCTCCCACCAGTTCTCAGGTTATACCTGCGGAGGACGACGATCTTTGGAAGTGGGTGCGCTTCTCGACGGCCCCGCCTATTAAACTTCTGTGAGCTTCCTCAAGGATCCCATTCCTTCTCACATCATGGTACATGGGATCAGGTTAGATGAGGATGCATCTGCACGGCGTCAGATGTCTGTTGTGGATATGTCCGTCAGCCTTAGTCATGGTTTAATGTAGGTAATAAGTCTTAACCATTTTCGTTTATTTTTTGCTTTTGGTTTGCGTCTGCTCGGTTAATCACTCAGCTATTTTTTTATTTTTGGCAGTCCGTGACTTATCATAATGGGCTTCAGGCAGATTTTCATGTGGAGCTTCAGCTAGTAAGCTACGTGAATGAGGTCTGGGAGACTAACCTAGTATATGATGCAGTCCTCGCCGAACGGGAGCGTCAAAAAGAGGTTGAGGCTGAGTTGCGATAGGCTAACACCCATTTGACTGCTGACTTAAATGTGTCTATAGTTGAACGAGAGAAGTTGGAAGCATCTTTAATCGAAGTGGAGATGGTAGCCGAAGCCAGCAGGGAAAATCTAGAAATAGTTGAAAAGAAGTTGGCTGAAGCTGAGGCGAAGTTGTCCACGGTAGAGACGAAGCTAATTTCAACTGAGGTGACTTTGTTGAGGCTGAGGCTAAGTTGTCTACGATAGAGATGAAGTTGTCCTCAACCAAGGTGAGTTTGGCTTAGGTGAAGAAACGGGAAACTAGTCTGGAGGGTCAGTACCAAGCCATTGTCAACAAGGTTAAGAAGATGGCTTATTCTCTGGGTTATCGCGACTCTAAGTCTGACCAGGCTCCCCGCATTATTCTCGTTCCCTTTCTTGAAGATTTCGTTGATTTCGAGGGCGGATACGCGTGTTGATCCCATAACAGAGATTCATGGAGCTACTTCAAAGGTTCCTGCTGAAGCTACTCGTGAATGGGAAGCTTAGCCTTTATTGTTGTTTGTTTGTTGTTTTTTTGTACTTCATTTTGTAGTTTCTCTTTTTAATGAAGCGATCTTTTGGCAATATGTGTTTCTTGTCTTTCCTAACGGCGATAACATATCATTCCTGTTTTGGCCGTTTGTGCTTTCCATCCGTTTGGAATTTCCTTTCCTATTGCAAGGTAATGGACCTATCCTTCCTTTTGTTTAGTCTTCTCTCTCTTTTGAGAGTAGGATTTACGAGATATCCCTCGAGGACTCTTAATGCCCCTAAATTTTCTTTTGGAAGTATGATTTATGAACTACCTCTTCCAAGGATATTTTTATGCTCTTAGTTTCTTCTGACAGTAGGACTTATGAACTGCCCCTTCCTAGGACTTTTTAGGCTTTAGTTTCTTCTGAGAGTAGGACTTATGAACTGCCCCTCCCAAGGACTTTTCAGGCCTTAGTTTCTTCTGAGAGTAGGAGTTATGAACTTCCTCTCTTAAGGACTTTTTAGGCCGTTAGTTTCTTCTAAGAGTAGGACTTATGAATTTCCCCTCTCAATGACTTTTCAGGCCCTTAGTTCCATTTAGTTATAATTAAGTTGGAAAAAAAAAGATTTGGCGTCATCATTTTTATATGGAGAAAAACCCTTGTGGAAAATGTGTCTCACTATAACGGATTGTTAACATTCTTTATACAAAATATTTTTTTCAGATGAATCGCGTTCCATGGTTTCTGTAATTCCATTCCTTCTCTCATTATTAGGTGGTGATAGTCGATTCCTCTTATTTTACTGACGATATATGGTCTCTCCCATGATGGCCAAATTTTTCTTCTATTTGGAAGATTTTCCTGAGGACCAGATCTCTCATTTGGAATTCTCGTTTCCTTACTTTCTTCTAAAAATAAGATTTTCTTTTCTAATTGTAATGGGACATTCTGATAAGGTTGCTTCTCATCTTCCTTCTAGTTCATCCAGCCTGTTTCTTAGGAATTCTTCATTTTGTTGTTTATTTAGTTCGGACCTGATGGTAGGGCTTCCAATTTTTATGGGGATGACTGCCTATACTCCGTATGATAACGTAAATGAGGTTTCTCCCATTGTTCCTCTCGGGGTCGTCATGTGTGCCCATAGGACAGCGGGTAGCTCTTCTACCCATTTTTCTTTTGTGGATTCAAGACATTTCTTCAGGTTATCAAGTATGACTCAGGTTATCAAGTATCCCTCAGATCTTGGTATGGCGTGGAGAAATGATTCGTGATTTTCAGATCTTTACAAAATATTTTTACTAAGCTCCCGGTAAACTGAAGTTCGTTGTCAGATACCAAGATCTGATGGATCTCATATCTGCACACCAAGTTCTTCCATGAGAATCTTTTTACCTCTTCCGCACGAACCCTAGCAAAAGCCTCAGCCTCGATCCATTTAGTGAAATAGTCTGTTGCTATTAATAAGAAGCATTTTTTAGCAGGCACCATAGGAAGTGGCCCAACAATATCTAGTGCCCATTGCATGAACGGCCAAGGACTAGTTACAGTCTTGAGTTCCCCGAGGGCCATTTTTTCCACGGGCCCGCACGCAGACAGTTGTCCTATTTTCTCGTATATTGTTTAGCGTCTTGTTGTATTTGGAGCTAGTAGTATCCCTCCTTCATAACTTTATGGGCTAGTGACCTGCTCCCAGTGTGGTTCTCGTATATGCCCTTATGAATTCTGCTAGCATGTATTGGGCTTCTTTTTCTCGTAGGCACTTCAGGTATGGTCCTGCAAATATTTTTTATATAGTACCTCGTTAACCATTGTGTACCTGGTACTTTGTTGTCATGTTTTTTTCAAGTAGCTTATCTTCGGGGAGTGTTCCATTTTCGAGCAAGCAGATTATGTTGTCCTACCAATTGTGCTCCCGTTCAATTTCTACATCGGCTACATTGGCTAATGGGAGCGAGATGCTTGGTTCTTTCAGAACTTTTATGGGGACGTTCATTCTGTAAGGAAGGTGTAATGAAGATCCCAATTTTGCTAAGGCATCAGCATGTCCGTTCTTCATTCTTGGGATTTACTGGATTTTGTAATCTTTTATCATTTTTAAAGAGATCCTTCACCCATTGTAAGTATTTCATCATTCGTTCATCCTTTGCCGTATATTCTCCCGTGACCTGTTTTACGATCAGCAAGGAATCGCATAATATCTTAAATTTAGTTAGCTTTTCTTTTTTTTTTTATTCAGATAGGATTTATGTTGGCTTCGTTGGGAGGCTCGCCTAGTTTGTTACGTCAACTACATGTCTTGTTGGCCTGATGCACTAGCAGAGCTCCAGATTGAAGATTTTGACTATAGGGTCGATGCCCCGAAGCATGTTCAGCTGGTCCCATAGAAGCCTAAGCCTTGGGTAATAAAGAGTATAGCACACTTCTTTCTTGATCTTACCCATAAGCTAAGGCATGTTCTTCATGTTGCAACTGATAGAAAGGTGGAGAATCCTCCTGAGAATCAAGATGACTTATGTAATCAAAAATATCTTTAGCAATCACAAAAGAGGTGATGGTGTATCACCAGTACTTAAGCCAGCACCTAGCTATGCCCATGTCATAGCCGCAGAAGCTACCTCGAAGCCTAAGCCGGGTAAGACGACAAAGTGAAATTCTGGTTTGGCGGGGGGGGGGGGGGGGNGGGGGGGGGGGGGTGGCATTCGTTCCAAGCCCGGAGAACACCCAAGTAAAAGTTATCTCTAAATTGAACAGCCCTTGTATTTTAACTCCCTGAAACGACAGCAAAAATATTCCCGCGATCAGTGCTTCATACTCTGCTTCATTATTTGAGCCATTATATTCAAAGGAGATGGAATGCTCCAATATTTCCCTAAATGGAGTTTGCGCCACCACTTCTGCTCCTACTCCTCTATTGTTCGAAGCCCCGTCTACAAAGAGCGTCCAGACTTCGCTTTCTCCTATTTGGTAAGCTTCCCGTTCAGCTTCTTTTCCTGTGAAATCAACTACAAAGTTTGCTAACGTCTATCCTTTTATTGATGATTGGGGTTCGTAGCTGATGCCGTATAGGTTTAGCTCAATTGACCATTTTGCTATTCTTTTGCTTGATTATGTTGAGTGTAGAAGTCTTTTAATGGGATATTCGGTTAATATTTTGTGTTGTAGGCTTGGAAGTAATGCCTTAATTTTCGTGCTGCAGTTACAATTGCTAACACTAGTTTTTCCATTCGTTTATACCTTGTTTTCGCCGCTACAAGGTTTTTACTTACAAAGTATACAGGTTTCTACTTCCTTTACTCTTCTTTGATGAAAACTGCTGACTGTCCCCGTTGATACAGTGATGTATAACAGAAGTTGTTCGCCGGGAATATGTTTGGAGAGTAAAGGGGGGTAGTCAGGTACAGTTTAATTTTTTTAAATGCTTCTTCACAGTCTTCATTCCAACCGTTCGCGGAATTTTTCCACAACCTTTCGAAAGGTTTGCTTCTATTCGTTGACCTGGAGATGAACCTGTTTAGAGCGGTCAATCTTCCCATTAACGTTTGGATCTCTTTGAGGTTCTGCGGGGACCCCATTTCAATAATTGCCTTTACCTGGTCCGGGTTTACCGTGATTCCCCATTGCGTAATTAGATGTCCTAGGAACTTTCTCGCTGATATCCCAAAAGTGCATTTTTCTGGGTTTAGCTTCATGGAATTTTTCCATAGAACAGAGAAGGATTCTTCGAGGTCCTAAATGTGGTGTTCCTCTTTTTTACTTTTAGCCAGCATGTCATCGACATAGACTTCCATATTCTTTCTAATGCTCGTGGAAAACTTTATTCACCAACCGTTGATAAGTCGCGCTAGCATTTTTAGCCCAAAGGGCATGACTTTGTAGCAGTAGATGTCATACTTAGTAATGAAGGAAGTTTTTTCTTGATAAAGTTGAAACATCTTTACCTGATTATAACCTGAGTAAGCGTCCATGAAGCTGGGAAGTTCGTGACCAGAAGTGGCGTCTACCATCTGATCTATCCTTGGCAACGGGTATTCGTCCTCGGGGCATGCTTTGTTTAGGTTATTGAAGTCGACACAAATTCTTCATTTTCCATTCTTTTTCCGCACCATTACTACGTTAGCGAGCCATTCGGGGTAGTTCACTTCTCTGATGAAACCTGTTGTTAAGAGCTTCTCAATTTCTTCCTTAATCGTTTGATTTCTTTCATGGGTGAAACTTCTCTTTTTTGTTTCACAGGTTTCATAGCAAGATTAGTGTTTAACCTGTGGCGGACGATTTCTTCTAGGATACCGGGCATTTCTTGTGTTGTTGCCGCAAACACATATTTGTTTTCTATTAGGAATTTTATCAACTTCTTTTTCTCATTTTCTTCGAGACGGGCACCAATGTTTGTTATCTTTTGGGTCCCTTCCTCTAAGCAGAGGGGCTCTGTTTCTTCTCTCGCTTAGGTTGCCCTGCCGATCTCCCTATAATTGCTATTAATCTGTGGGTCTTTCGATCTTTTCTGCATCTTTTTTCCTTGCAGATCTGAAAGCGGTTATTAAGCAGATACAAGTCGCGACTTGGTCACCTTTTATTGCTTTCACTCCTTCTAGGGATGAGTATTTCAACACTTGGTAGAATGTAGAGGGTACAGCTTTCAATTTGTAGAGCCAAGTCCTCCATAAGATTATGTTGAACGGGGAAGTTGTTCTCAGTACCACGAACTCACTCATATGGTTAAATGGATTTGCACTTACTGGGAGCGTTAGAGTTCCTTTTAAATGGCTAATGCCTCTGTTGAACCCGATCAATGGTTGTGATGTTCCTTATAATTTTTTATCACCCATGGACATTTTCTCCACGGTTGCCTGATATAGAATGTTCACTGCACTTCCATCGTTTACCAAGACTCCCCTTAACAAACAGTTGCAAACCTGAATTGAAATAACGAGGGCATCGTTGTGGTGCTCGTCATCTTCTAGATCGGAGTCACCGAACACAAGCGGCAAGTTCCCGTTACTAATTAAGTGCTTCAGCTGATGTCTTTCCAACATGGTCATTTGCTTTATATCTTCCTTTCTTTTTTTGTCGTCACTTCTTACTTGGTTAGTTCTATAACCGTGTCGATGATGCGGAGGGGTTGTTTCCCCTTATCCTTCTTATCCTCTTCCTGGTTGTCTTTCTCAGTCTCGCCTTTTTTCTCCTCTCTTTTCACAAATTGGGTAAGGTACCATCTTTGATTAGTTGTTCAATATAGTCTTTGTTTTTGTGTAATGTTCGTTGCACCTATGATAAGAGCAATATTTGTCTTTGTTTTTGTAGCTAGGTTCTTTGGTGAACGGAGTTGGTCTTTTCAGCCAATGTTTATCTTTGATTGTCTCTGGTATTTGGTTGACTGGGATGGTCAATGGTGTGTAGACCTTGTCTCTCAGGTGGATCTGTCAAAATCTCGTCTCCGTTGAGATCTCCTGTTCTGTTGGGTTTTCTTCCCATCCACTCTTTTTGTTCCATCTTGTTTCCTCCCTTCAGGTCTTAAGCACCTTTCCCATTTTCGAGATTCTTCTTCCTTCCTTTCAACCGTTCTTCGCATACTCCTTTTCTCTTCTTCCAGTGTAATATAAGCTCGTGCCCATTGAAAGACCTCCGCCATGGAAACGGGATTTATTTTAAACATGTCCTGAAAGAAAGGCGATTCTTGGTCCAAACCCCGTCGGAAGACCCATCTGGCGAACCGATCATCACAACCTCGACCATTTCATCTTTGAAGCGGTGAGTGTACTCTCTTAAGGACTTCTCTTCCTTGGTGGAGATTATCATCAGATGTTCCGAGTCTTCCACGACAGTACGGTATGTTGAGTATTGTTCTATAAAAACTGAAAACATAGTAGCAAAGTTAGTGATTCTTTGCATTGGTAAGGAGTGGTACCACTCTAAGTCGTCCTGTCTAAACTGGTAAGGACCATTCTACACATCAGCTTATCATCATGTTGGTATAACGCCATGTCTTGTCTGAATCGTCGGAGGTGGTCTACGGGATCATAATTTCCTTTATAGCATTTGAACCTGGGTATGGTGAATTTCTTGGGTACAGGAGCTGCTAAAACTTCTGGGCCTAATGGTGTCTTGATAAGAGACTCAAGGTCCCTCTTTCCCGTACTCCTGAGACTCTTTATCTCCGTCACTTTTTGGTCGAACAGTTCCTCTACTGCTTCTTTTGACATGATTCGGGGTTTTCAAACCTCTTCCGCAGTTTCATTCACAAGGTTTGCAATTGGACCTCTTTTATTGTCACATGTTCCTATCGTTCTCGTGGTCCCCTTGCCTTTCGTTTCGTTGTTCACCCTCGGAGTGGGTTTCCTATTCGTCATCATTCGCCTGTTTGTTTACTTTTGCTTGTGTTTTCGCGAGTTCTTATTGTAGCGTGTTGATTTGCTCTTGTACGTTCTGCCATGCATTATGCATTGCTTCAGTATTCCTTCTTTCCATCTCATGCATCCCGTTAAGGATCGTTTGCAGCATTTCTGTGGGTGGGGTTAGTTGACCCGTACGTTCATCTTCATTTCAGGATCTGTTGTTCCCATTTAGGGTTGTGTTAGACCTGGTTCTAGGCATGTTTATGGTCTTGTAAGGTAGGTCTCTTAAGCCTTCTTTCTCAGGCTCTCAATGAAAGCGCCAAAATATAAAAGATTTTTTTTAGACTTTGAGAAAAATCAGGAAAAATATGTTAATATCGATCGAACTTGAATTATTCTCTGTGAAATGTAAAGGAAGGTTTGATCATTCCAAAAATTCTCTGAGGTTCCAACTCTTTTGTTTCATTTTGTTGAGTAGATTGGCCTTTTAAAGACCTCTCATCACATGAGTTTAGCTAAAAATAGCCAACTAGTAACCAAAACATCATATGAGGTCAGGCCTAGGATCACACTCATTCGTAAGATCTCCTTTCTTATTTATCTTTCATCTATCACGCTCAGCCGCCCTTTCAACTGCTACCACATGGCAGTTCCCTATGTTTCCGAGCCAATTAGTCAGAACCACTTGGTAATTTTACCAATCTGTCTTGTCCGAGTGACGCAGCTTACCCAGTCAATTACTGTCAATTGACTGTCAATCTGAATCCTCATTTTCGCTCTGATGTCCTGTCCTATCCAAGCAGTAATGATTTCTCATCCTCGAGATGCCGATTCTCATTCTAGACTCGGTGGCCTCCCATTCTAGAGGCGATGGTTCCACGTTCTCGAAATATCAGTTTCTTGTTCTGGAGGCGATGGCTTCCCTTTTTGAGGCGATGGTTTCCCATTCTGGAGGTGATGGTTTCCCTTCTCGAAATATCGATTTCCCGTTCTGGAGGCGATGGCCTCCCATTCTGGAGACATCGGTTTCCCATTCTGGAGGCGATGGTTTCCCGTTCTAGAGATGATGGTTTCCATTCTGGAGGTGATGGCCTCCCGTTCTAAAGACATTGGTTTCCCGTTGTGGAGGCGATGGATTTCTTTTGTTCCACATTCCAGTGAAGTATTATTCACATGTTCCCCCCGTCATGTGCAGGCTTATTTTTTCTGCTTGGTCCTTGTTACGTGGAAATGTAGTATGGGCTCAATCATGCTTTAATTGGCTCTAATAATATGTTAAAATCTTAAACGTAACACAACGTAAAAAGTTAACTTGAGAGTTGAGAGTTGCTCTAAGTTTATATTCTTAGCTCAATACGTCTTCTCAGTTGATGTGTGATTATTTCCTCAATAAAAAGTGATCCTTGAAAATCACAGTGTTGATTTTTGCTTTATTTTTCTTACTTATTTAGCTCCTAGGTAGTTTTTCACACATTTTAAAAGAATGATGACTAGATCATCGTTGTCCCACATTCGAAACTAAAATCTAACTAATCAAATTTTTTATACCCCCACTTTCTGATTTGTATGTGATAAAGTATTAATGACACATGTTAGTTAGCTTAGTTTCTGGCAGTGTATAATTTAGAGAAGCATCTTTCACATCTTACAATTCTAATACCAGTATTATCAATAACTAAATCATGATTAGTATTTCCAAAGTTTGAACTCTAGCACGTGTTGGCTTCCTGTTGAACGTTTTACTTTTTTTTCTTTATTCTTTCATTCTTATCTGTCAAAGCTACTTTTAAGATCTATAAATCCTCTTTGTTTTGACTTAACATAACACCACAGTACAACAGACTAAGCATATAGCTTATTCCAAGTTTTAGTACTCTATTTTGGGTTTGATTCAGGAAACAAAATGAAACCCAACTCTTATTTGGTCATTCTAGTGATAGTTATAGGTGTTTTAGGATTATTAGGCTCAGTTGAAGCTCAACTACAGCTTGGTTATTATGCAAAGAGCTGCCCAAAAGCTGAGAAAATTGTGCAAGATTTCGTTCACCAACATATCCATAATGCTCCAACACTTGCAGCAGCTCTCATTAGAATGCATTTCCATGATTGCTTTGTCAGGGTTGGTATATCAACTTTACTTCTTTTTTAACTGTTTGTTCTTATTGAGACAATAATGATATGATGTTTGGGTTTGGTGCAGGGTTGTGATGCATCTGTTCTTTTAAATTCAACGACGAACAATCAAGCTGAAAAAAATTCCCCTCCCAATCTAACACTGAGAGGGTTTGACTTTGTTGATAGAGTGAAGAGCTTGTTGGAAGCAGAATGTCCTGGTGTTGTTTCTTGTGCAGACGTTCTTGCTTTGGTGGCTAGAGACTCTGTTCTTGCCACTGTAAGAAACTCATATATTCTAATTAATTATACACAAAAAATATATGGTATTGGTCCAGTATATCAGTACCAGAGTGATCAATACTCTTATATCATCCTTGTGGAATTAATGTGGGATGATTTAAATGTGGGATTACCCCGATAAAAGTAAACAATGATGACCTACATGGCAGTCTAATTAACCCAATCATTATATATTGTGAATTATGTAGAACTTTTACCAGAATAAAAATTTAAGTAACTTATACTAATGTACCATATTTCGTCGTCAGATGTACCTCAAATATGTAATTAGTGTACCCCATTTATATAGTGCCTTATTAATCTCATCAGTACTCAAATGAAACATATACAACAAACGAATCTCAATAAATAAGTCTGATATCATGTCGTTAACGATATAGTAGTACCCTTGTTTTTAAGGTCAATGTTAATGATTATGTGATGGACATGCAGGGAGGGCCTTTCTGGAATGTGCCAACAGGAAGAAGGGATGGATTGGTTTCAAATTCATCAGAAGCCTTAGCCAATATTCCTCCACCATTTGGCAACTTCACTACGCTTCAAAGAATGTTTGCCAACCAGGGTCTTGATCTCAAGGACTTGGTTTTGCTTTCTGGTGAGCCCAAAATACAAAAGACTGCAATTTTTCTCATCAACTTGTATGCATTGGAGTTTAAATTTTTTTTTTAATTATTTATATCAAATGCAGGTGCTCACACAATTGGTATATCACATTGCACATCATTTTCAAACCGGTTATACAACTTTACTGGAGTTGGTGACCAAGATCCTTCTCTAGACAGTGAATATGCAGCTAACCTCAAGTCCAGAAAATGCCTAACTATCAGTGACAACACCACACTAGTCGAGATGGATCCCGGAAGTTTCAGGACGTTCGACCTTAGCTACTACTCGCTTCTCCTCAAAAGAAGAGGTCTTTTCGAATCCGACGCTGCCCTACTCACGAACCCGACCTCGAAATCTTTAGTCACCCAACTTCTACAGGGCTCACTCAAGAATTTCTTTTTTGAGTTTGGCAAGTCTATGGAGAAGATGGGACGGATTAATGTGAAGACAGGATCAGCTGGTGAGATTAGGAAGCAATGTGCTGTGGTGAATAGTTAAGATGGGAGTTTAGTTTCATTGTTTTAGGTGCACCATTTTCAAATTATTGTTTGTGTCTCTTTGTTTATCCTAGGGATCTTTTTGAATGGCTTTATTGAGACATGTATTGTGTGAATAATTGAGGTTTTAATTTGTTTTCTTACTTCTTGGTTTGTCAAATAGCTGTGTGGGAATAAGATCAAATAAAAAAGATACCAACCTGTTAATTTTCTATTAATTTTACTTGCATTTTTAATGGAAAATAATGTTTAAGATTTTTGGTTTAATGAACTTTAATGACCAAGAAGTATGATTATGAACAATATTTTAGTGATTAGTGGAAGGAATACTACTTCTTCGCAGAGAAAGTTAGACACCTTTTTAAAATCAGGTTTGGATCTATGTGGGATTAAACCAATCGATGATAAATATAGGATCTGTTTGACAAGGAAGATAATTTACGTAGGCACATCTAATTTTTAAGACATCTTATTACAAAATCATTTTTTTTTGTTATATGTATTAAAACCGAGAAAAAAAATCTATACAAAGAGCATATATTAGGCAACACTCACTCAAAAATACTACCTAGTAAAACAATATTACATATATTTAATTTCCTCAAACATTGTCATTATTATTTTACGATTTCACTTTTATCATTTTTCTTTCTACTTATTCTCTCTCTTATTTTCACATATTTTCCTCTATATATAATATTTTAATTGGACTAGTAATTCGCATACAGTTTTATTTTAATCATCATACAGTTGTATTATTTGTATAATTTTATTTTCTTCTTGTTATATACGTAAGTTTTTACTTTATTTTATTTTATTTTTATATAATATTAAAAATTAAATATATGTATCTTGCATGGACATTTACAGGATTATAAAGTTGAGAAATAGTAAGCAAGAATTGATATTCTTGTTTAGAACTAGTTAGTATGTGCAGTACACATGTAACTGAATCTATGATATTTTAACTATGATTATCACTTATAATCATATTGTATCTAAACAAATTAAAAAAGAAAATAATTAGCACAATATTATTTGTTTCAATTTATTGCTATAAAATCAAGATGATGTTATATTATTTTTTTATTTACTGATATAATATTATTGATTCAATCAAGTCGTAGAACATTATGCATGATTCCAGCAAAAAGTAACTAGGAGTGTACAATAGATACTTGCTCTAAAAATTAAAAGAAAAGTGACGCCATTGAAATTAAATTATCTATTTCCGGTTTAATCCTAAACTTAATATTCCTTTTTAGTTTGTATTGCATTTTTTCCAAAATTTGTTTAACTATATTTGTGTAGCACACAGATTATACTAATATATAAAACATAGCATAAGTAAGATCTTTAAAAATGTGTAGTTACAATTTTATAAAATAGAGCAAGATCCTATTATTTAAATTTTATAGAGATATTTCACTTTTTCTCTGTATCAAAATAAATTAATAAAAAGTTGTAGTGTTATCGATGGCCTTCTAAATAATTTACTATAATTCATTCAAAGTCATCAGACTAAAAATAACTTAAAATTTATTTATTAATTACTTATTTTTCCATATTCACTAAATGAATGAATGAATTTAAAAAGCCAATGCCTACTTTGATCAATTTATTTTAATTTTGTAAGTAACCAATTATTAAATAACACATGTAAATTAGAAGATCATGTTGATAAATATATCAGTAATAAGTGATAAAATTATCTAAAAATGATTACGATCACCTCCCACTTTTAATATACTAATCGAAACATACATGTTTCACAGATATTCAACTAATTTTAAATATACATATAATTTAAAATTGATGTTAAAATTAAAATAAATACATCATCTTTAAAAATTATTGTGCATCTAAATTAAAAGTAAAACAGTAAATGATAATATATTGTTTATAATATTAATATTGTAATACTATTTGAATAGTATAGAAGATAATTTTATTTCATCAATTTATCATATTCTTAAGAATAATTATATCATATTAAGAGATAATTTTCGTAATCACATATATTAATATATTTTTTTATAAATTCATTTATATGAATTTTCGTGTTACATATAACATACATAATAATATAGAATATTTAATTTATAAATTTATAATGAACAAATTATTATTGGTTTATAATTGAATATTTGTTATAAAATATCTTGAACTAAATATACGGATATTCACATATCTTACTACATAAGATTATCAAACTATTTTATTTTACTAACTTCAAATAAATTATTATTTAATAAAAATTCTCAAATGTTAATCTTACATTCTAGGATATGTAACTCTACTCAATCAATTCTCAACAATTCGATTAGCTATGAGCTTCGTAACTATGATCAGTTACAAATGCTCATTAGTATCTTGCACTACTGATATGGGATCAACGTCAACAATTTCAACCTAAAAAAATTAAGTTGTGAGATGAGATTTTCTCTCACGCTTAAGAATAATCATTAGTCTCTTCTACAACCTATATAGGATCAACCTCAACTTTCATGAATCTACTAAAAAATTTAAGCTTTTTACTAAGTCATCTCACTATAGCGACATATCATTCAGCTCTGAGTATGTCGAGGATATCTGTGTCAGTTAAAGCTTATTGGGTGCGGGTGCGATCAACCTCTTTAATTAAGCTTTTATGGATATTCACCCTCTTTGTAATAAGGTGTAAATGTTAAGGTCATATTGCTTTTGTGAGATTAGCTCTTGGAGTAGCCAAGCTCTCTAGATATCATATGTAATTAGTTTTTTTAAACATTTGGAAACTCGAACTTCATCTTCAATTTGGCTTCTTAAGATTTGGATCATTCTTTTGGACTTGCAAATACCAGGTAGCTAATATCATATATGCCTAGGTTATAATTGTCAGTGTATACATGACAAATATTTTGAAATATGAGATCAATGCAGGTATTTAGTTATGAAGTCATCAAAGTATTTTTTTAGGTGATACTAAGATACATGCATATAAACAAGCAATTATGAGTGTGCACGTGCGTGCCGTTCCACCTAGTTCTAATAAACAACATGTTCCATCTTATTATTTAGAACAAGAGCTGACCTTATTTTATTTTTTATTTTTTCTGACAGAGTGTTATTGATCTTAGGTTAATTACATAAATATGTCATTTTAGTTAGTGAGTACAAAATGTCCAAAAATAGCAAAAACTTCAATAGGTCATTTAATAGTTGCATTAAATGGTATGAGTCTAGAAGATACGTAATTGCACTAAATAGACAAGTTTTGAAGTCAATTTAAGAAATAACAATGTTTTCATACTTTAGCTAAATAGACAATCCCCGGCAACGGCGCCAAAAATTTGTTACGATTTTTTTATAGTGCAAGTGTACACTATCATCGTCAAGTAACAAATTTCTATAAAAATGGAGTATCGTCCACATGATTTATTGATATTAATTATTGAAATTAACTAAACCTTAATTCTAATTGAGATTGATGAAAAATTGGGAGTTTTCATTAAAGATTTGATCAAGATAAATAATTCAAATTTGAATAGACAAAAGATTTAGGGATTCTGATTTCATGAAACCAAACATGCTCAAAATTTTAAAACTCAATCAATCAATGTTTATCAAATTATTGACAGCGAATTTCTCTAAAGTAATTATCAATCTTTCTCAGGCATCGATAACCATAAATCAAAAATACTAATCTCACATCTCTGTCAAGATTCAATAAGTTGAAACTCATTAAGCACAAGAAATTATAATTGCTACATATCTCTAACTTATAAAATTCTAATGGTGTTATAAACAAAGATCAAATTTAATCATAACTTCTCAGTTTTAGAATTAAATCTAAAATCATGTAACAGTTGGTCAGATGATCACAAGCATTAAGAACAGATTATAACACTTAATAGTACTGAATAAACATTGATTGAATTGAAAATTAAAAATTTATGAACAATCATGATTTGGCTACATCGTAGCCCTAGATAAGAAATTTAAAACATACTAGAATAAGAAAATATCCTAATAATATTCATGAACATAGAGGAAAAGAAGAAAAAAAACTAGATTTGAGGATGAATTGAAGTTGAGATCTATCTCACAGGTGGATCTATCTTCAATTCCTCTCCAAAAAGTTTTCTCCTCTGCCTCCCACGTCCAAAAAGTCCACAAAAAGACCTAAAATATTCTATTTATACACTAGATTTCGATAAGGATATAAAAGAAAAGAAAAAATCATGGAAAATGTTATAGCACCAGCGTCGTGACGTTGGAAGCTAGCGTCACGGCACTGGCTTACTTCCTAGCTAGCCAGCGACCAGCGTTGAAGAGCAGCGACCAGCGTTGAAGAGCAGCGACCAGTACTGGGGCGCTGGCAGCTACTTACACCAAGCGTTGCTACATCCCGTCACGACGCTGGTCCTTCTGCCCAAGTCCATCCTTTTCTCATTTTCTTCACATTTTTTCCTTCCAAGTCTTTTAAAATCAACCCAAATGCACAAGAATATTTTACTCACAAAAATAAAAATAAATCAAACAATAGCCCTAAAAGAAAGAACAAAATTAAAGTTAAAATCAACTAAAATATGAGTGTGAAACACACTCATGAAATACCCCCAAACTTAAATTTTTGTTAGTCCTCGAACAAAACAAAAAAATCAAATAATGAAATATTAAACTCTAATTTAGCAAAGCTATAGATCAAGTGACGAAAAGTTTCGACTAACTAAACATGCCTCATAGATTTTAAAATAGTGATAACCCAAGAAAAATTTCTGAATTGTGATCATAAAGAACTTCAACACAAACACCAACTTACATTACATTTTGTAAAATCTCGAGTGCGTGTGTATTACCTTAAGTAATCCAACTTCTTTATCTCAGATGATTTTATGCAACCAAATCCCGCAAAAGCGGATCCATTAATCTATAAATAAATTAGAGCTCCATAGGCCAATTTTTCATGTCGCTCTACTCTAATGTAGGCAAACCACAACACTTTGGATCATTAGGACTTTTATAGACTTGTAATGTATTGCTAGAGTTCAGGGTAGGATGAAGGATATTATTCGGCTCAATCTTTACCCATAGTCAGACATGTATTCTAGGATTCAACGAGTTTAACTCAACTTATCTAGCAACACCCCCAAACTTGTCATTCCACCCTCTTGAATTATCAACCATGCTCAATCGTTCCTTTTTTTAATTTGATTTTCTTAAGCTTCTATGTTCCTTAATGAGCTTTCAGCTAATAGCTCCCAAACCAATTAGTCTTAGGGTATTCGGTTTTAAGACATCCCTTCGAGCTTAGTCACTCAAGTCCAAGAGGCTACGAAATCAAACTTATTCATAAACTTTTTTTATCGAAACTCCTCACATCCACCCAAATTGTCATAGCTTCAAGTATTTTCTCAGAACATCCAAATATTATGAGTAAAAAGGGTTACTAGGGAAAACATTTTATAAGATTGCAAAATTGTCATGGGTGATAAAAATGACTATTTAGGCTTAACAGGGATGACTAGAAAAATAATTATGCACAGGTTGACGTGAAAAGCTCAAACAGTCCAAAGATGGTCTAAATCATGTCCTAAGTGAAGCGTAGCCTAGAATTTCGTCTCGAGCAACAATCAAATTGGTTCTAAAGTTCTTATGATATCATAATGATTTCTTTAGTCATATAAACCTTCTCTAAGCAAAAAGATGATCAAACGCTCAAGGTTAGGTGCTCAATATGTCAGAATTTTCTAGTGAAATGTAAATCAATTATTGGTACAAACACACATTGATACACAAATTCATCATTTTTTTCAAAGCTATCAATAATTCAAAACTAATCTCACCATAGGTGTTAGTGTTGTCTACAACAAAACACCAAAAAATAAATTTTTAATTAAAGCCACCACCCCCAAACTAAAAACTTGCATTGTCCTCAATGAAAATAAAATGTGTAAAAGGAGTCAGTAGAAAGGACTTTCATGAATAATGATGAGCTATCATCCTCATTATTCTATGCATTATTCATGTTATCTCCAACTGAGGGGAAAGTGATGCTTGAGCCAAATTCGTCCATAATTTTTTTAATATATAAAAACCTGAAGAAAACCAAAATAAAATAAGCAAAAGAAAAAAATTAAAAAAACTAAAAAAAATAAATAACAGAAATAAAATCGGGTTGCCTCTCAGAAAAGCCTGTTTTAATGTCTTCATCCAGACATAATGATCATCCAAGCTTCACCCGTTGTTAGTCATAACTTTAGAATTCCCTTTGTGTCAGAAATTGACCAGCCTAGACCGTTTGTTGCTCAGCACCCTCAGTAGCTTGTCTTCTTGTTCACCATTTAACGAAGCAGAGATAATGACAGGCATAGTGGAGGTCTAACATCGATGGTTTTCAATAAATGGTAGGTGTCTAGGTTTATCTTCTCTAAATTCTGCATTATCCACCCGTAAACAACTATTCATATTATTTGGGTGTTTGAGTTCTTTCAAGACATTAAAAATTACTTGATCATCTTGCATACTCAAAATAAGTTTCCCTTTTTGCACATCAATGAGAGTTCTTCCCGTAGCAAAAAATGGTCTACCAAGAATAATTGAAATTTCTTGGTTTTCCTCCATGTCAAGAACAATAAAATCAGTTAGGAAGATAAATTTATCCACATTTACCAAAATATCCTCAATAATCCCCAATGGATATCTGATAGACTGATCAGTTAATTGTAAAGATATCGTTGTGGGCTTAGTTTCTCTAAGACCTAGCTTATTATAAACTGAATACGGTATTAAATTGATACCTTCCCTAAGATCACATAAAACCTTTTCAAAATATGCATTCTCAATGGCGCAAGGAATAATAAAACTCCTAGAGTCATTTAACTTCAGAGGTAATTTACTCTGAAAGATAGCACTATGCTCCTCAGTAAGTGCAACTATCTCATACTCCTCTTGCTTTCTCTGTTGAGAGAATATCCTTCATGAATTTGACATAGCTCGGCATTTGTTCCAAAGCATTAGCAAAATGGATATTTATATGTAGTTTCCTAAACACATCAAGAAACTTATAAAACTACTTGTTCAATTTCTACTTTTGGAATCGCTGAGAGTATGGAATAGATGGAACATATGGTAGAGGATTATCATGAAAGTGCTTTAACTTAGGCTTGCCTTCCTTTTTTCTGAGCTATTGGCAAGATCATCATACATTGTCTCAGCTTCTGCTTCAATTGGCTGAGAATTTTCAACAGCGGTTTTCTGAGGTTCTGCTAACTCCTTGTCACTACGAAGAGTAATGGCGTTTACTTGTTCTTTTGGATTCCTCTCGATGTTGCTCGATAAAGAACCTTGTGATTTTTGAGTGAGTATTTCTGACAGTTGACCAGTTTGAAGCTCCAAATTTCGAATAGATGTAGCTTGACTCTGAATACTAATTTTTTGCCTCGAAAGTGTAGCATCTCTTCTTGTCATAAATTGAGTAGTATTGACTGTGAGTTGGGCTAGAGCATCTTCTAAAGAAAATTTAGGCTGTTGAGGTTGAGTAGCAACTGGTGTATTCATTACATTCTGACTATCCTTCCAAGAAAAATTTGGGTGATTTCACCACCCTTGATTATAAGTGTTGGACAATGGGTTATTCTGCCTGCTGTAATTCTCAACAAAATTAACATGTTCTGACTAAAAACATGAGGAGCTCTAATGGGAAAAACACATGAGGAGCTTTAATGGGCAAAACACAATAGGAGCTTTAATGGGCAAAACACATGAGGAGCTCAATTACTTGGGCAGTGTAGCTATTTGAGCAGTGAGAGCGGTAAGATCATCGACTTCATGAACTCCATGAATCTTTCTCGGTATGTTGCGCTCAATTGGCCATTGATAGGCATTAGCAGCCATTTTTTCGAGCAAAACATAAGCCTCCCCATGTGTTTTTCCCATTAAACCTCTTCATGTTGCTGCATCAACTGTGTCCTCGTTAAATTTCTCAAACCATTGTAGAAAGTTTGGACTTGAACCATACAAGGAGTCTATGATGTGGGCATCCTCTCAACATCTCTTTAAAACTCTCTCAAGCCTCATAAGGAGACTCCATATCATATTGGATAAAAGTAGTTATCTTGTTCCTCATCTTGGTTGTTTTAGCTGGTGGAAAGAATTTAGCCAAAAATTTCTCAGCAATTCTATCTAGGTGGTGATTGATCTAGCAAGTAAAGAGTTCAACCAACTCTTAGCCTTATCTCGAAGTGAAAAATGGGAATAATCTCATCTGAATTGCATCAGTTGAGATATTGTTGTGTGAACATTTGGATCATCATTAGACATGCCACAGAACTGATTTGCTTGCACCATATGAATGATAGTTGGCCTAATCTACAAATTATTAGCAGTAATAACAGGGCGTTGAATGGTAGCACGGCCTCATTGACCATTGGCATAGCATAATCCCGAATTGCCTTATTATTTTGGTTGTTCACAATTTCAAGATTTTCTCTAGCGTCTTCCACAGTTTCTTGAGGTTGCTTAGAACCGTCTCTCCTTACTTTTCAATTAGGACGACAAGTTCGCTCAATTTTCAAATTTAGAAGAGTCAAATTTTTACCTCCAAATTTTCACACTCTTTAGAAAATGCTTGCAAATTCTAAAATAGTAAACAACCGTAAATAAAAAAATTGAGACTTGAAGTACAATTAAGAATATCTAACTCCAATATTAATAAACAAAATCAATCCCAGGGTCCTTTAACTTCAGAGACAATTTATTCCGCAAGATTGCACTACACTTCTCAGTAAGTGCAACTGTCTCATACTCCTCTTGCTTTCTCTTGTTTGAAAGAATATCCTTCATGATTGACATAGCTTGGCATTTGTTCCAAAAAATCAGCAAAATGGATATTTATATGTAGTTTCCTAAACATATCAATAAACTTAGAAAACTGCTTATTCAATTTCTGCTTTTAAAACCACTGAGGGTATGGAATAGGTGGAACATATGGTGGAGGATTATCAAGGAAGAGCTTTGACTTAGGGTTGCCTTTCTTCTTTTTTGAGCTCTTGGCAAGATCATCACACATTGTCTCAGCTTCTGCTTCACACTACTACAAAACTATCTTTTAACTATGGGGATCTCTCGTCATTAAAAATCAAAGAAGACGGGTAGTCACCCGTCGTCTTAAAATGTGTCATAAAAAATCACATATTTGTTACTACGGGTAAAAGAAATCATGGCTATTCCAGACACCGTCATCTTCAAAATGGTTATTTTGTAGTTCTTCGATGACGGTTACTGCACACACTGTCGTCGTTGTTTATTATTTATTTTTTTATTTAATTTTTGAAACCTTCATTTTTATTATATAATTACGATGGTTTGTATACAAACCATCATCGTTGATAATATATATTTGTTTAAATTTATTTACAGTCTAATTAAGCCAACCTATTAGAGTTGAACAATAAATGAAAACAGAAAAATATCTCAAATATCTCAGCAGACAATATAACTTTTCATTGCATACAATATGATTATCCTCAAAATTTTTAACATTGTAAACTAGAAAAAATAAATAACATAATTAATTACAAAAACCTTGAAAATAATGAACTTTGAGTACTTCTTTAAGTTGTTCTAATTGCTCCCAAATTGATCTACTTAGTTGTCGAACCCTGTAAAAAATAAAGGTTGGTTTAACCCATCAATTACAAAGTAAAAAAAAAAGAGCATTGAAATAAAGTTTGCCATTCATACATGTTTTGTTAATTTGATATTTACTGCTTCGTTATCCACTCATATGTTACATTATAAACTATTTAGTTTAACCCTGAGTAAAAGATAAAACATACAAAGTTAAACAAATTATAAATGCACTGATATCATACTAACCACAAGACATAGTTACATGTAATACCTTCAATAATCACAGTGTCTCTGCCATTTGGTAGAACATAAGCAACCTCGTTTTCACCATCTATGACAAATGTTTCAATAGAAGGCATCTCTTTTACAAACAAATAATAATCTAATAATGTATCATCTAAATCGTCATCAACAATACTTTTACGATATTTGACATAAAAAACTTATTTTGCTCACGAAGCCAAAATGAAAGGCTCATTTTTTAACCTAATCTTGCAAGATCAATTAATATAAATCCAAGATCATCAACTTTAATCTCATTACTATTCTCAACCCACTCACATTTAAATAATGAAATTCTAAATGTATGATAATTAAGCTCCCAAATCCCTTGGATCACTCCATAAAAGGACAAGTCTGAATAAATAGGATTGTTATCCTTAGCACTTGCGATCTGCATTATGTATGCCACTACACTAACTTCACTATTCTGGAAACATCGATCTTTATCACGACATTTTGTATGAAATCTATAGCCATTCATGGCATAACCAAAATATTTTATTACCTCATAAGTTGGGCTGCATGCTATCCACCTCAGTGTATTTGTTACACTTATAGAGACGTTAATATGATTTACCTGATCACGTAGCCAATAAATAAATGCTTGTTTATGTTCATCTTGTAGCCATTTATGTCTCCTTGATTTGTTAAGATACTTCTTCCTCAAGAAAGTCATATGTTGTCTATATAGCAGCGCAAAATAAAAGTTCAAGTAGAGTATGAAATAAATAACCATTATAAAAAACAATGAGCATGATAAAAAAAGATTGAGATTATTATACTTATTCGATATAGGGTTGAACTTCATTAGTATTTTCTAATACGTAACGATGTGCTTGCTTCCATTGTTCGTTATCAATTCTTTCTACATGACCACTTGATAAAGGCTTATCATCTTTCAAATCATCATCTAAGCATGGAACTCCAATTGATTTAACTCCTAGATATTCTGTGTAAAACTCTACAGCTTATTCATCAATATAACACTCATTAATATAAGCCTCTGGACGATTGTGATTTCTTACATAACCCTTAAACACTTTCATCTATCGCTCAAACGGGTACATCCACCATAAGTAAAGTGGTCCACAGAGTCGTACCTTTATAACAAGGTGCACAGTGAGATGAACCATGATGGTGAAGAATGTGGGAGGAAATTTTTTTTCAAGAATGCATAACGTCACAACAATTTTTTTAGAGCACATCTAGTTGTATAGCATCTATAACAGTACTACAAATTGCATTAAAGAATGAACAAAGTTTGGTAATTGCATATCCTACATGATCTGGTAATAATCCACGTATTGCCACAGGGAGTATATGTTGCATTAATGTATGACAATTGTGAGATTTCAACCCATTAATACTAAGATCTTTCAAATAAACCAGATTTTGAAAATTTGATTAGTACCATTCAGGAACTTTTATGTCACTACATTCATTTATAGCCTTTAAATTATACAACTTCACTAATGCATATAATTTTGTGAACTTTTTACAATTAGGGTACAAAGGCATCTTAGCGTCATTAAGCATCTTTTTGAATTTCTCAGGATTATCTAAATAAAAATCTTCTACTGTTTCTACCATATTTACGATACATTCATAATCCTCAATATCTACATGAGATCTCTCTCTTCCTTCATTTATATGACACGTACTTTTTTTAGAATTATTTAATTCTTCATGCCCCACCCATGTTTGATATCCTTGATCTATACCATTAATGAATAAGTGATTTCTTACCTCAGAGAAAGTGAAATGTTTGAGATTCCCACATTCCACACATGGACAACGTAAGAAACAAGAGTTATTACCATGCTTCATCGCATACTTGAGAAAATTGTCTACTCCAATGTCATAATTTGTTGATGTTCTATCCATAAACATCCACGATTTATCCATCCTGAGAATAAAAAAATATATTGAAAACTCATTATTACCCTAGAATTAACATAATTAAATTAAAAAAGATGAAAAAAAAAGAAATATACCTTCCAAATTCATGATTTGAATGCATAAAAAGAAATTAGAGAATCGGAGTTGAATGTAAATGAGATCTCAAGTTTAAGTAGACGATGAAACAATTGATTCGAAAGAGAAATAGAGAATCAAAGACGACGATGAGACGTAGAGACAATATTGATGTATTAGAAACAACAGAGAGAATAAGAGAAAAGAAGTCGCGTGGTTACTTTTCGGTTAAAACATGTGATAAAGGACGATGGGTTATATATACCCCATCGTGAATGATGACCAATTCCACATGCAGGAATACAAAAATTTAAAGGCACGTGGTGTAATGTATTAACACACGATGGGTGTTCTACAAGTCGTCCTTAATGTAGTTCATATAACGACGATTTACATATGCAATGTCATTGTTGTTAGTTCAGTAAAAGTAGACGACGAGGTTTATATTACTCGTCGTGTTTGATGCAGTAAAATTAAAAAAATAAAATTCAATTTTATTAATCCCCAACACTGCAAATAAAGACATGTACAAATTTAGATAGAATACGACCACAAACTCAGAATTCATTTTAGAATGATTTGTAGACCACTTCTATTAATATTTAAAATGTAACTTGTTACACCAAGTAACTTATTTACAATCATAAAATAAAAATGCAACATAAGGCTAGCTATCCCAACCGACAGCACATATACTCAGCGAAGTGATCGGAGGACCATTCATATCGTACTTCATCAATCTATTCTTGGGTATACGTTGATTTATTCGTGAACTTCCAGAAAAAAATTACTTTAGTCAAACTATTCTACACTATCAATAGAATATATTAAATATAGTGAAACAATAACTATTTATGTACCATTTTATTCATTTTTTACCGAATATTTTATTACCGAATTAAAAATTATAGAATGAAAATTTACCGAATCAATGGAAGATTGATGAAAACGACGGGTTGGGGATGATGAAAATGATGGTGGAAGCAATGCATGTCGTGGTGCAAGGAGACAAGACTGGTGGGGTAGCCGCATATGGGGCAGGGGAAGAGATGGAATAAAAAAATCTAGGGTTATGATATATATAGGTCTCAAAGCACGACGGGGTATCGAGACCCCCTCGTTCTTTGGTCACAAAAATGATGACGGGTCTATAGCTCGTCATTTTATGTACTTCTATGCAAAGCGACGGGGGATGGAAACCTCGTTGTTTTGTGTTGATGTTTTAATAACACGACGGGGCATGGACACCCTGTTGTGTTTTTGAGTTGTACTAAAATGACGGGTAGACTACCCCACCCTCATTTTTTATTTTTATTTTAAAAAAATGATGGTGTTTCTAGGACCCGTCGTTGTCTTCCTTCTACTGATACAACGGGTATACTACCTACCATTGTTTTGTCAATTTACCACAACAACACTTCTATAAACCATCTTCAAGTTTAAAAACGAAGGCGGGCAACAATGGCTTTTGTATTTCCTGTCGTGACTTATTTTTTAGGCGCGTCGTGAAAAAATGAAACTGTAGTAGTGTCAATTGAATAAGAATTTTCAACAGTGGCTTTCTGAGGTTTTGCTAACTCATTGCCACTGCGAAGAGTAATGGCATTTACTTGTTCTTTTTTATTCCTCTCGGTGTTGCTCGATAGAGAACTTTGGTGGTCTTTGAGTGAGTATTTCTGACAGTTGATCAGTTTGAAGCTCCAAATTTCAAATAGATGCAGCTTGACTCTGAATACTTATTTCTTACCTCTGAAGTGTAGCATCTGTTCTTACCACAAATTGAGTAGTATTGACTGTGAGCTAGGTTAGAGCATCTTCTAATGAAAATTTAGGCAGTTGAGGCTGAAATTGAGGCTGAGTAGCAACTGGTGCATTCATCACATTCTAACTATTCTTCCAAGAGAAATTTGGGTGATTTCACCACCATTGATTATAAGTGTTGGACAATGGGTTATTCGACCTCTTGTAATACTCAACAAAATTAACATGTTCTGAGTGAGAAGGAGAAAAATGATTACGAGCTTGGCATTCAGTATTAAGATGAGGTCCATTGCACAAATTACAATTTTCTCGTGAAGCATGAATAGCACTAGCATTGATGGTGAAAGAGCTTAATTGCTTGGACAGTGTTGCAAATTTGAGCAGAAATAGCGGAAAGAGCTTCGACTTCATGAACTCCATTGGTACGTTGCACTTAATTGGCCATTGATAGGCATCAGCGGCCATTTCTTCAAGCAAAACATAAGCCTCTTCATGTGTTTTACCCATTAAATCTCCTCTTGTTGCTGCATCCACTAGTGTCCTCATTGATTTTCCTAAAACATTGTAGAAAGTTTGGACTTGTAATCATTCGAGGAGTTTATGATGCGGGCATCCTCTCAACATTTTTTTAAACCTCTCCGAAGTTTCATAAAGAGACTCTATATCATATTAGACAAAAGTAGTGATCTCGTTCCTCAACTTGGCTGTTTTACCTGGTAGAAAGAATTTAGCCAAAAATTTCTCAGAAAGTCCATCTAAGTGGTGATTGATCCAGCGGGTAAAGAGTTCAACCAACTCTTAGCCTTATCTCGAAGTGAAAATGGGATGATCTCAGCCGAATTGCATCAGTTGAGACATTGTTGTGCTTGAATATCTCATAAATTTCGAGAAAAATGGTTATGTGAACATTTGGATCATCATTAGGCATGCCACTAAACTGATTTCTTGCACCATGTGAATGACGGTCGGCTTAATCTCAAAATTGTTGGCAGTAATAACAGTGCGTTGAATGGCAGACACGGCCTCATTGACCACTGGCATAGCATAATCTCGAATTACCCCGTTATTTTGGTTGTTCACAATTTTAAGATTTTCTCTAGCGCCTTCCATGATTTCTTAAGGTTGCTTAGAAGCGTCTCTCCTCACTTTTTTATTACGACGACAAGTTCGCTCAATCCCCAAATTTAGTGATGTCAAATTTTTACCTCCAAATTTTTTCATACACCTTAGAAAATGCCTGCAAATTCTAAATAGTAAACAACCGTAAATAAAAAAAAATAAAACTCGAAGTAAAATTAAGGATATCTAACTCCAATATTAATAAACAAAATTAATCCCAGGCAACGGCGACAAAAACTTGTTATGATCTTTCTATAGTGTAAGTGTACACTATCATCAGCAATCAATAAATTTTTATAAAAATAGAGTATCGTCCACATGATTGATTAATACTAATTACTAAAATTAACTAAACTTTAATTCTAATCGAGAATGACGAAAAATTGTGAGTTTTAATTAAACTAAAACGATAAAGATTTGATGAAGATAAATAATTCAAATTTGAATAGATAAAAGATCTAGGGATTTCGATTTCACGAAACCAAACATGCTCAAAATTCTAAAACTCAATCAATCAATGTTTATCAAACTATTAATAGTGAATTTCTCTAAATTAATTATCAATATTTCTCAACCATCGATAATCATGAATCAAATTTACTAATCTCAATAAGTTGAAAGTCATTAAGCACAATAAATTATAATTACTACACTAGATCCATAATTATCACTAACTTATGTAATTCTAATGGTGTTATAAACAGAGATCGAATTTAATCATCATTTCTCAGTCTTAGAATTGATATTTAAAATCATGGAATAGTTGGCCAGATGATCACAAGTATTAAGAATGAATTATAACACTCAATAATACTGAATAAATATTGATTAAATTGAAAAATAAAGTTTATGAACAATCATAGTTTTACTATGTCATAACCCTAGACAATAAATTTAGAACATACTAGAATAAGAAAATATCCTAATAATATTCATGAACATAGAGGAAAAGAGAAGAAAAAACTAGATTTGAGGATGAATTGAAGTTGAGATCCGTTTCCTGGGTGGATCTGTCTTCGTTTCCTCTCCAAAAAGTTTTCTCCTCTGCCTCCACGTCCAAAAAGTCCACAAAAGACCTAAAATATTCTATATATACACTAGGTTTCAATAAGGAAAAAATAGGAGAGAGAAAATCATGAAAAACGTTATCGTGCCAGCGTCGCGGCGCTGCCTTAGTGCCTAGCTAGCCAATGACCAGCGTTGGGCAGCCAGCACTGGGGCACCGGTAGCTGGCAGCTGCTTGCACCCACTGTCATGATGGATGTCGCGACGCTTGTCCTTCGGCCCATGTCCATCATTTTCTCGTTTTCTTCGTATTTTTGCCTTCCAAGTCTTTTAAAATTAACCCAAATATACAAGAATATTTTACCTACAAAAATAAATCAAACACTAACTCTAAAATAATCAATAAAATTAAAGTAAAGAATAACTAAAATATGAGTGTGAAACACACTCATCAAGTGCGCACGTGCACTGCGTGTGCCATTCCACCTAGTTCTAATAAACAACGTGTTCCATCTTATTATTTAGAACAAGAGCTGACCTTATTTTATTTTTTACTTTTCCGAAAGAGTGTTATTGATCTTAGGTAAATTACATAAATATGTCATTTTAGCTAGTGAGTACAAAATCTCCAAAAATAGAAAAACTTAAATAAGTCATTTAATAGTTGCATTAAATGGTATCGAGTTTAGAAGATACGTAATTGCACCAAATAGATAAGTTTTGAAAGTCAATTTAAGAAATACCAGTTTTTTCAAACTTTAGCTAAATAGACAATATACAGATTCCATAATCTGATTTGGTGAGTCCTTTTAATTAAATAAAAATCATGTAATTAATGATTTCTAATTCAAATATTATTTCATTGATTTTGTTTTTAATTAAATTAAGAGATAATTGATTTTGTTTTTCATTGATTATATTTTCTTTAATATTGGCTAAAGTTTGTTTGAGAAATCTTCTTTCAAATTAATGACATTATCAATACCGTTGATATACCCGAAAAACCATCAGTATATCAAATTTCAAATTTTGAACGGTTATGGTAAATCAGTATGTTTTTTGTTGAACGGCTACGGTAAATCAAATTTCAAATGGGTACATTATCTATATACCTCTTATATACCCGAAAAATCATCAAACACACCATATATAGATTAGATATTCAAATTTTAAATTTTGAGCATTAATTATATCATTAATTTTAGCATTTTTTAAGTCGGTATATCATCTATATAGCTCTGATATACCTGAAAAATCATCAAACACACCATATATAGATTAGGTATTTCAAATTTCAAATTTAAGCATTATTTATATATTTAATTATAGCATCTTTCAAATCATTATATCATCTATATATCTCTGATATACCCAAAAAATCATCAAACACACCATATATAGATTAGGTATTTCCAATTTTAAATTTTGAGCATTAATTACATCATGAATTCTAACATCTTTTAAATCGGTATATCCTCTTTATACCTCGAATATACTTGAAAAATCATCAAACACACAATATCTAGATTAATGTCATTTTAGTAAAAAGTTATTGGCAGATTAAGAAACTTTAGATTTACCTAAAGCTATTGAAAAACTTATATGTATTAAATCAGCCTCCCAACACTTGTTTATACCATAAAACTTTCCTTAGAAGATTATGTGGCAGTAAAGATGGAAATTTGGTCAATTTGACTTATTAACTTATCGCACATGCTTGATTTAGCTGTGCTGAGCTTAGCTAGGATCTGATTGACACTGCTCGAAGTCGAACACATAATAACGGTGTTAGTCCAATCGGATTATAGGAATGGAGGTTCACAGGAACACAAGTAGTGTAGATGGTCTGGCCCAACCTGAACCATGAACCTCACATGGGCCTTATACGGTTGGCCGAACCCGCACCGGTCATTTGCTACCTCTACACGGTATGCGGGGGAATGATTATTATCTTATATAATATATAGATGGGGATAAAGAAGAGAAATATTTTTGACAAAAATTGCCCCTCACTATTATATGAAATTCTAAATTAATGAGTATATTGGTATTCTCTATACCACAATCGTAATTATCATTTCAATTATTGAAAATAAATGAGTTTTGAAAAATTAAAAGATATTTTTAAAATAGATGAATTATGTCAAGGAATTGTATTAGTAAATAATTCGATATTGAAATTAACACTTTAAATCCATTTTACCTTTTAACAATTTCATGAAAACTGTCAATGGATTACTTTTACAATTGGGCAATAACAATGAAAAGTTCAACTCCATATATATAACTCTAATTCAATACCTAAATCAACATCAATATGAACAATATTATTGCCTGCTACTAGAATATGTGATTCTTTATATTTTAAGGAGAAGAACGATTGTCATAGATTCAATTCCTCCAGAGTCACATATCTTTACCCCGAAAGACATTCTCTCATAGCATGTGAGAAACTATCATTAGGGATGTTAATGTGGCAGGGCGGGGGAAGGGGCAGTGCGGCCTCCCCTTCCCCATCCACATCTTAATATGTCCACCTCATCTCTGCCCTATTCCCCATTTAAGTAGGGCGGGGATGGAGAATCCTCGTTAGGGGTGAGTACGGGTGTTCACAGTTTGGTTAACCGAAGTTTTGATTCGGTAATATTGTCAAACAAAACTAAACCAGTTGTGAAAAAAGAAATGAACTGAACTGAAAGTTTCGGTTTGGTTCTCCACTTTGGCCATAGTGACGAAAAAAATAATATTTTTAAAATTTTTCAAAGGATATACTAAAAATATAAAACTAAAGTCTTATTTCGGTTCGACTCCGTTGGATATAAAATTTAAAAAAATAGAAAACTAAAGTTCCAGTTCAATTCGATTTGGTTCGAAAATTGCCAAATTTGGGGCCAAACAGAAACTTCTTTTTTTTTTTTAATTTTTGCCTACCAAACAGAACCAGTCTATCAGTACACAAATTTTCACCCCTAGAGGCGTGTTAGCTATGGGTTCCTCGTCTATTCATGCATGCCTAAATTATGTATAGAATCTATTAAAAAATTAAAATTAATAATTTCATAAGCAATAAAAAGTGAAATTTATCTGAAGAATTTAGAAAGAAATTAAAACATCCTAAATAAAAATAATATATAGATAATTTTAAACATATTCCAATAAATTGCATAATAAATGTTTAAACCAAATTATTAACATTGAATCTGCGCACTATATGAATTTATAATTTTTTGAATTTATAATTTTAATATATTAGAATTATATTAAAACATAATAAAAAAAATCTGCAGGGAGGGTAATGGAGCGGTGACTATTATATCTGTCATGTCCCACGAGTGATTTTGACATCTCTACTCTTATTTACCATTTTTACCAGCCATACTAATGTGGTGAACCTAAGAATAAATACCATATGGTTTGACTTATTTACCGTACACAATAGGCATTACGTAAGATATTAAGAAGCCAATGGTTTTCAAAAATAAAATATTAAATCTCTCTAGTAACACAAAATCTTTAAGAAAAAAATATCAACTTTTAATAGCTCAAATTCTTAATGTTTGATACTAACAAGTCAAAATGTGATCAAATAATTATTTAGTTCATACAAATTTTTGTACATATTATTTATGTTAGTGGCTTCAACACATTTTGACTAGTTGGGCAAAATGTTAAATAAATATATAAATTATAACTAAACTATAACAAGGAAATAAAAGTTGATAATTTTTGCAAGTATTTACAAGTCTAAGTCAATGTTGATATTATAATGTAAAGCCCAAATAACATTCCCACGCCGTGGTATTGGTGGTAGTAATCTTAAATAACAGTGAATTTTTTAAAAACAAATCATCAATGACCACAAATATAAAAAAAATATCAAAAATAGCCTCTAGATATGATTTTCAAGAAAGCGAGTCTAGCGCGCACGCACACCGGTGCCCAGATTTCGTCAGTTTATATAATATATAGTATATATTTTATATACTTTTGTAATTTTTGCAGTATATTTTATACGGACAAAAATATAAAACTTCGCTGGCGAGTCTATCACGCACGCGCACCGGTGCCCAGATTTCGTCAGTTTATATAATTTATAGTATATATTTTATATACCTTTGTAATTTTTGCAATATATTTCATACGGACAAAAATATAAAACTTCATTGGCGCGTGTGAGGGACGATTTTTTACCAATTTTTTTTTTAATCTGAAATGACTATTTTTTTTTATTTCATCATTGGTCATTTTTTTAAATGATTTATTCTTTATGATCTCTATCGGCGGTAGGAATGTGGACTGGTCTTAGCAAGGGCAGCCCAATTAGCAAGGGCCGGGCTGTGTCTTTTTATGCCGACCAACCATCTGTAGCGCACCCCCTCAATCTTAGTGAAACCCTAACTCTTCCTGTGATAAGTAACCCTAAATTTTCTTGTTCAACAAACGCTGGCTATATAACTTCACCAAATTCACCGCAAACCACCTCGTCTCCTTCTTGGTCCCGATCTTCTTTGGCATCTCATCAAAGCTTGTTTTCTCCTTCCGATTATATGTTTCTTTCACTTGTTACGTATCTAGTTTTTTCTTTTCCATTTCATCTTAGTTCGTATCTGAATTTCTTTCTTCTATTCAGAAGTGTGCGGTGATGATACAATTTCGTGGACTAGAGTTTCTGATTTGGGTTTCACCCAGAATCTGATTAACAACCCTTGGCTGTCTGAGCACCTCTCATTCTTCTTTTGTTTGAATTTAGCTTATTCAGATCTGGCATCGTTTACTTTCTCCCTTGAAAGTTTATTAGTCGAAGTAATTTTTTTGATTTTATGTATTTTTCATCATTGTTATAAATTTCATCAAGTTTTGTTTTTCAATTGATTTCACCTTAATTTGTCTCAATTATTTCCATTTTTATGAGCGTGGCTTATGATGATAATTTCAATTATCTTAGCGGATTTCAGTGAGAATTTACTTCAATGATCTGATTGTTACACACACTGAAGCCCTCTGCTTTTCTTTAGGATCTGAGATTTTTCTCTGTTTTTTTTGTAAAAATTAATAAGGGACATAGAAGCTGTGATGATTTTAACACTGGATGTGTTTTTGGGCAGTGGACGTGATCTTCTGGGTCATGCCGTGAGCCCATTTAATTAAACGACTTCTCCTTCCACTGAGCCTCTTGTTCCCCTTCCATTACCATTGCCATTGTTATCTTAATTTTTAGGCTTGAATGCTTGAAAACAGTTGATTTATAATCTGGGTATAGAAGATGGAGTTGCGTCCATTACCAATTCTGGGGGATTAATGGTTCCTCTCGGTGTAATGGCTCGGACGCAATAGCATAATCATTGTGGCCATCCTGATTAATGGCTGAGTCAATGCCATTCAATCCTGGAAACACCACAAACATTGCCTTAGGTGAATTAATTATCTTAGGTTAATGATTAATTCGGAAAAATAATTATTGATTATTGTTTTGACTGATAATAAGGATATTAAAGATGAAAATTTGAATTGAGAACTAAAATTAGTAATGAAAAATAAATTTAAATAGAACAAATTTTATTGATTTAGGAAATACTTTAGAAAGATGAGAATTTGAATGAAGAACTTATTAGCCTATACTCAACAAGCACAGAGTAAACGAGGATTGCTTGATTAAGTTTTGTTTGGGTACTTGACATCGATAAAGTAGACAAGCTCTGTTCTCCAACCACTTGAGAATACGTTGGGTTCAGCACGCATGCGCGCAATGCAGGCAAGCCGCGCTAGACCCGATTTGAAATTCTTGCAAGCATGGTCAAACTGGTTTGGAAGCCCGGCGTCTTCTTATTACTACTTTTGCTAAACCTGCACGACGCAGTTTCAATGACCTTCGCGTTCCCTGGCCACAACCATTTCATCAAATCTCCTTGCCTTCTCACGAACGTCCATCTATGTTGAATAAACTTTCAACACTTAAATTTCCCTTTAAGATGTATCAAGGCAGGACGTTACCGTTTCATTCCCATCGTCCTCCTTGGATTCAGGGATTAATAGGTACACCACGATGTGGTGTTGATTCTCTTCTAAAGCTGAATATATTGACTGGTAGATGGATGTCGTTAAGTTTTTCTGTATTTCGGGGGAGAACTTACGTACCTTGCAAATTATTTTTGAAATCACACGGTTTGAAGAATCTTTTGATGTGCAAAAGCTCTATGGATGTTGAATTCTTTTTCATCGGCTGTTGGTTAGTGATAGAATGTTGAGAGAGTGAGGTACACGGCGTTCGCGTATTAATCGTATAGTTTATATGATGGTTATACGATATATGTTTATATATTGTATAGTCTATATGACTACAAGATATTTGTGTACACAATGTGTAGGTTACATATTGCTTGTGTAGCCATGATGGCCACACAGTTCACTTATCTTTTTTTCGTTATTTCCCCCAATACTCTTTTTACACAATGTTAAATCACATATCAATTTATTTTTTTTAATACTTAATTTTCATATTTATTTATATTTAAAAAAAATATAAAATTAAGTATATATGTGTGTAGTATACACCATGACTACAAGAGGATTGTATAGTTATCTTGTACACTATATGATAATTATATCATGATTGTGTACACTATATGATGACTACATAATGAATTTGTATACCAATGGAATACCATCTATTTACTTTTACTTCATTATTTCTCCTCAATAATTTTCTTACATAACATCAAATCAAATGTCAATATAATTTTTTTAATACTAATCTCCATATTTATTAATATTTAAATAAATATATAAAATTAAATATATTACATTGTAGTGTACATGATGGTTACAAGATGATGGTGTAGTCATTATGTATAATATATAATGTGGTATATTACATGTGTAGTGTGCACGATGATCGTGTAGTCATCATGTCATAACTTAAATTGCAGTTATTAAATGCAAAAAATTAGTGCGGAAAACTAAAGTGTAAAAAATAAATAGAGAAGAATGAGAGAAGATACGTACACGATATTTTTGCGTGATTCAGAAAAATCTATTTCTATAATCCTCCTTAGAAATTTTTAATCTCACGATCTTAAAGTGAAAACCAAACCTTACAAACTCAATTGGTTTATGGGTGCCAACTAAATCTCACGATGCTGTGTTTTGAGATTAAGTGATCTCTTATAATAACTCTCTTAAAATAGTAGAATCTTCAATTTAAGTTCACAAAAGTAAAAATCTTGCTCACTACAAAATTTGCAAGTATAAATCTCAACATAGTAAGAGAGATTTATGAGACTATTGGAAGAGTTTTATGAGCAAGTCTATTGGCTATGAATTGAATGTTTTGTGAAGAGAAATAATGTGTATTTATAGGGCAGATGGAAGTTAGGGTTTATGAGAGAAATTTTTAAATTTTGAATATAGACAAAGGAAATGATATTTCATCCTTAATAAGGAAGACAGAAATCATTGACCTAAAATGCAAGAAATACTCCTACCCAAAATAACACAATATGGTAAAAAAAATTATTTGGGTAAACTTCATCCCTCTTTATCTAATTGAAATTAAAACTTACTTTATTTGTGATTTGTCATTATCTTTATCTCATGTATTTTGTCTATTGTGTAAGAGAGGATATGATTTTTTGTGTTTAGATGTTTTATGGATGGAGACTTAATTTAAGGATAGGTACCTCTAAATAACTTGAGTTTTAATAAAGACAAATAAAATGAGTAAGCTTCTAATAAAAATTATATGAAGGTAAATATTTTCATGATTTTCAATCTTCATGTTTTATGAGCTTTTATGAAAATAAATATTTTTATGATATTCAACTGGTATGTCATGTGGCAATTTTTCAATAACCTCTGTAAACTTGATTAAATTTATTAGCAACTTAAATTTTTTGTTATCATAAAAAGTTATCTCATCGAGAAATATGGCTAACACTCTCTTCCTTTTTTATGATGATAAACCATTGAGATAAAAATAAAAATATACATAATCAAATAAATTTAATTTACTCCCTTAAATATATGCTTACCCATCAAAATCAAACATAACTCTTAAGCATATTTTATTTTCTCCTCATTTGTTATCATAAAAAAATAATAAACCAATAATAATTAGGTAAAAATACTTTTATGATTTTATCTTGACATGGTAAGTAGAAAAATAATTAACTACTATCTAAAATTCTCAAAGCAAGCCTATTTTTGAAAACAAATTCAACATTTATGATTTTGTGAAAATATCTGCAAGTTGATTCGTAGTGTCCACAAACTCTAGTGAAATATATCATTTTTCACATGATCTTGAATAAAATGATGTCTAAGATCTATATGCTTAGTACTAGAATGCAAAATAGGATTTTTGGAGACATTGATTGTGCTAGTATTATTACATTTAATAGGAACATCTTCAAAATCCAAACCAAAATATTTACGAGTTTGCTCCATTCACAAAATTTGAGCACAACAACTACCAGTAGAAATAAATTTGGCTTCAACGATTGATAGTGTTACTGAATTTTACTTTTTGCTAAACGAAGAAACAAGTGAGTGTCCTCAAAATTGACATGCACCACTCGTACTTTTTCTATTGGTTAAGCTTCCAGCAAAATCTGAATTAAAATACCCAATTAAATCAAGATGATCACATTTTCGATACCAAATGTCAAAATTAGTTGTTCCATGTAAATATTTAAAAATTATTTTAATAGCTTGTAAATGTGATTCTTTCGGACAACTTTGAAAACGAGCACACAAACATACACTAAATATGATATCGGGTTTACTAGCAGTTAAATAAAGTAGAGATCCAATCATATCTCGATATTTCTTTATATCAACGTCTTTACATTTCTCATCTTTATCTAGCTTCGTGGTGGTATTCATGAGAGTATTACTAGCCTTCACATTTTCCATGCTTTTTGAGCCAATTCTTGGTTTATGAAGATCTCATCATTCATTTGCTTGATTTTTAGTCCAAAGAAGAAGTTCAATTCTCCCATAACGCTCATTTCGAACTCCTCGCTCATAGAATTTACAAAATTATTGCATAAAGTCACCAGTGGCATAAAAAATTATATCATTTATATATATATTTGAACAATTAAGATATTATTGCCTTTTGATTTTATGATAAGGGTGTTAACTATTTTGCCCATGTTAAATTCATCATCAATAAGAAATTTACTTAGCTTTTCGTACTAAGCTCTAGGAGCTTGTTTTAGTCCATAGAGAGTCTCTTTAAGTTTGTACACGTGATTTGAAAAATTTAAACTTTGAAAATCAGGAGGTAAATTCTATATAAACTTCCTCCATAATGTATCATTTTAAAAAGGCACTATTGACATCCGTTTGATATAAAACAAAGCTTTTGAAACATGCAAAGTGTAATAACATCCTTATTGACTCAAGTCTAGCAACGAGAGTGAAAGTTTTATCATAATATATACATTCTTCTTGATTATATCATTGTGTCACTGATCTAGCTTTATTTCTAGTAAAAATATCATTTTCATCTACTTTAGTTCTAAACACTCACTTAGTATCAATTATCGAATGATTATAAGGTCTAGAAATAAGTTTACATACATTACTTCTGTCAAAGTAATTAAGTTCTTCTTGCATAGTAACTATCCAATACTCAAACTTTTTCAGCTTAAAAAAAAGATTTAGGTTCAAGTTGAGAAATAAAAGCAATGTTACCAATACTATAAAGCATAGAGCAGGTCTGTATCCATTTTGATATGTCTCTCATTAAGAGCTCATTTGGATGATCTTTCACAAACTTCCATTCTTTTGGAAGTTGGTTGCAATCTTGTACTTTGACATTTTCTTGGGGAGAGTGACTTGTTCTTTCATTAGCATTGATATTATCCCATTCTACCTTTCTAATAATTTCATCATCTTGATCATAAAATATGTTAAAGGGAATAGATTCATCAAAGACAACATGCATATATTATTCATCAACTAATGTTCTTCTATTATAAACTATATATGCTTTACTAGATGTGCAATATCCTAAAAAGATTTCTATGTCAGTTTCAGAATCGAACACACTAAGATTGTATTTGTTATTTAAAATAAAACATTCATACCCAAAAACTTTGAAACAGCTAATATTAGGAATTTTGTTATTCCACAATTCATAAGGGGTTTTGTTTAAAATATGTCTAAGTAAAACACGATTCACAATGTAGCAAGATGTATTAATGGTTTCGGCCCAAAATACTTAGATAAGTCATTTTTATTTATCATTGTTCTTAAGGGTGTTTACGGTTCGGTTCGGTCAGTTATTTGGGTAAAATTTGAATAAAACCGAAATTCACGGTTCGACCATATAATGATCTGACTGAACCGTAAAAAGTATATTAACCGAATCGAACCAAGCAAATCAATAAAAAATCAAACTAGATCATAGAGAAATGAACAAGAAACAGAAAGATCAATCCAAAAAATTTCATTCTAAAATTGGAGAGATTTCTTAAACCAAGCAAATCAGTAAAAAATCAAAATTATAAACTATAATTACAATTCTATGATCAGTAAAATTACACTTAAAATCTACAATTACAAGCCCTAAATCACCTAAATCAGTAACATTAAAATTAAAATCTACAATTACAAACACTAAATCACCTAAATCAATTATTAAACTTAAAATTTACAATTACAAACCCTAAATCAGTAAAATCAAACTGAGAGGAAGAAAGACAAAGAAACATAGAGGAAAAAAGAGAGGAAGAAGATGACGAAGATGCTCATCGACGAGTCAAAACATAAAGGAAGAAATAAAAAGAAACAGAGAGAAGATCGAGAGGAAGAAGAAGACCAAGAGCTCACCGACGAGTAAAAACAGAGAGGGAGAAAGAAAAAGAAACATAAAGGAAAAATGTTGCTCATTGACGACAATTTTAGAGTCCATGTATGCTGTCAAATGGGGAACCTGGAGAAGGGAGAGGGAGTGGTCGAGAGAGAGACGCTGGAGAGAAAGTGAAATGGGTGGCGCACTAGTAATGAAAGGGAAATTAGGGTTTGAATATGTATGCTAACATTTTATTATGTATTTTACTTTTTATTCGGTTCAGTTCACTTCACACGGCTAAAATAACACATGAACTGTGAACCGAACCAAAAATTTGGTTCATTTATATTTATGAACCAAACTTAACTGAGAAAATTATATAACTGATCGAACCGACCATTATTTGTTTGGTTCGGTAACATCTTTCACCCCTAATTGTTCTTGCCATTTCTTGTAGGGACCGAATTTTCCTCTCAACAACATCATTTTGTTGTGGAGTTCTAGGAGTAGAAAACTTATGTGACAAACCATTTACATCCCAAAAAGTTTCAAAGTTTCAATTTTCAAATTCTCCACCATGATCATTTCTAATTTTTTAAATCACAAAATATTTTTCATTTTAAACTAATTTGCAAAACTTGGAAAATGATTTAAAAGTTTCATCATTGTTTTTTAAAAATAAAACCCAAGTATCCTTGAAAAATCATCGACTATGACAAATGCATAGTGTTTACCCCCAAGACTTTTAATTTTTTAAAAGCCAAATAGGTCCATGTGCAATAATTACAATGGTCTAGTGGTTGGTACTATATGTTTTGATTTGAAAGAGCTCTTAACTTATTTACCCATTTGGCATGCACCACAAATTTTATCTCACATAATTTATTGTTTCGAAAACTTTTTACTAAATCACTTTTTGATAGTTTTGAACATAAATTTATGCTAGTATGCCCAAGTCTTCTATGTCATATCCAACTATCATTGTCAAAAATAAGAAAATTTGTTCATTATGATTTTGGAAATCACTTAGATTAATAGTGTAAACATTTTAGTCCCTTTGTCCAACAAATAAAAATCTGTTTGACACTTTATCGTTAGACAAAATTATTTTATAGTTTTTATCACAAAGCTGACTTATGCTAAGTAAATTATGCTTTAGACCATCTACAAGTATAATTTTATGTATAGCATGGGAAGAGTCGTTACTTACGGAGCCAATACCAATGATTTTACCTTTCTTATCATCTCTAAAGGTGACATGTCATTTCTTTCGACAAAATTGAGTGAGTTTTTATTCATCACCGGCCATATGTCTCGAGCATCCACTATCAAAATATAATTTATCTTTCTTCTTTAATGGTAACTATAACATAAAATTTTAAAAGTTGATTTTTGGTACCCAAATCTTTTTGGGTCTTCGAGGGTCAGTCTTGTAGAGAGTCCATTCATTTCTTTCATGAAAAATTGCTTTCTTTATATGAAAGCATGAATAAATTTTGTGACATTTAACCCCACAACAATGATAAATAATAGTAGGATATTGTGTTGGTTTTACAAAAACCTTTTTGTGATATTTTTGTTTTTGAAAATGTTGATATCATAGTCTTCTTTTGTCGGAAGCATTCTTTTGATTACCAAGAAGTTTGTCAAGATTATTTTTTTCATCTGTAAATTTAAAAATAATTGAATGCAAATAATTTATTTCTTTTGACTTTATACAACGTCTCGATGAAAAACATGTATTGTTGCTTTAATTTTCAATTTCTCACTTTTCAAAAACTCATTTTCTTCTTGAAGTTTTGAAAACCCTTTTTTCATATTTTTGTTCTTTAAGCGAAGTTTTTCAAATTCGCTACAAAGCCCTTTAAAAACATTTTCAAGTTCTTCATAACTAGATTTATCATTTAAAGTTAGCTTAGAAGAACTTACATCATCTTCTAGTGCCATGAAATATATGTTTGCAACTTCCTCTTCTTCGCCATCGGAATTGCTATCATCGGTCTCATCCCAAGTTTCCTTGAACGCTCTTCTTTTGAACTTCTTTGAGGTATTACTTAGATTAGGAAAATCAGCTTTTATGTGTCGGGGTTTTTTACATTCAAAGTATGATAGCGTGTCTCGAGGTATCTTCTTGCCATCTTTTATTGGAGTAATTTTCCTTCTATTTAGGAATTTCTTGAATCATCTAGTGAGTGGGGCTACGTCATCTTCCTCATCATAGTCATCCTCCTTACTATCAGATTGCCCAAGTGATGTTTTTAGTGCAATGCTCTTCTTCTTTAGTGTAACCTCTTCGTCATTTCATTTAACCTCATTTCATGCATTATCAGTGAGCCAATAAGTTCTTCAAGGGAAAGTGTGTTGAGATATTTGGCTTATTGAATGACAGTCACTTTGGTCTCCCAATTCTTTGCTAGACACCTAAGAAGTTTTCTCACAATTCAACATTAGAATAAATCTTACCAAAATATTTCAAGCCATTAGTAATATTGGTAAAACGAGTAAATATATCACGCACGGATTCTTCATGCTTCATTTTAAATAATTCATAATTATGAACAAACATGCTAATTTTAGATTCTTTAACTTGATTTGTGCTTTCGTGTGTGACTTCTAACATGTGCCATATAGATTTAGCAGATTCACATGTAGAAATTCTATTAGATTTATTTTTATCAAGAGCACAGAATAAAACATTGATAGTCTTAGCATTTAAAGAAATTTTGTTATCATCATTATTTCATTCACTACTTGATTTGGGAATATTTTTACCATTCACTGTTTTGAATGGAATGTGAGAATCATTTTCAACAACATCTCATAAATCATAGTCAAGCGATTGAATATAAATCTCCATTCTTGCTTTTCACTAAGTATAATCATTACCTTTGAGAAATGGAGATCTAGTAGTAGATTGACATTCAATAAAATAACCACTCATTGATGCCATAACTCAACATTATTAAGTCTTATGTATAAAGTATCAAGCTCCGATACCAATTGTAGGATCGATATGGTAACCTAAGAAGGGGCTGAATTGGGTGATCATATTAAAATTAAAAACTTTTTGCACTCAAGTGGAAAATGAATGTTCAAGAATGAACTTCAATATTTCATGAGTTTAACGCTTGAAAAGATAAGTGTTAAAGTAAATAAATGCGAGAAGCTTAAAGTGAAGAACTTAAATGCAGAAATTGAATGCGATAAATTAAAGTGCAAAGAATAAGTGTGGAAAATTAAAGTGCAAAAAATAAATAGAGAAGAATGAGAAGAAGATAGGCTCACAATATTTTTACGTGTGGTTGGGGAAACTTATCCCTACATCCACGCTCCAAGGCCCCCTGGAGATTTTTAATCCCACGATCTTCTTAAAGGATGAACACCAAACCCTGTAAGTCTAATTGGCTTATAGTTTCCAGCTAAACCTCACAATACTATATGTTTCAAGATTAAGTGATCTCTTACAATAACTCTCTTAAAAGAGTAGAATCGCCAATCTAAGCTCACAAAAAAATAATATTTCTCACTCAAGAAATTTGTAAGTATGAAGCTCAAAATATTAAGAGAGATTTAGGAGAGTATTAGAAGAGTTTTAGGAGCAAGTAATTTGGCATGAATTGTGTGTTTCGTGAAGAGAAATGTGGTGTATTTATAGAGGAGATGGAGGTTAGGGTTTAGGAGAAAAAATTTCAAATTTTGAATATAGACAAAGGAAATGACATTCCATCATTAATAAGGAGGATAAAAAATCATTTACCTAAAAGGTAATGAATACTCCTACCCAAAATAACACAATTTGATAAAAAAAATTATTTGGGTAAACATCATCTCTCTTTTATCTAGTTGAAATTGAAATTTACTTTATTTGTGATTTATCATTATCTCCGTCTCATGTATTTTATCTATTGTGTAAGAGAGGATGTGATTTTTGGTGTTTAAGTTTTTTATGGATGATGACTTAATTTAAGGATAGGTGCCCTAAATAAATTAAGCTTAAATAAAGGAAAATAAAATGAGTAAGCTCTTAATAAAAATGATATAAAAGTAAATATCTTCATGATTTTCATTCTTCATGCTTTATGAGCTCCTATGAAAATAAATATTTTCATGATCTTCAATTGGCATGTCTTGTGAGAATTTTCCAATAGTCTCTGCAAATTTGATTAAATTTATTAGTAATTTCAATATTTTGTTATCATTAAAAGTTATCTCATCGAGATATATGGCTAACATCATCTTCCATCTTTCCTTCTCCTCTCACTATGTTTGTTTAGACTTATCCTCTCACCATATTATACTAACAGTAACCTACAATTTTTCTTACATTACAATTGCATGGTGAAATATTCTAACTACATATTATACACAGATTTAGGTGTGTTATGGAGATTCTAATGAACTTTTTAGTAACAAGTAGGTGTAACACGTCCATTGCACGTGGTTCATACAAAAAATTGAGAAGTTGTAAAAAAAGATTTCTTTATGTCTTGAGGTGATTGGTGTGAAACTATAAAAATAAGGACGCATGGCACTAAATGAGATTGCAAAGTCTTATAAGAGCTTCAATTCCACAATCCACAACCATTCTTGTCAGGAAAAACATCAAAATTCTCAAGCTCCTCTTAATCATAAGTTAATTTACTAAATCATTTTAATGAGTGATAAAACATCAATATATAATTAGTAGGGTTGTTCACGATTTGATTCGATTGATTATTTGAGGGAAAATCAAACCGAACCGTGGATGACATGGGAACCGAACCAAACATAATCAAAAGTTTCAGTTCGGTTAGGTTTCACAGTTCCACAATGTTGCAAAAAAATCATTCAACTTGATATTTCCTAAACAAGAAAATTCCACATAATTAACTCACAGTAAAACTAAAATCAGTAGACATGTTACAAACAAATCTAAATATGTAAAACAAAAAGTTTTATGCAATAAAAGATTAGATCTACTTAGATATGAGCATATCTGAGTAGATCTGCACAGATTTGAGTATGATGCGAGTAGAGAGAGAGAAGATCGTTGAACTCCATTGCCATGAGTAGAGAGAGAAGATGGCTGAACTTCATCGCCGAGAGAGAGTCATTGAACTCTTTGCAAGAGAGATGAGCACCACGAAAAAATCGAGAAGTTGTAAAAAAAGATTTCTTTATGTCTTGAGGTGATTGGTGTGAAACTATAAAAATAAGGACGCATGGCACTAAATAAGATTGCAAAGTCTTATAAGAGCTTCAATCCCACAATCCACAACCATTCTTGTCAGGAAAAACATCAAAATTCTCAAGCTCCTCTTAATCATAAGTTAATTTACTAAATCATTTTAATGAGTGATAAAACATCAATATATAATTAGTAGGGTTGTTCACGATTTGATTCGATTGATTATTTGAGGGAAAATCAAACCGAACCGTGGATGACATGGGAACCGAACCAAACATAATCAAAAGTTTCAGTTCGGTTAGGTTTCACAGTTCCACAATGTTGCAAAAAAATCATTCAACTTGATATTTCCTAAACAAGAAAATTCCACATAATTAACTCACAGTAAAACTAAAATCAGTAGACATGTTACAAACAAATCTAAATATGTAAAACAAAAAGTTTTATGCAATAAAAGATTAGATCTACTTAGATATGAGCATGTCTGAGTAGATCTGCTCAGATTTGAGTATGATGCGAGTAGAGAGAGAGAAGATCCTTGAACTCCATTGCCATGAGTAGAGAGAGAAGATGGCTAAACTTCATCACCGAGAGAGAGAGAGAGAGTCATTGAACTCCTTGCAAGAGAGATGAGCACCACGAGTAGAGAGGAGGAAGGGTGGGAGGGAAGACTAGATGAGCGAGAGAAGATGGCTGTGAGAGAGTGAAAATGGTTGTCAGAGGAGGAGAAGATGGTTGCAGAGGGTGGAGTGGCTGAGAAAAAGCTTTGTTAGGGTTTCTAGTTTGTAAGAACATAAAGAGAGGAAATGAGAGAGATAACGAAGAGGAGAAGGAGGGAGGCAAGCATGAAAGTTGTGTTTTAGGGTTAGAACAAGTAGTTTAATATATATATTATTTATTTTATTTTATATGTACATTCATTTCGGTTCGATTCGAGTCGGTTCGATTTAAAATCATCTCATTTTTCTAACTGAACCGAACTTACGGTTCCACAAGAATGTCGAACCGAATCGAACTAAAGTAACTTATATAACCGACTGAACTGACCAATTTCAGTTCGGTAGCAATTTTTTCACCTCTAATAATTGATTAACACATCACTTGATTACTTAAAATTTTGACCAATTATTTAATCAGTGTAGAATTACTCATATTTATATAAGATTTTCACTTAAAGAAAAAAAAGGCTTGGTGTAAGTTGAATCATGGGTTGAGCCTATTAGAGCTTAACTATAGGGGTATGCAGATTTTTTCCAAACCGAACCGAACCGAATTGGTTCGGTCAGTTTTTTTAATATACCAATTGTGATCGGTTCTGTTATTTTTAATAATCACATTTTTGGCTCGGTTATTTTTCTCAATAACTCTGTAATCGGTTTGAACCGATTACAACCATATTTTTTATTTTTTATATTATTAATTATCGTTATTGAGTTGAATATTTAGATTTATTACTATTAAAAATGAATGGAGGTTAGTGTATGGAGTAATGGAAACTATATTTGATTATTGATCTATTGATGTTTTCAGTTTAAAATTCTTCTTGTTTTAAGAAATTTTAGAGGTGCAGCTGAACCGATTTAAGTAACCAAACCGAACTGATTACTTTGGTTATATTCGGTTCGGTTTGGATGTTACACCGGTTTGGTTCGGTTCAGTCATATAGGTAACCACTGAATTCGGTTCGATTATAAAAACGTCTTATTTACCGACCGAACCGAACCGTGCATACCCCTACTTAACTATTTGGAGGAGGCTTATTTAGGGAAGTAGTCTACTTTTGAAACATAAGTAAGATAATAACTGAAAAACTTGTATTTATTAAAATAGTCGTTTCTTTTAAATTGTATAAAATTTTATGTACATATATCTATTTATATAGCCTAGTATATTTTTATATAACATTGTAAATTGTAATATTTTTTACTTTTAGAATGAAACTCACTACTTAAATGATTCAAGTGGTCAGATACAACTACTTGAACCCTTCAAATAATATTTTTTTCTTCCAGAATCAAAATCACTACTTGAAGGGTTCATGTAGTCAGATACAACTACTTAAACCTTTCAAGTATTATTTTTTTCTTCCAGAATCAAAATCACCACTTGGAGGGTTCAAGTAGTCAGATACTACTACTTGAACCCTTCAGGTAATATTTTTTTTTACTTTCAGAATCAAAATCATTATTTGAAGGGTTCAAGTAGTCAAATACAACTACTTGAATCCCTTTAAGTAATATTTTTTTTATTTTGAGAATTAAACTCACTACTTGAAAGGTTCAAGTAGTGAGATACAACTACATGAACCCTTCAAGTAATATTTTTTTTACTTTCAGAATCAAAATCACTACTTGAAGAGTTCAAGTAGTCATATAAAACTACTTGAACCCTTCTAAATAATTTTTTTTACTTCCAGAATCAAAATCACTACTTGAAGAGTTCAAGTATTCAGATACAACTACTTGAACTCTTTCAAGTAATATTTTTTTACTTCTAGAATCAAAATCACTACTTGAATGGTTCGAATGGTCAGATACAACTACTTGAACCATTCAAGTAATATTTGTTTTACTTTCAGAATTAAACTTACTAATTGAAGGGTTCAAGTATTTAGATACAAATACTTGAACCCTTCAAGTAATATTTTTTTAGTTGCAAAATCAAAATCACTACTTGAAGGGTTCAAGTGGTTAGATACAACTACTTGAACCCTTCAAGTAATATTTTTTTTTTTACTTCCAAAAAATTAAACTCACTACTTGAGGGTTCAAGTAGTCAGATACAACTACTTGAACCCTTCAAGTAATTTTTTTTTACTTTCAGAATCAAAATCACTACTTGAAGGGTTCAAACAGTTAGATACAACTACTCGAACCCTTCAAATAATATTTTTTTTACTTCCAGAATAAAAATCACTACTTGAAGGGTTCAAGTGGTCAGATAATCTACTTGAACTCTTCAAGTAATATTTTTTTTACTTCTAGAATCAAACTCACTACTTGAAGGGCTCAAGTAATTATTTATAACCACTTGACTAAAAAAAGGATGCGTCACAAGGCCTCGAAGAAGTAGAAGAAGAAGAAGAAGAAGAAGAATAAGAGGAAGAAGAAGAAGAAGAAGAAGAAGAAGAAGAAGAAGAAGAAGAAGAAGAAGAAGAGGAAGAAGAAGAAGAATAAGAGGAAGAAGAAGAAGAAGAAGAAGAAGAGGAAAAAGAAGAAGAAGAGGAAGAAGAAGAAGAAGAGGAAGAAGAAGAAGAAGAGGAAGACGAAGAAGAAGAAGAAGAAGAAGAAGAAGAAGAAGAAAAAGAAGAAGAAGAAGAAGAAGAAACAGAAGAAGATTAAAAGAAGAAGAAGATGAAGATAAAGAAGAAGCAGAAGAATGAGGGACAAGGAAGAAGAAGACGTTTTTTGTTGAAGAAGAAGAGAGAAGAAGCTTGAAAGGAGAGGTAAGAGCGGAGGAATGAGTATTTGTCAACCATGGTTGATTTTATATTTGCATGGGGAATGGAAAGGAAAGGATGAGGAAAGAGAGAGTTGTCGTGATTGATGTTAATAATGGTGGACCAAAACTATAAAATTCTTAGTTTTTAGAAATGGGTATAAAAATCCTAACAAAAAATAAAGAGGGTATATTTATGCAAATAATCTGGAAAATATTTTAAATTATCTTTATTAATATTTTAAATTATTGTTTAAATGATAATGTTATACTATGATAATTCACCAAGATAAATTCTTAAATAAACCAATTAAAAATCCTAAAGAGACGTCAAATTTTTTAATTTTAATAGTTTTTAGTTGAAAGAAGAAAGATATCGGCAGCCCTCGACCTTTGGTCGAGGTCCTTGAAAAATGAAAAACCTCGGCATGAGGTCGAGGTCCTCAAAGCATATCGAACCAAGATCCCTCACTCCGATGATAAATTGAGACTAAGCCTAAGTATCTGTGATAGACCCAGGATGTATCTTTAATATTAAAGGGATATATTTCAGTAAGAAATAGTTGAACCCCTAGTCGATATTTAGAATGATACATTTGCATAGTTTCATAATAATATAGTTCCAGAACAGTTAGAACGCTAAGACCCATCATCAGTAATGCCTAAGTCTCAGAATGAGAGAATGGGAAGGAACCAAATTAACCTTATCATGGTAGACATTGATAGGCCAAAACATAAATATTGACGATGACACAGTCCGTCAGCCGCATTAAAATCATATTGACCAATAAAAAGCCAACACGAATAGCAAAGTACCAAATATCTGAAACCAAGTACAAATTAGTCTGACTCCGGAAGAATGATTAAAGCAAATGGACCAACGGTTGATCTCCATGTCGATACAACTTAGTACAATAATAAGCTAGACTAATCAATGACATCATCATTTGCCAGATCGTACAATCTAAGGGCCAATGGTTAAGTTCCAACCCATTAATCTTAGTACATAAATGAGCTAGACTGACTAATGATGTCATCCTTGGCCAGATAGTACAATCCAAGGGCCAATGGTTGAGTTCCAACTCATTAGTCTTAGTACATAAATGAGCTGGACTGATTAATGACGTCGGCCCTAGTTAGTTCATACTATTCATGAGCCAATGAGCCGAGGTGAGAGATTGGAAGAAATCCAAAGTCATTCCCTATTGGTGAGCAGAGAATGAACAAATGATATTGGAAGTATATGAGATGTCGTACAATAATTCCAAAGCTTCAATTAATCAAGCTCACATTATAAATAGGTGGGACATCATGGTGAAAAGGTATGCAATGATCTTTCTACTATTTCTCTGACTTGTTTATTCCCTTCTATTCTAACTTAATCTTCAGAGGGGCGACAAAGGGACCACCCCCTTTACTTGACTATCTAGTTGCCTTCCACCTTTTACAGGTCATGAATGATAAAATTCAAAAATGAAGATTCCCCCCTCTTTTGACCAAAAGGATTCACTGATTTCTTTGTCTAACCTGATCATCACCTCATCATTTATTCATCAAAATTCACCTTAAAACATTTGGCGCCATCTGCGGGAAATGACATAACTTTTAAAGTTAAAAAATCTCATTTTGGTTTTCACGTCTTTCACACCTCTGACCTTAAGATGAGTCGAAGATCTAGCAGAATACAGGCCATCGCTTCATGCTTAGTACGAGCGTCCGTAGCACCAAACCCCGAACTGCCTCAACCTTATCAGAGGCTTGCCAGCTGGAGACCGACAATGACTCAGGGGATAAAATTGCCACTTTAGAACAACAAGTCTGAATACTCACTGAGGCTTCGAACCACCTGGATCCAACCCACCGCTCCAAATGTCACGAGTCTGATCTAGAAGGTTCGGACGATCAAACGGAGCATGCAGAACCATCCAAACGCCCTAGAAGAATAGGCTAAGAAAGAAAAACCTGAGCAGAGGCTGAAGCCACAGAAGACAGCGGCGCGGGGTACGTAGTCGAGATAGAAAGATTAAGAGCTCAAATCGAAAACATGCAGAAGGCGTTTCACAATCAAATCCCCTTTTCGGCTGAGTCTCTCGTGGAGAAAGCCGAACCACCATTCATAAAGGAGACAATGAGAGCAGAGATGCCTTCGCAATTCAAAATGCCTGCCATTACACCATATGATGGAAGTAAGGATCCGACAGAGCATCTGGAAACTCAAGACGTGGATGGAGCTTCAAGGAACTTCTAAGGCCATCATGTGCAAAGCTTTCCCTATTACCCCCACCTTATCCACACGAGCATGGTACAGGCACTTGAAGTCGACCTCAATCTCATCATTTTCTGAGCTCGGCAAATTATTTATACACCAATTCCTGGGAGGAGGGGATCAAAGGAAACCTCCAAACCACCTCCTCACATTCAAACAAAGAAAAGATGAGAATTTACGAGATTATGTTGCTGGTTCAACACAGAAGCCTTGAAAGTCGATGGATATACCGATTATATCACCCTGATAGCCTTTCTTTTAGGGCTACGAGATGACAAATTGTTATGGTCACTAGCTAAGAAGCCCCCTATGAACTTTGCAGAATTAATGAGGAGAGCCTGGAAGTACATGAGTGCAACCAAGCTCTTATCATCCTATAGAGTGGAACAAATCAACCGCAAAAAGAATAGAGGAAGAGAGGGGCCTAAGGAAGGCAGAATTCATGGGAAACCACACAAGAGGGTCATCAGGTCCTAATTGAGATAGGCCGTACAGAGTCACGAGGATAATTAGGCCAAGATGTTACGATCTGTAGGACGCCGAAGGTAATAACCTTCAGTACTCACGGAATGTTGAACACTTAAAAATATATTTATACAAGAGGTATGTGATATTTATCGAATAAAATATTTTTATCCAAGTAATGGATATTTCAATTGGTTCCTATCCTAACCAAATACATAGAGGCCAAACCCCACAGTAGTGCATATTGACTTGTTCTCTTCTAAAGGAAGAGAACATGAGAATTATAACTATCAAATGCATAAAGGTCGAACCCCATGGCAGTGCATATTGACTTGTGCTCTTCCAAAGGAAGCCGACACAAAAAGTATAACTACCAAATGCATAGAGGCTGAACCCCACGGTAATGCATATTGACTTGTGCTCTTCCAAAGGAAGCAAACACAAGAAGTACAACTATCAAGTGCACAGAGGTCGAACCCCACGATAATGCATATTGACTTGTGCTCTTACAAAGGAAGCGAATATAAGAAGTACAACTATTAAGTGTATATAGGTTGAACCCCACGACCGTGTATATTAACTTGTGCTCTTCCAAAGGAAGCGAACACAAGAAGTACAACTGCTAAATGGATAAAGGTTGAACCCCATGGCAGTGCATATTAACTCGTGCTCTTCCAAGAGGAAGTGAACAAGATATATGACCAGACTAAACTCCACCATAACATACATGTGGCGAAGTACAAGTATAAAATATGTTACAACAAACTAGAATCGACTAAAATGATATCCAAGCTATATAAACTGGGAAATAGCAAATACCATATCAACAAAGTAAGGATTTAGCTCATAAGGCCTTATAAAGACAAATACAAAGTAGAGCATTGCCTATTCAACAATACTAAAATCCAAATCTCCACATGAAAGACAAGCTTAATACATATCGTTAAGTGTTCGGGATGAATTGACGAGAGGCCAACTTAAACTGATGAAGCATAACTCTAACTAGATCATTAAAATGAGGATGTACACAACCACTAAAAGAGATTGGAAAAAGGCCACCTTGTGTGGAGGAGGACTGCTAGCAAGTTCTCCCGACCCTAGAATGTGAAGGGTAATAGAGTCAGGAATCAAGTATATTTCCCTCAGGCTAAGAAGTTTTTCCTTAATTATTGATGTCATAAATGTCATCTATTTTAAAAGTCGTTGCCCGTTTCTTGAGGAGCAGAAATCTCATCGCCAACCTCATCATATACCTTCAACGCCCTCACTTCGGCCTCAACCTTGGATCGACTTGCTGCTTCGACCTCAGATCGACTAGTCACCTTGGCCTCAGATCAACTCACCGCCTCGGCCTTGAATTAACTCGATTCTTCGATCTTGGATCAACTTGCTGCTTCGGCCTTAGATCATCATGTTGCTTCAGCCTCAAATCGTCTTGCCGCTTCGACCTCAGATCAACTTACCGCTTCAGCCTCGGATTGACTTGCCGCTTCAGCCTCGGATCGACTTGCCGCTTTGGCCTCGGATCGACTTGCCGCTTCGACCTCGGATCGACTTGGCTCTTGCCTCGGATCGACTTGTCACTCTGGTCTTAAAATCATCGTCTTGGCCTTAGGTCAAATCACCCTCACCTCGGCTCCAAATTGAGTCATCATGTCAGCCATGGATCAATCCACCACTTCAGCCCCATACTGATTCACCAACGACTCGCGAGTGCACCTCGGCCTGAGACAAACTTCCACCAATGTTCAATGACGGAGATGAAGTCCTAACCCTTAAAGGTCGATGGTGACCTTCGACTGCAGAACCACTACCATTCGCTATAAGGTCACCATGAGCCAAAGCAAAAATTCAAGCTAAAGGTAGTGCCCTTTCCAGAAACCAAGTGAAAGTATCTTCGACCCTCAGTATCATCCATGAGTATGTCAACCCCGCCCCCATACATGGAAGACACAATGAACCTTTGATCTGAGCCACTGTCATAAAGTTCTTAGAAGCATAAGAGGATTCCAAGGTGTCTTGATCTGACGCCTCAAACAAAAAATCATTTTAAGAGTTAGAGGCTGAAGACATCCTAAGCTCTTAACAAAGAAAAAATTATGAATGAGAAGAGAAAAGGTGTGAAACGGAAGAAATGCACACCCTTTAATTATAAGAGGTCATTAGTGAACTTGACCATCCAAGGAAGGTTTATATGTGTGGCTCAGATCATCGCGACTTACGTAGTAAGTAAGCTTGTAAGGAAAAATCACTTCAACATCTAGCCATCCGTGCTCTTGACAAAGCGAAAGGTCATAGTCCTATGAGTTTAGATGCCTGAAACTCATAGGACTAGGGGTAAATGTTATACCATTATATTTCACCAAGATAAATTCGTAAACAAACCAATTAAAAATCCTAAAGAGACGTCAAAATTTTTAATCTTAATAGCGTTTAGTTGAAAGAAGAAAGACCTCGGCAGCCCTCGGCATTTTGGCCGAGGCCCTTGAAAAAGGAAAGACCTCATCATGAGGTTGAGGTCCTCAAAGCATATCGAACCAAGACCCTTCACTCTGATGATAAATTGAGACTAAGCCCAAGTATCTGTGATAGACCCAGGATGTATCTTTAATTTTAAAGGGATATATTTCAGTAAGAAATAGTTGAACCCCTAGTCGATATTTGGAATGATACATTTGTATAGTTCCATAATAATATAGTCCCAGAACAGTTAGAAACCTAAAACCCATCATAAATAATGCCTAAGTCCCATAATGAGAGAGTGGGAAGGAACCAAATTAACCTTATCGTGGTATATATGGATAGGCCAAAGCATAAATATCGACGATGACACAGTCTGTCGGCAGCATTAAAATCATCTTGACCAATAAAAAGCCAACACGAATAGCAAAGTACCAAATATCTGAAACCAAGTACAAATTCATCTGACTCCAGAAGAATGGTTAAAGCAAATGGACCAACGGTTGAGCTCCAAGTCGATACAACTTAGTACAATAATAAGCTAGACTAATTAATGATGTCATCTTTGGCCAGATCGTACAATCTAAGGGCCAATGGTTGAGTTCCAACCCATTAGTCTTAGTACATAAATGAGTTTGGCTAACTAATGATGTCATCCTTGGCCAGATAGTACAATCCAAAGACTAATGGTGAGTTCCAACCTATTAGTCTTAGTACATAAATGAGCTGGACTGGCTAATGACGTCAGCCCTAGTCAGTTCGTACTATTCATGAGCCAATGAGCCGAGGTGAGAGATTGGAAGAAATCCAAAGTCATTCCCTATTGGTGGAGCAGAGAATGAACGAATGATATTGGAAGTATATGAGATGTCGTACAATAATCCCAAAGCTTCAATCAATCAAGCTTACATTATAAATAGGTGGACGTCATAGTGAAAAGGTATGCAATGATCTTTCTACAATTCCTCTGACTTGTTTATTCCTCTCTATTCTAACTTAATCTTCAGAGGGGAAACAAGGGGACCACCCTCTTTACTTGATTATCTAGTTTCCTTCCCCATTTTGCAGGTCATGAAGGACAAAATTAGAAAATGAAGACTCTCCCTCTTTTGACCAAAAAGCTTCATTGATTTCTTTGTCTAGTCTGATCATCACCTCACATTTATTCATCCAAATTCACCTTAAAACAAATAATGCCCTTATTAATATGTTAAATTATCTTAATTATTCGTCAATTATTAGGGTAGATTCTACATGTTTCATATCGAAATCAATGAAGATTCATCCTCATTAAAATGAAAAATATTTTTATCCTTCATATGTTTGTCACATTATTATAATAATTATACATTACTTATTATATGCACTCAAAATAATAAAATTTATCATTAATACTCTTCTAGTTCCTCTTCCTTGTAAAATCTTTACAATTTCACTCACTGCATTTTATGTTTTTACTGACTCTACCTTACTTTTGAATTAGGACTTCTGAATTGCCCTTAGGCCCTGTTTGGTTCATTTTATCCTCATTTGCAATCCTCTTGTAATTGAAACATGTTTGTTTGGAGTAATCCTTAAATAAAACTGTAATTATAATTTGCATATAATCTTAGTTTGTAATATTTTAGGCAGACGAATTGCAACAGAAAATGGAAGTGATCCTAGTTTACAATACAATTGTAATTCTAATATCAAACAAAATTACTTTCATACCCTCATATGAAATAAAATAAAAACCATTACTTTCTCACACTTTCTCTCTCATTTTATTAATTTATTTAAAATTAACTTTATTAAGTTTAGCATCATTAATTTATTTAAATATTAATTAAAATTAATGTTGAAATTTCGCATGAAAATATTTTCATTATATCTCTTATTTAATTTAATTAAAATGATTTTTTTTAAATTAGTCCAACATTTTATGTTGGAAATATTTTCATTTAATTGAAATGATTTTTTAAATAATTTCACATGAAAATATTTTCACATGAAAATATTTTAGTAAAATCTTTACAATTTCACTCATTGCATTTTGTGTTTTTACTGGCTCTACCTTACTTTTGAATTAGGACTTCTAAATTTCCCTTAGGCCCCGTTTGGTTCATTTTATCCTCATTTATAACCCTCTTGTAATTGAAACATGTTTGTTTGGAGTAATCCTTAAATAAAGTTGTAATTATAATTTACATATAATCTCAGTTTGTAATATTTTAGGCAAATGAATTGCAACAGAAAATGGAAGTGGTCTTAATTTACAATACAATTGTAATTTTAATATCAAACAAAATTACTTTCATACCCTCACATAAAATAAAATAAAAACCATCTCTTTCTCACACTTTCTCTCTCATTTTATTAATTTATTTAAAATTAACTTTATTAAAGTCTAGTTTAGCATTATTAATTTATTTAAATATTAATTAAAATTAATTAAGATTAATGTTGAAATTTCACATGAAAATATTTTCATTATATCTCTTATTTTATTAATTTAATTAAAATGATTTTTTTAAATTAGTCCAACATTTTATGTTGGAAATATTTTCATTTAATTGAAATGATTTTTTTTTAAATTTCACATGAAAATAGTTTAGTAAAATCTTTACAATTTCACTCACTACATTTTATGTTTTTACTGACTCTACCTTACTTTTGAATTAGGACGTCTGAATTGCCCTTAGGCCCCATTTGGTTCGTTTTATCCTCATTTGTAACCCTCTTGTAATTGAAATATGTTTGTTAGGAGTAATCGTTAAATAAAGCTGTAATTATAATTTGCATATAATCTCAGTTTGTAATATTTTAGGCAAATGAATTGCAGCAGAAAATGGAAGTGATCCTAATATACAATACAATTGTAATTTTGATATCAAACAAAATTACTTTCATACCCTCACATGAAATAAAATAAAAACCATTTCTTTCTCACACTTTCTCTCTCATTTTATTAATTTATTTAAAATTAACTTTATTAAAGTCTAGTTTAGCATTATTAATTTATTTAAATATTAATTAAAATTAATTAAGATTAATGTTGAAATTTCACATGAAAATATTTTCATTATATCTCTTATTTTATTAATTTAATTAAAATGATTTTTAAAATTAGTCCAACATTATTAATTCCTTTAGATATTAATAAAATTTAGTTAAAATTACTGTTAAAAGTACAAGTTAAATATTTTTTAGATAAAATATAACTAAAAAGGTACTTAACTAATTTCTTATTATCTACACAAATCTACAACAAAAGTTAACATGTTCCAAACATAGTAATCATAAATTATCACTCACAATTTTATAAATTATCATGCACAACCAAACATGACAATCATATTTTACAAGGAATTGAATTGCGATGATCATTCTAGATTGCTTGAACCAAACGACCCCTTAGTTAAATTATAATATATTTTATATTCCAAAGAGCTATCTCTTACCATTTGAGAAAATCTAGATTCATCACTAACCACTAATTTAATTCACTAGGTTGGGTTACACCAATTAAGAAAGTTTTAGTTCATAATTGAAATCCTACTAATAGAATATAAAAAAGTTTTTTCTTAAAATCATTTAATTGAATAATTTGAAATAAATTAAATAGTTATTTATGTCTAAAACTTATGAACGACTTACAAAAGAACGTGCAACACACGTGATAAAAGACTAGAAAGATTAAAATCAACTATAATTACAAATATAATTATTTGTAGGCTAAGTAAAACCATAAAAAATTGCCTATTCACTTAATTTTTCCTCGCAACTAGGGCTTTATGGTTTTTGATACCGTCTTTTTTTTCTCGGGATTTTGGCTAAACTATACCCCTGGATAAAATGATTTACAAATATATACCTTTAGCCTAATTTTTGCTTAATCTAACCCCTGACCCACATTTCTCTGTGCTTTCACCCTCTCCCTCTCTCTATAAAATGAGTTTTTGCCCAAATAAGACATGAATAGAAGAAGATGACCTTTACGTTCTCGTCAAAGAAGATGACCGATGAAAGCTTCGTTCTCACCGAAGAAGATGATCAGATCTCTGCAACCGAAGAAGACGACTGAATCTCATTTGTACAGATCTGACCCATAACTGAAATTAGTTTTTGCCCATTTTTACAGATCTATTGACAAACTAGATCTCAAACAAGCGCGTGCCATGGGTAGCCATCCCACGGAAATGAGTGCGGCCCATGGGTAGCCATCTACAGAGATGAGCATGATGAATGCAACATTCTCGCAGAAGAATAGGATTGGATCTTTGCAACTGAAGAAGACGAGATCTTGTTTTGTTTGAGTCGATTTTAGTATTCAATGTCCAGTTGTTTGAGATCTGGTTCTGTTCTTCACCAATTTTATCTGAAATTCTGTGTATTTTTCTTTGAGTAATATTATATTTATATTTTCTGGAAAAAGAAAAACCAATGATATACATCTTCTTCTTCCCCTGAACTATCCAAAGCTTTTGATTTGAAATTTACTCAGTTTCTGCTCTGATCTGATTATCCCATTAATGGCTTATCTGATTCTTCTCTTGTCTGAACTAGTCCTTTGCCAACAACACTTGAATCTTTACTTTTTGGGGAGCAATTATTTCTTCTAGTTCTTCTTCAACGTTTCATTTTTGCTAATGGTGCTAACTCATTTTGCTAGCGGTAAATTGCAAGAATCAACATGCAGAAGACATGGAGATAGAGGTAAATGATGATCTTGAAAAACCTAGGGTTTGTTTGGACATAATTAATTATTCTAATTTGGTATCAATTAGTACAAGTTTAGCCATGTAAATGATTTTGTGCACACTTTGATAATTGATAAACCGGATAAATTATGTGCAAAAAAAATTTAATTTTGAAGAAAATTAATACCGTTGATATCAATTTTGAAGAAAATTTGGAAGACACTTGCACATGTACTAGATTGACTTATTTTACACACAACTACATAAGCATCTTGTAGTCTGCACGATGCCCGTGTACCCATCGTGTAGTCGATACGATACCTGTGTACCCATCATGTACTCTACAAAATGGGTACACAAGTCTACATGAGTCTATAGTACGGCCTATGATGCTTGTGCACCCATCGTGTAATCTATATAATGACTATACGATGCTACCGTACTCATCGTGTAGTCTACACGATGCCCGTGTATCCATCGTGTAGTCCACACGATGGTCACACGGGTCTACATGATGGCTACACGAGTCTACACGATAGGTGCACGAGTATCGTATAGCCATCGCATAGACTCGTGTACCCATCGTGTAGACAACACGATGGGTACGTGAGACTCGTGTAGCCATCTTATAAACTACATGATGAGTACACAGGTATCGTGTAGCCATCATGTAGACTACGTGATACCCATGTACCCATCTATAGTTATCATATTTTTTTAGATTTGATTATTAACTATTTTATCTTGTAATAAAAATGAATATTAATATTTAATAAACATAATTAAATAATCAAAACCTAAACAAGTCTAGGAATATTCATACATATAGAACTAGAAAATATAGACTACACGATGGGTACACGGTGTCTGTGTAACCATCTTGTAGACTACATGATGGGTACACGGACGTCGTATACTCTCTATCTCTTGATGTATCCGCTCTCACGAGTTTACACGATACCCGTGTACCCATCGTGTAGTTTACAAAAATTAACAAAACTCATTAAAATTAACAAAACATGTTCTCTTTACGGTTTCTCTCTCTCAAATATGGGCACAAGCCAAAATTAACAAAACTCATCAAATTTCAACCAAAATTCTCACCCATTTTCTGCCAAATTCTAAAAACAAAATTATAATTTTACCTCTCAATCTTGGTCTTTCAAAAAATGAGAAAGTTTTAAAATTATAAAGCAAATAAAATATGAAGAAGTAAAAAACAAAGAAGGAGAAATGAGAGTAATGGAGGTAGGAGGGATGATTTCGGGAGAAATTATGAGAAAATGAGTTTCTAGAAAAATATGAGAGATATAAATATGAAAGATGAAGAGAGTGTGTGTGTGACAGTGTGTAAGAATGGTAATGAAAAAAATGAAGAAAATGTGGGTTATGAGTTAGATATGCAAAAATTAGGGCGATAATGATATGTTTGTGTAAATTACTTTATGCTATGTGCTATAGTTGAACAAAAAAAAACCCTTTTCCTCCGTCATTTCTTACTTGTGACTTTTTTTTCTCCTGACGCAACGGTTGCTTCCCGAGAGAGCTGGATTTTTCCTCTCATTTTTCATCACCCCAACTGATTTATGTATGGTCTCGACAATTTCGTATGTTTTCTTTATGCAGTGATAATCAAGTATAAGAACAGTGGAACTTCTCAATAATTATTCGTTGATTTGGTTCTATATTTCCATTATCATTTTCAAGCTCTCTCAATCAACCAGTGATATTCAGTTTCAGAATTTGCAACTTCTTCGCACGTTAATTTAGTTTACGATGGTTGAGCGGAAACTTTTTAAGACAAAGCTATGCATGCTGTATCAGAAAGGTCGGTGTTCTCGCCAAAGTTGCTCTTTCGCACACGGAAATGCAGAGCTCCGGAGATTCTCTGGCTCCTACAATGGTAATATTTTGCTTGTCTATCATGTGTTTTGCGGCTCTATATTGTTTTCTAATCTAGGTCTCGGTTGCCGAGGCTATCGTGAAGAAGCTTATTAAATCTGAGTTTGTGGTCGAATGTTACGGCTTTGAATGCTTGCCTTTTGCTTTTTGATTGTGTATGCGCTGTTGATTCTCGTCTTGCTTTTTATTTGCTGGTTCTAATTAAGTCATGGATAAGTTCCATTAGCTGCAGAGACGACGGAAGAAGTTGTAGGCATCTTAAGCTAAAAATAATTTTTGCACAAGTGATTGTCTGCATGGATGCATTTTACTTTCTCCCTCAAAATGTTCGGTCATTCATATGCCACGCGTCTGTTATGGGAATCTGATAAATAGAAATGCTCAGTTCCTCCCTCAGTTTGACGCCTACAGGATGAGATCTATTCGATTTATTAAAAGCTTATTAGTTATTATTGGTCCAATATGAATGTGAAAATAACGGCAGATAGAAACTGTGTCTGGACTTACCTGGTGTGAGATATCTCATTGTTCGGTTCGCGCGCTTCTTCGAGTGAAAATGACGGATGCTCTGAATCGCAAAACTTGGATTTCATTCTCCTTATCCTCTTCCTATGTGTTTCTCATTAAAATTCAAGCCTTGTATATATAAATGTTGTCCTAGTTATCTTGTTTGTAATGTATATCTGTGTCTATGTACTTTTACTTGTCTATATGAATATTTGGAACTTTAATTTGCTTATTCCTTATACTCATGTATTGCATCATAATAAGGGAACTTGAAAAGATTGTAATTATAGATTTGTGGCCAACTGACATGAGAAACATCAATGGGCAGAAAGGGGTTTGCAGATAATGAATGACACCAAAACTTCACTATAAGAGATATGAACTTCTCGCTTTTTATCACCACATTCCTTAACTTTGCATCACCGAAAAGTTGGAGGCTGCACATGGATTTCTTGGTCGATGGGGTGCTTGTTTTTGTGTGATATGCATGTATATATGTTGTGAGTATATGAACACAATCTTCCTTCTCTGAATCTGCAATGGCATCTGGTTTATTCAGCTACTGCCCACCACAATTGGTTCTACGTAAGTCTGATCAAGGGTGCCCATATATCTTATCACGTTATGTGAAGGAGAATTCTGAGTTATTTCGATGATTGGAGCATCAAAGATGTCTTCTGGAATGAAATTATCTTGCAGCAGTTTCTGTAGTTCATTGAGACGAAAATTAACTTCAGACTGGTGTGCTCAACATTTCATCATAGAGCTGATTGTTGGACATATTTCTAATGGGGAATTATTTAATGGTTTCCTATAATGCATCTGCGGCAATTTATTTGTTGGACGTATTTCTTCCATCAGTCATAAACAAATTATTATGTGAACTGTCCACATATGCTCTTGTAGCAAGTTCTACTGCTCGTTTTTGCCGGGACGGGCCGTGGTCGGCTCTTTCTTTCTTTAATCTCCTTGAACAATGACGCTAATGGATTTCTTGTACCAAGAGGCAATTTTAACGAAGAACATTGCCAGAACTAAATTCCATGGCATGTGGATTTGAAATTTTTACTTATTATAATGTGGAATCCTGTGGAACTTCTATTTGGAAGAAGTTGTAAACCTTGTTGTTGCCTACCAAGAAAACATGGATATCAACTCATCTACTTCATGAAGGTTATCTTATAGATATTATCTCAATGTGTGTTTTTACGTTTAAATATATATGTGGCCCTTTTGGAACTGGCATTGAGGCACTATTACTGTTCATTGTTGTTTTTCTCATGTTTACATGTAATGGTAAGACATATGTTTATGGACCATATTATGGCTCTTCTTAAAAGTAATTGTTAAAAGTTGAAGCTAGATCTACTGCACCAGTTATCTTCTCTTGCTTTTTTTAGGTAGGCAGAACTATCGAGGAGGTGATTTGAGGGAGAAGCTTGACCATAGGCATTCACCATTGGACCGTAGGCATTCACCGTTGGAACGTAGGCATTCTCCGCTGCGGGTGAGAGATGCAAGAGGCCGACGTGCAGTACGTGGTAGGGAAAAGTATCTAAATACTCGTTTGCTTTTCATTCCTATCCTTTTTCTTAGGGTATTTATATAATTGTGAAAACTGGTTTTTTTATTTATGTTGAAACTCCCCTTTTCTTATGAATATTTTGTTGGATTTATTGTTAAGAATTACAAGAATTCAGTTAAGATGTTGAATTCATTTTCTTTCATATATTTACATTAGAAAAACTTTCTAATTGTTTCTCATTGGAAACTTGAATTGCAGAACATAGCTCTTCCAGATCCCTCGAGAGGCTGAGGTCAGTCATCATGGTCTCTTTTGTAATTTACCTTTTTCCCCATGGGATAGGGGGATTGGCTCACATCAGTAACTTTTACCTATGATTGGTTGAATCTACACTTAAGATTCTAAAGCAAGAAGGGTTGGTGGATTCTTTTTCAGATCTATAGGTCCTCTCTAGGTACAAGCATGGGAAAATGACAAGTGTACCTATAGGTTCTTTTTAGACCTTTAGCATGGGAAAATGATGCTCTTACTTAAAAACCAACTTTCACATCACTTAATTGAGCCAATACTGATCTAATACATTGATTCAGCCATGATACCATTCTAGGTATAACTACTATTCCGTTATAAACATATCATGTATCAATTTTCTTAATTAATACTCATGCATTTACAGGGAGAATTCCTTGATTATTTTCGACCCATGACAGGACTTTGGAATGGATTGGTAATTACTTGATGATAATCATGTGAATATGATAGCTTGGGGTGGTGTGCCATCCAAATAACACATAATGTTGTTATTTTACTTCACCATCTATTATGATGCTTGACCAAAACTTCCTCATTTATCATTGACTTCATGCTATCTGACTCCCCCTCTCTTTGAGACCCTCACGTGTGCATATTTGAGTTAAAATTGTTTGTGCGTGGATTCTAGTGACAAGAAACGGAGGAAGAGGCAGTTGGATGACCAAAGTGATATTTCTGGAAGCTTGAAAATATCAGATAGAAGCGGAGAGAGAGTTAAAGAAGAAAAAGTTACATCCTCAACCACTACAGCTGTACTTGAGCAACAGGTTACGTATAAAAATAGATGATGATCTTGTCCTAAATTTTTTTAGAAGGGTTCTTAAATTTGTTGTTGATTTTTTGTTTCGGGGAACACTGTGCAGTTAGAGAAAGTGCTTTCTGATATCAACATGGTTGAGCACCAAAAATATCAAGTTGTGGTTAGTATCATTTCTTTCAATGAAATTGATGGTTGGCCTCTGAGATTTAAGAAATTTGGCTACTTTATGATATTTTCTTGTGTTCTCTTATTGCGTTTGACAAACCTACCTTCTGATCAAATTTTGTGAACATCTTTTTTTTGCAGTTTAGGTCGTTTGAGTGACTTTAGATTGTTCTGGGTTCTTGTTTTTTGATGTAATTATGGACATATATATTTAAAGATATGAGCACCCATATCTGTTGATGGATATGTCCAAAAATGTGTTTGAGATTTTACTCGCTCAGGCAAGATGTTTCACACTTGGCATTGAGTTTTGTGAAGTAATATTTTGAAATCTTTTGCTGGTGTTGATGTAAAAATTATATGCTGTCATTTGCATTGGCTTTTGGTGAAAGCTTGGACCTTAATTTGCCTGATTGGTTGGTCTTATTACGTGCGACCAAACAACCTTTTAAATCTTTGAACTTTTTATTTTCAACCTGGGTGGTAAAACTTATAGAAGAGGTGTTATCATTAGATCTATGATCAGTTTAATTCACTGTATTATTCATGAGTTGTCTTTGTAACATGGTATTACAAATTCCCTAGGACTACTATAACTCGCATGATATAGACCACGAAAAATATGAAGGTGAACCACAATGAGAAACATACTTACCCCATTAGCATGCATATACGGAGCAACCAGCCCCCTTCAACATCTCTCATAACGTGTTCTACGCTGTTGAAAGCTAGATCCACATGAGGTGTGTGATGCATAGCTAAAAAAACGCCAGTCACTATCTGAATGACTAAACAAATACCAACTAACGGACCGAATGATTTTATGTGAAGAAGAGGTAGTCACTATTATAAAGAATCAGATCCCGTTACAGTTAGGAAAGCAAGTACCAATCCGATCTTGTTTCAGAAGCTGGTAGAGAGTAGAGAATAGAATAGGCTGTGATGCCAGAAGAAGGGGAGAGAGATTTTCGCTCTTGAGAGATCCTTTGAATACGACCAGGTTGATGCGATGTATTCCACCAGTTGACTGAAAACTTGATTATTGGTATATCGATCGGTCCAGCACGGATTGAAATAGAAGCTGGTTCGACAGGAAGCTTTTAAAAACGCAGTGCACCCAGGTAAATAAGGAACGAGATGAATACAGAGGTTAAACGAGCATCCCACACCCAAAAACTGCTACAACATAAACATGGGCTGGTAGTATGAAATGTTCCTAACTGCATAAAAGCTTATGTCTTCATGTAGGAAGAACCTCCCAATAGCTCTCCTAGCCCCTGCTTGCAACCTCTGCGAAAATACTGATTTCATCTAGGGTTGTACTACAGTTTTCTTGGTTGAATTTGTATAACAATCTCCCTTGCTTACTGTTGTTGATTCCTTATATTCCATTTATAAGTTACTGGGATGAGGCTTACTCATGTTAGTGTTCAATTTCCGATTTTCATCCCACTTTCTCCGAAGAGAAAAAGGGGAAAAGATTTTAAGCTACAGCTGTCCAGTATATTTATATTAGTTTACCCTTCTCCATGGCATCTTCTTCTAGGCATTGTTAAATATTAAGACATTATTTAGCCAATTACGCTTTGTTTTTTTAAGGACCACCTGGAGGAGAAGATTCAGGAAGTAGACACTCTTACTTCAAGGATTCAGGAGCTCGAGTCTCAATTGTACAAAGAGAAAGAGGAATACAATAGGTATCTACTGTGTCCTATCTCAATGCAGAGTACATAGATGGTTGACATTTCCAACTAATATGGGCTCTTACCAATTTTCTCTGGGTCATTATATATTCAGGATCACGTCAAAAATCAAGAAGTTTGTCAAAGTACATAATCGTCACTCACGGATTCAAGATGAACTAAACCGGCAAGTTTTCTTCCTTTTGGAATATATGATTACCATCCTTCGTTCACAACATATACATTCTGCATAGAGAGTTTTTGGTATGGAATGTTCATGCAGCCTGATTAACTTGATTAAGTAAAACTTGCAGCTCACAAACCCGGCTTAAAAAACTTGGAGACCAGCTTGGCTCAGATGTTTCCGGAATCATTGCCAACGGAGAGGACTCTAGTATTAATATCGTGAGTGATGGAGAGACCACTGGCCTTCCTGTAATCAGTTCTCATAGTGGCTTGCAGAGAGACTCTTCTCCTAGTAAGAAAAGGCTCCTTGTTAATGAAGATGCAGCTGAACAAGTAAAGCAAGATGGTGAGTTCTGATAGTTCCCCTTTTTCTCCTATTTTGAGTATTTTTCAGTTTAAAGAATTTAGTTTTTTAATAACCTGAAGCTTTTGGTCCTCCCGGTGCAACAAAAATGGGAATTCTTGATGTTCTATGTATTTTCAATCTTAATAGGAAGTTGTAGCACTTCTCTTGAGAATATTATATTTGGATGTTTATCTTCCTCTTCAGTGATTCTCATGGTCGCGTTTCTCTCTGCTGAATTTTTTTCAAAAGCACTCAGTGGTAATGTCGGATGGGAGCTTGATTATGAATTTTTTTTAAGTGTCTATTGGCTGACACTTCATTGAAAGAACTAATAGGTTGGATACGCAAGCTTGATAAAATGCACCAACACTTTTAGTTCATGTTATTCTTCAATTATGTTTCTGTTGAAATTGATAGATGTGGTTCTCTTTTAGGTCTGTCGCTAAAGATTTTGTTGCTGGCTTTCTTCTCAACGTCAGTGTGTTTCTATATTTGTTTGTATAATTGAGTTATCTTGCTTTGGAGTTTCAAGCTATAGTAATTAGGCTCTAATTTTTCTATTCCACTGTTGTGCAACTGCAATATTTGCGCTTGTATTTCTCAATTTCCTTTGGTGGAGAGCGTAGGGGATTGAAGTGATCATTATATTGCCAACGGTGTGTAATATTCATGAGTCTTTTACTGATGTATCACAGCTGGTTTGACCAAAGGATATTTAGAGGAAAATACCAGATTAAAAAGACTTTCTCGGTGGAATGTACATCCTGCTCAGTCATACCATGACAATAAAGCTGAGGCAGTAGAAAGTGGAATCAATGCTTCTAGGCCTCTAGTTAATGAAGGCAAGCATAAGAAAGGAACGTCTCTTTCTAATAGCATTACTTCTGCTAATAAGGTGAATAAACTTTTTTTCCCCTTTCTGTGAGAAAATTTTCTACATGTAACTATTAAATTAGTGTCTTGTCGTTGATTACATTAATATGAGCTCTGTGAAAAATGTGGCAAATTGTGAAATAGCTGTAGGTTTTCACGTGTATTTTCTTAACACATGTAGCGTCTTGCCGTAATGGTTCTGTGCCAAGGATGGAAAAATTGCATTCTGTATTGTTCTACTAGATTAAAAGATGGCTTTCCCCCCACCCTCTCTCAAGCACACACAAAGAGACTGCAACAGTATATCTCTATTGCGTCTTTCCATTTGTAATGCATTTAGATTGACTAGAGGCCTCTAATCTATTGTTATATTCAAATGTGCAGTTGAGGGGTCTAGACTTTGGTGTTGCGGTCCCATCAACAAGCATGGCTGCTCATGCAGATGAAGAAGTTGATATTGAACTGGAAGGAAAAATTGAGGTGGTTGCACTTGATTTTACTACCTTGGGCAATGAGAAAGAAACTGCGTATGCAGGTGGCTTGCCTTTTCATCTTCCCCCACCTCCTCCAATTGGCTTCCCTTTTCATCTTCCCCCGCCTCCTCCAATCGCAAAAACTAACTATTCACGGGTTAGTCCTTCCAACATAATCTTTTCTTTACTATGAAACTTTGCACTCATCTTACTTGTTCTTATATCTACTACTAGTAGAATCTACATCCCTCTGCTTGTGAATCATGTGAATTTTACTTGAACTTGGCTTGCAGTACGAGGATGAAGATCAAAATGTAGATGTGGAGGATCTTGAAGCAGATATGACGCCCATGGATATCGTTTAAATTATAAATCGTAATAGGAAAAGATTTCTGATTTTCTTTGTTGGGGTTCTTCAAGCTGCTTTGATTCCAGAGTTTCAAAGCAAAGAAAGATTATTCAGCATCATATCCGAAGCTGTGCTACATAATATGCTCAAGTTCTCCTTGATGGTGTTGTTAATAACAAGATAGCTGATGTTTTTGTGCAATTATTAGTAATTTAAGAGCCGACTTCCAAAGATATTGAAAGTAAACCGTAACTTATTAGTGATCTGAGTTCCTTGACAATCTGAGTATCTTATTTGCAGATTTGAAGATTTGAAGTTTTGTCGAGTAGAGTAAGCATTAGAAGAGATTTTATCAATTTCAAAATACTTGAACAGAGGAATTCGTCAAGTGTCTTGAAATGAATATCTAGAGCACACATTAGATTGGTAAATTGGTCAATGTGTAAGATGAGATTAAAAAAACAAGCATGTGCAGACTACAGAGCTTCTTCTATATAGTTCTGTCTTCAGTTTCCCCATGGTAGGTTCAATAGTCTCCCGGCGTTACATGCTTCCTGGACGTTTTGGCAAGAATCATTATATTATGAAAATATTAACTCAATAACTAATACTATTCAATGACTAAAGAAGCTGATAGTATATAGTAACTCTACAATTAATTTTAATAATTTGTCTATCATATTTAAAAAAACCAAGACTATTCACGTATGTTAAACATTAAAACATCAAAATTTGATTTAGAAGTATCATTAACATTTTATATTTGTTTTTGCAATCCAAAGTCAACTATACATATAATGTGGGCAACGATATGAGCTGAACTTCAACCTGGCATTTCCACTAAGTTCAGGAATTGATAATAACTCATGTACTCGATTTCTTTTTTTGAAAAAAAAAACAATTAAATAGCAAAAAAATGGTTAAAAATTACTATGCATTACTTCTCTGGGTCAGAACAAGAACTCAACTATTTGTTCAAGACACCACAAGTCTAGCTGGGCAAATTCAGATAATATATAAGCTTCATTTATATACAGAGGTAAGTGTCCTTTATCTAAAAGCCAGCAAAGCAGGTCGAATGCAACTCGACCATAGGTCAGTAAATGAGAGCAACCAAAATAAAATTGGAGGAATACAACTAAAGGTATGATGCATACTAAACCTGATTAACATTATCTAAGGAGAAATTCTAGTTTCATTCTTCAACTGGTCTGAGTGTCAACTGCTTGAAAAGAACTGTTCCAAAGAAGGAGAGGTGAACACATTAGCGGCAGTCCTCTCTGCTCTGCTTGGAGATATATGAAGCTGAAATCTGATGAATCTCTGTAACGTGCAAAAAAAAATGTATATGTATTGGTTTTTGAAGTAATGACATAATAACACCACGAACATGAGCATAGTTGTAAGGGAAGCTTACAGCTAACTGGAAAATGATTTCCGGATTTGAGTCAATGTGCCAATCGGGTTCCAATTGCCGCACGAAAGATGTTCTTCCATTCTCCGTGCTACAGAAGAGAACCTAGACGCAAATAGCAGATGAATGCATAAATGATTGGGAAAAGATATCATGGATGTTTCAAATTACTCTAATCTTAAGAGACTGAAGCCAATAGTAGATTTTCTCTGTCCGGGAACTTCTTCAGATAACAAATTGTTTCTGACACTGTCATTCGACAGAGCTACAATTTAAGGTCTATATAACTTACTAAAATTTCGAGAAAATGAAAGGAAATGGTATTGCTTAAAACTTAAATATTTTTGGGCATAAAGTGGAGAAATGTTCCGAAGCTATAATTAACCTTGTCTCTGACTAGACCGGATGTGAAAACCCCAGCATCCTCCAGAGCCAAAATAACCTTTTTCTGCAGACAACATTTCATTTCATAAGAGAGTTAACTGAGAAATAATATGCTGAGGCTCTAGTCAAATGAATGTGAGGTAAGGCTATGAAATAATGTGATGTAACATGATGAGGCTCTAGATAAGATGCACTCACTTCACTCTCATCATCCAAAACTGTTTCCATGAGATAAAGATCACAAAATTTTGTGATTTCCAACAGTATTTCCAACACAGAGGACCTCACAGTTACTTGCTTCTGTCAAGAACCAAAAGAAAATGTCAAACCTCAACCAATTGCTATTTCAAGTACATCATTGTAAAGAGAATTTCACAACCTGTAGTTCCTCTGGACCACTTTGTTCAAGAATTACTCCAAGCAAGCGACAAGTTACCTAATCAGAAGAAGTCATTAAATTGAAGGCCTTAAGACATTAAAATACTGCATGAAATGACTTCATAGACAATACGTCTGTAGATGACCAACTCCAACAACATTTACCATTAAGCTTCCTTAAGAAGCCTTAAGTTAGAGTCCACATTTCCAAATGACAAATAGAAAACATAACAGAAGCTCTAACAGTATGTTTATATTTTGAGAGTTAACGAGTCTAAGATGTGGAGGAAAGTCAACAGGAAAAGCAAAAGAGAGGAAAGGAAATAAGGTCGGTTAATATTTTAGTAAAAGTTTTCACCTTAATTTTAGTTTATCTCGTTTCCTCTTCTTTTGCAATATGGAGAGACCATGAAGAACGTCCAAAATTTCAACCTTTCACTTATAACCTAAATGATTTGTAAGTGTAGAATGCCTAGAGAGCACAGTGGACAAGAAAGCTGACGATTTACGGAGCGCTCTAGATGATGCAAGAAAGAAGTGGTAGACTAATATTCAAAACATGTATGGCATACACACTCTCGTTAAAAAATACAATTATTTTTTCATTTTTCATCAGGGAAGCTTACTCTTGCAGTTTATTTCAGTTTCACGACATGAAAAGTATACTGGACCTTAAAATAATTATGATGGTAAATACTAAATAGCGATCAAGAGACTCCAGGAGAACTGCTGGGTGTGTAAGCAAGTGAATTTTCTCAGATTAGATCAAGTACATACTACCAGAAAAGAATCGCACTAATTACCTTTCTTCCTTCACTCAACTTCTGCCTAACAACTTGCCCCAAAGTTGGCTGAAAGAAAAGAAGGGAAAAGCAGCCTTTAATATAATGAAAGGCATCACCTTACTACTATAATTAGAATCAAGAACAAAATCCGACACTTGCCTTTACTGGCGGGAAGAAATTGTCCACAACATTTTGTGCACTTAAATCCTCTGAAGATGAACATACTCCAGAGGACATCAATTGTGCATTTGAATGCGTATTGACACCAGAATTACTAGGTGTAGGAGCTTGCCTTTTTGGTTGCCTCCTTTGAGGTCTACCGGGTGATCTCAACAGTCTCCATGTGAAAACTATTGCAACAGCTAATCCCGCAATAGCTCCAAAAGATTGTGTATTCTGGTAAAAATGAGAGAAAGTAATTAGAAAATATAATGCCTTTTACTTTAGCATTTTTTCATCAAATTCAAGAAGTTTTACTAATGCAATAATACATGAATAAGAAATATTTTTCTCCGAGAAGATAGAAAATACAACAAAGATCAGTACTTTGTCAGATTTTGAGATGCCGCTTTCATCCAAAAGTACCCTTTTGTCTACCCTTCTTCTCAGGATAGTCTAATATGACTTTCCTTTCTCCTCGAACTTTTCTTTATTACTTCAAAGAGCAATGCTCCCACACAAAAAAGAACTTGGCTTTTTCATTAAAAGAAGAGCGAAATTCAGCAAAAGCCGAGATAAAACCCTTAAATGGCACCCCGACTAGCCATTGGACCGGAGAAGATTTCAGCAAAATTAAGTATTCTAGCAGCAGAAAGCCAGCAGATCTGCCCTTAAACGTACTACGATAAGAATTACGAATATGGCACCGAAATGAAAAGCTAGAGGATAAGTACCGGATTCCGAATCAAGATAGAGAACAGATTGGAAATTTTGACGGTGAGTTTAGCTCCGAACCGCTTGATCAGCTGGACCAGCTCCTCTTTTGTAGAAGACTCGGCCATGAAAGAGCCTTACACGTTGTCGTGTGGGATTAACGGAGCGCTGCGAGGTCCCAGACTCTCAGAACTTATTTGTATGCTTTCGTTCCCTGGACTTTTGAGAGAACCAGAGACGACAAACTGGTGCTTGGCGACGACGAGAGTTCTTTTCTTTTTCCAACAGTCTTTTGTGTATTATCTCTTGGTCTTTAACTGTTTACTGTTCCAAGGACGAGCTGGGTCGTTTTGTCTCGTTCATTTTCACCGAGTCACACCAATCGGCGAGTCGCAACAGCTCAGCTCAACTCGCAGCAATTCATGGCGGTTTCTTTCTTTTCTTTTTTATTTTTCTTCCAACGATAATTGTGATTTGTTTATTTACATATTTCACTTAATTATATTTAAATGAGACATCTACACTGTTAACTGATAATAGTTAACACGCTCTATATCATTTTACTTTTAATATTTTATAAGTCATTGTATAGGTGAATGTAAAAAAAACTTAATTAGAGAAATTACGACAGAAAGATCCTTAAGATAAAAGAATATTAGGATCCACGTTTAGTTTTTAAAAAGATCCTTGAGAAAAGATTTAGTCATTTTTATTTACTATACTCTGATCTAACAATCTAATATTAAGATTAACACTTATTAGATTGCATAACGAAATATTTTGACTAGATTATGATTAAACTGACACTAAATTCAAAAGAAAAAATTAATTAATAAAGACAACCTAATCTTCTTTTTGTTGTAAAAATAAATAAATTTCGTTAGCAACATGTCAAATCTTAAAGTCAAATTTTTCTTTCTCAAACCTCTTTCCATAAAATTCTATCAATAATTCAATATGACCATTTGAAACTTGGAAGACATTAGAAATCTGCTTTAGTTCCCATACCCATCTGAGTCCCCAACAGAGATTTCCAAAATAAGCCCAGCTTTCTCAAGTATTAACAGAGAAAATGGTAAAAAGAGTCATCTTTGTCTGAAGAAAATATTCAATACTCTTAGAGTACCAAGAATACGTGTGCTTGCACGACATAAATACCAACCGTGTTTCCACATTTGCTTCATTTTTCATTAACGTTCAATATTATATCGGCAGATTCAACATTCAACAAAAGAAACAAAACAAATATATGAATTATGGTATTACCTCTATTCACTATCCGACAAAAAACATTCGTTTTTAAGCACAGAAAGTGTTAGGGAAGAAGATGAATCATCAAGAGTTCAAAAGTCTATACATTATGGTTAGTAGAAATGAGTAAGCTGTCGTTTTCAGTGGGGATGTCAATGGTTGAAAGCTGTATACTTAATTTCAAGTTCATCTTGTTCCACTCGTTTTCAACTCGGAAGAAAACCCATTGGAACCGTCGAACTATCTCCAAGGCAGAGATCGTGAAAACGGTGAGGTAGTTATGGCGAAGATGAGCCGACAGCTTATACGTCCAAGTACAACGCAGTATCAGATTACTCCCTATCACCCATACATACACCTGCAGCTCCACATTTGATTGTATTACAGCATTTAAACTCTTCCATGTCTACTCATACTCTATATGCTAAAACCACTAGAAAACCATACATCCTATCCTCTGTAAATCAGGTCCCAAGTGAATATGCAACATTAAAGAATGATGTCAACATGGACAATGAGAACTTTTAAAACAAATTCACATGTGTTCAACATGGTCTTACCCAGTTCCGTCCGTATAAGAGCCGCGACAAAAGATGTGGTTTGCTGAACTTGAAAATCCGGGTGAAAACACTGCGAAAAGAGTTCATAAGTACTGGATTTAGACCATAGATGTAATGTAACAACTTCTCAGTAAGCACTTGTTATGCTAATCATGTTTTCGGGAAGAGTAAAAACATTGTATTCACATACGTCAAATCCCAATCTCGAGTCACATCCCAGTAGAAAGAGTAGAAAGAGTTGAAAACGGCAGAGAGAAGCCAGAGAGGCCGATAAAAGTTTGTCCATTTATCGGGGAAGACATGGTATTTAAGGGCTGAAAGAAAAATCACTGGCACTGCGGTTGAATACTTTAAAGCTGCAACGATAAGCAAATAGAGTTATTATAGACATCAAAGTGAATAAACAAACCCAAATGAATAATCAGATTAAAGATATATTCACTTCTACATATAAAACAGAAAAGTTGCACCTTAAATATATCAGAACTATTCAAGGTTTTTACTAAACCAATTATGTAAAATGAGCTGGTAAAATAGATTTTCTATGTCAAAATATTGAAGACGGAATAAAACCATATTTGACTTGATGTTTAACTTGATAAAACCATAAAACAGAACAGAACTATTCAAGGTTTTACTAAACCAATTATGTAAAACAAAGCTAGTAAAATAGATTTTCTATGTCGAAATATTGAAGACAGAATAAAACCATATTTGATTTGATGTTTAACTTGATAGATTAAAGAAGACCAAAAGAATCCACTAAACTAAACTAATTGAAGCATTGTAATCTTTTATTTCTTATGAATTAGCAGCTGAAATAGAACGTATAACTCTTAATGAACTTATCAAAAAAATGAAAAAGAAAACTCGTAATAACGAATAATAAATCTTCCAATAATTCAGCAGGAAGTATTTCTAATGATAAGTTGATACACTAAACCAGCTAACTTTCCCTTAGAAATATTAAATGGAATTACTAGTGTATCTTACCATTTAGAAGGGCTGTTTTCTCCTTGGTATCCTTGTATTGTCTTACACACTGAAACAGACGGAAAAGATAAGGCAAAACGAGAACTAAAGGGATTGCAACTGAGTGACTGCCGCAAACAGAATCAGCTTCAAACCACGCAATCGTGGCAACCTGGGAATAAGAAAGCCATGGGAATATTGGTCATATAAACATGCAAAACGTTTTCTTAAGTTCTGAATAATTCCTAACCAAAATGAGCAAGCTGTAAGGGTTTTTTGGTAAAAGAATTATATGGACTTTTTTGTAGATAAACGTGAAACTAAAGGGGTTTTCCGTGTAGGATTTGAAAGGATTTGAAACTAGACGTTGTATTCATGTAATTAAGGCAAATCACAGGGAAGCTTGATGTCATTTACCCTAAATTTAATCAGGAGCAAATATTTGTTCTCATTATTTAGATGTGCATCGCATCAATTTTTACATGGGAAAGACTGGAAGAGTAAACAATAACTTCTAAAATCACAAGAAAAGAATAAACATAAATAAAGGTGGGAGAAAAGAGATCACTCTGAAAATTATACAGTTGGAATTTGATCAGAGAAATTAAATGGCCTGAAAATAATGTTAACTATATACTACCTGGTGATGGACCATTCGACACACTGAACGCTCCAAATCTGAAAGAACCTGCAGAGAAGTGAGAATTACAAGAATAGCAGGCAATTATAGGGGCCATTGCACATTCACAATGAACCCAAAATCACTTCCTAATCATGCACTGCCAAAAATTTAAAACCTATTTTCACAACACAAGTGTTGGAAAAAACAGAACACATGCATTTACAACTTTAAAGACATACATACAATAATAACGGCAAAGGCAACAGAAATCTGAATAGTAAGAGGAGATGTAATCTTGAAATGGTCCAAGTACCTTTGACATAGAAGTCAAAATATCAGCCAAGAAAAAGTCAGAAAATGTTATTGCCTGCATTTGACATATAACGTCAGAAGTAAAAAAAGCAAACTTGAATCAAGACTGACTCGTTGCAAGCATTAGTAATTGTTAGTTGTTGCTCGTTAGTTACTTCTCATAAATAAATTATGTTAGAATCACCTCTAAAATATGAAAAATCATAGAGTATTTACTTAACTGAACTTCGAGATAAGAAAATGAGCATGGCCATTATTCTTAACACGCTTAGAAAAGAAAGAGCCTACTACAGGAGAGTTCTAGAATGATAAACTTGCCTGTAGCGGAAGAACTATACGCCAAATGGTCCTTAAGAAGAAATAGCGAGACGATAAATAAAAAATATCAAAAGGGAAAACCAAAACCACTGCAACAGCAGCATACAAGAGAACCTGCAGTAGAAAGCAAGCAAATTTAATATTATTGATATGAAAGTGAGTAATTTTCTTTATAGATCGATTCGGTTGAGGCATGTCAATCTAATATCAGTCATAGATATTATGTTCAAACTTCAAATCTTTTATAGTTAAGCAGGGTTCCTATTATACCCATGCTTATGCAGGGAAAATTTAGATAGTATAATAAAAATCTGTTTGGAACTAATTGAATTTCTAAACTTAACTTCTTAAGGATCAAAGAAAAACAAAATGAGTGAGTCTTAATTGAGTTCCCAGGGAGGAATTTCTTCCCTACAGATCCAACCATGCAACTGTCCGTTGAACAAACCTTAACTTAAACACCCCTTCCAATATCTTAATGGGTTATTTCTTATTTGTAATTTGACAGTAAAAACAGACTTTAGGCAATCAACATGGCACCGGAAGCTTGTCAACGAACTCGAGTACATATGTGCAAAGAGAGATGAAATGATATTAATAATACATAGAGTAAATAAAAAATTTAAAGTTTTTGATAAGGAGTTTGATCATTTCATTTCTCAAGCAAACATGACTTGTACGACTATAGCTAATAACTGATAAAGAGTGGATGCATCTATTACACTGGTTGAAATGCAGCCAAGGATACTTCTCCACTAGAATAAAGGTAAAGATAGGCTGTCATGCTGGTTGGGACGACAATTGTCATCCATGTGGCGCACTGCAGAAGGAAAACAATAGCATACTATCTAAAATTAGTTTAAGGAAAAACTGAGCAAATGAGTAATTTATGCCTAAATTATATACCAAGTCCAGGCCTGATGAAAAGGAGAAGTGAATTATGTTAAAATTTGATGATCTAAAAAGTGAAATTCCTAAAATATGCTATATCACTGATAAAAAAGTATATGGAGAATTTTGTCATACTGACTGTTTAGATTTAACTACTACACAATAAGACATAAAATAAGCAGTTAAGTAAAGTATCTAGACTCCGTTTCTTATAAAAAAAGTGAAGTATTTAGACTGGGACGTTATGGCACACACTTGCTAACGACTCGGACAACAAATAAGCTGTAAAATTTAGTACCTTCCATATTTCTCTGTGGGTAAGATGATTTTGATCAAGTTCAAAGATTTTTGCAATATTGACATTAGCCTGGGAAAAAAACCACAAGTTTATTCCCCATAGCCACACCATTAAAGTCTGCAATACCAAAACAAAGTACACGTGTTAGCACACGATTAAAGAATGTGAGAAATCAGCCTAATATAATGAAACGAAAAACATAACTAACCACAAGAAGAAGAGGATTATAATACAGAAATGCCTCATAAAGAAATAGATCCCGCAGGTCCACACTCATTCTCATAACAGAATACCACCCGATCTACACATTTAAGCATGTTGAATCAAAGAAATTTGTAAGTTTTGGCCAATGTCATTGTTCAATATGATGTCCTCCTTATTCGTATTAACTAAAAAACTCATATCATAGCAAAATTAAAAAAAATAGAACTAACCTTGCAACAACTGAAACCCCAGAAAATGAACAATAGGACCTGAACATTTATTAAATTTGTATTCAGTAAACAGTATAGAAGATCCAAAAAAGGGATAAACCAAATGGTATCAAAGAAAGGCATACAATACTCGGAATGCTTAAAAGATTGAAACCTTGAATCTCCATAAAAAAATGGGAGATGGCATGATTGATGTGGTGCTCATTATTGAACCAGAACTCTTCGATTCATTAGCTTCTCCTGAATGCAAAAAACCTTCCTCAACACCATTTCCAAACTCACTTGAACCAGACAAATACTCTGCAAGAACAATATGACTGTGGAATTCAAACAAAAACTCAAAGACTATAAACAGAAAAAAAAAAAGCTCATAGGTTGAGTCAGTTAACTATACCAGGATCAAACACTACAGGTCTGCTTCCAGACTTCCTTAAATGGGGACTCGTTGCAGGAATTGTCCCCGGACTTCCGAACATAGATGTTGATAGAATGTAGATAACTTGTTACATGGAAACTGCAATTAATGAAATTGAATTCGGTTTATAACATATGACTCCAGTAATATGAACAGCAATTGGTCGAATTTAAATCCTACCACAATGCTACAAATTATGGAATCGTTTCAATCACAGCTGATAACGCCAACTTTTCTTTCACCTCTATTTCAAAAAATTTCAGCATAACATATTCGACAAGAGAAAAGCTCCTCACACCAAATTCAAATCTGCCAGAAGAGTAAGAAGAATGATATATAGATCACACCCACTTCCAAATAAGATTACTTGCGTCGAAGACACAAGTAGAAACAGAGATATAGGATTGAATTAGATCCGAATATACATACAGCGAAAGATTTCGTGGGTTGAAATTGCTCTGTTTAATAGCATATCTCGGCCAATGCGAACCTTCTTTTTTCTGGGTCCTGGCGCTGGATCTCCACCTGATCCGGCGCAAAAGTTTGAAGGAGATATCGAGACTTGAGTAAGGTGTAAAGCAGAGGAAAAGCGTGAAATGGGAATAGTCAAGAGTTTGCAAAATCTAAAAGCAGAGGGAGTTTTAAGATATTTTTTTCTAGAGAAAATTGTAAGATTCATCACTAAATATTTTGTTTTTAATATTGTAGATATGATTTTCTTTTTATAAGTGACATTAGTCTTGAAATTTTTTCTATTTTTGCTCTTATCTTCTCACATAGTTTTGGTCTCTAGGATTTTGAACAGTAGTCATGTCTTCCCTAAAGAGTTTCTCTCGCTTCATGTTCGCCGCCGCCTACTCGTCGCTTTTCTATCTCTATTTTTTTTTGTTGCGTGTTGTTGGTCGATGACTCCCATCCCTCCCTCGCTGTTCTTCTTTAAGTTCTTAGAAAAAAATTTATAAAATTAACTATTAGTGCGTGTTAGGGTTAAAATTGGTTGTTTGTACAGAAATTAATGTGTTGTTAGTATTTCGTTCTTGGATCTAAGATTTTGTTTCTGATTATTTATTGAATCTGAGATTTTTCTAGTCTTTTTCGCATGAGTTTTCTGTTTTTTTGCTTGGGTTTTCTAGGTTTCTTGATGAATCTTGTAATTTTTTTTCAGAAAATTACAAAACGTTGTGGTATCAAAATTAAATACTGTACGTATCAAAATTAGATACCATATATATCTAATTTATATATCATACGCATAACTTCTTTTCAACGAAATCCACGTGTCACTCACGTTACAGTACACGTATGGGGCCGCTGCACGCGCACTGCAACGCGTTTTTTGCCTTTTTCATTAAGGGCTTAATGATAAATGACTACCCACCCACCCCCCTCTCATTTTCTTATTAGAAGTTGGTTATTCCTGCAATTAAAAATAAAAAAGGGACATTTTACTACAAGAATGACCCAACTTGTAGTTCTCCCTTTTTTATATAAAGTTATTGATGATAAGAACCACCAGGATATCTCAGCTAGAGAGCTTTAAGACCATAACATGTTGTCCTATAAAAGCATTGTTTGTAGAATTCATATATCTCAAGGTCCTTCTCATCAAGTTATCAAAAACTAGTTCCTGCAATGCTTTGCATGTAATAATCTCTAATTACATAAACTAAAATATCAACTAAACGGAAAAAAACATTATCGACGTATGTAAAATTAAGAAATAAAATAGGTTTTTTTTTGTTAAAGTAGACATCTACACTAACCATTTTGTAGAATTTGATCACTACACTAATTTTTGCTTATCATGACCCCTAGCTCACTTTCAATTCAAAATCAGCTTGTGAAGTTACTAAAAAACCTCTTCACGAATTCCAAACGAATGGCTTGAAAAAAAGTGATGATTACACGAAATCTCACCCCTTCATGTACCTCACTTGCATTTCCCTCATTTCTCTCTTAGTGTTACTATCTCTCTCTCTCGAAGTCACAAGATCTCTCTGTCTCTCTCCACAAATCCTTGAGTCTTCGTCTCTCATAACAAGAAATCACAACAAGGTAAGCTTTTGTTTTTTGGATACTGAGGTGCTTTTTTGTGTTTCTGAGGTATTTTTTCTAGGTTTATGAGGGTTTTTTCTGGATCTGCATTTCTGCTTTTTGTGGATGTCCAAATCACAAGAAGGTTGTTTCTTTAGGGTTTCTAATATTTTTCTGGGTTTCTAAGTGTTTTTTTTTCTTCTGAGTTTCTGAGTGTTTTTTCTAAGTTTTTGAGATTCTGGTCTTGGCGGGGGTCTGTTTTCTGGGTACACGCTAGTCGTGTAACCATCATGTAGTGTAGACGAGGATCGTGTAAATCTCATGTACACTATAAGATGGTTACATGAGGGTCGTGTAAGCCTCGTGTAGGCTACATGAGGACTACACGAGGGTCGTGTACCCCTCGTGTAGTCTACACGAGGATCGTGTACCCCTCGTGTAGTCTACACGAGCATCATGTACATTTTATGATCTTATGCTAATGATTATACTGGTTATTCCCATCATTTGTTGTTGCAACAAATAATACATATTTGGCTTTGGCTTTTAAGGCGGTTGCGTCAACACCAATGACACACCGTATACAGCTAAAAAATCCACGAGCAGAGGGTCCAAAAGCCATGAAATATATTTAAAATGATCATGTTCATCGGTCTCTATGTGCGTTGTTGTCCCTGAAATATATTTAATATTACTGTATTAAAATCAGTTGAGTACATAGTGTACATGATGTGTACACAAGGTCCGTGTAACCATTGTGTAGACTACACGATGACTACACGAGATCTGTATACCATCGTGTAGTATACATGATGGATACACGAGGTCAGTGTAGTACTCGTGTAGACATTATGATGGCAAAATAGTGTACAAGATGCCTACATGAGGTCAGTATACCCTTCGTGTTGACTACCCGATGACTACAGTGGTTAGTGTACCCATCGTGTAGTATACACGAAGCTCGTGTAATACTCGTGTAGACATTATGATGGCAAAATAAAAAAATAAGTACTTGAATTTTTTTATTCTAACATGTGACAATATGTTGGGAGCATCCTATAGTTGTCTTCAGGAGACTCTCTAACTAATTCCAAAGCATATTCTCTAGCCCTCCATGCCTTATGGTAACTTATGTTGACACTGAAATTAAGTTGAACATCTTCAATTATGTCTTTTGGCCTATATATACGTGTCCAACATCCGTGTCGAATGACTAATCAATGAATATGTAGCATGATGGTGTTCATGTCTCAATACTTCAAATGTGCATGTATGTGTATTGATGAACTTTATAACTTTGAAGTATGGACAATTTTCCAATTTCATGGCTCGTAACCTCCATTGACATGTTTTCTCAACACATACAAGTACCAATCTTGAGTGGTTTAACTTGAAGATCTGAAACTCAAAATTTCTCCAGATGGCCATCATGCGAGCAACCTTAAGCAGCTCAACTTTATCACTGTACAAATCATCCATATTTATTGTATCTGATACAAGCTGATTCAAATCAGCTCGTTGCTCAGTGGACCCAGGGCGTTGTTCATTCAAATCAGGTTGTGCAATGGACAAGTGGTCTAGGGTTCAAGTTCAATATACAAGTCTGAAATGTTGTATGGCCGTCTCCACTGATGGCTTCATCATGGTCATCTCCACAGATTGCATCATCATATGCCCCCTTATCAAAATCATCATCATCTCCATCAACCTCAACATCCTCATCCTCGAAAACATCATAATCGTCATGACAAAAAACATCATCATAATGATATTTTCCTTTCAAAATGATCAACACTCTCAAAGCGAGGAATGCTTTCATGTGAAGGTTGTCGTGACATTTGCGTTTCAGGAACCCAAATTTGATAAAACCCTATAGTTTCAGAAACTCGAGATTGTTGTGACATTGTGGTTTGAGGAACCCAGCTTTAAGATGGAAAAAATTTGGGCTTGGTACTTACAAATAGCGGGCTTATAAGTGATTCTAATTCATTCTCCTTAACAAAGAACTATAAATCTCTATCCCTTAAAATATCAGTAGGAGGGCAGGGGACATGACTTCTATAAATAAATTTGATGGACATATCATACTTTGAGGGGTCTATTTGGAGTTATTCATGCAATATACACAATAGCTCATGGTAAGCGCAATTAGTTGATATATCTCATAATTTGGTCATCCCTCCACTAAAAGACCATGTTGTACCACTTTTCACTCGATCTCCATAATGGATTACAAAAATTCAGACATATTTGTATATACATCAATGAAGGAAGTCAGTACAAGAATAATACATAATGAAATAGAATATTACACGATGATCGTGTAGCCATTGTGTAGTCATCGTATAGTGTACACGAGACCTTCACGAGCATCGTGTAGTCATCGTGTAATGTACACTACACGATAATCGGGTAGACCTCGTGTACTGTAATCATTCCTACACGATGATCGTGTAGTGTAATCGCGTAATGTACACGAGGACTACACGATGATGGTGTAGTGAACACGAGGAGTACACAATCATCATGTGGTCATCCTTTACACTAAACGATGACACTACACGATGATCATGTAGTCCTCGTGCAGTGTAATAGATGTTACACGATGCTCGTGCACTACACGATGATCGTGTAGTGTACACGAGGTCTACACAGGGATCGTGTGCCCTACGTGTAGTCTACACAATAACTACACGAGGCTCATGTAGACCTCGTTTAACACTACACTATCATCTTGTAGTGATCATGTACAATAAATGAACTTCAAATAACATTCCAAAAAGAAGTAAACAAATAAATATTCTCAGAAAACTCATGAACATGAGAACCCCATGAAAATTCAAGCTTTTCAGAAATAAGAAAATAAAAGTTATACATGTTCCATAGAGAAGAGCTAACAATCATTTGTTGTTGCAAAAAGAATGAAGAAGACGAAGAAAAAAATGAAGAGGAAAAGGAAGAAGAAAACGAAAAAGAAGTAGAAAAAATGAAAAATGAAGAAAGAGAAATGTGGTGGGTATGGAGGTTTTGAATGTTAAGTGGGTATATCATGACATTTAATTGGACAGCTTGTAAGAAGGGCAATGGAGGGAAAATATGAAAACATGAAGAAAAAGTGGAGCAGGGGTCAGAGTAAGCAAAAATTAGTATAGAAGTTGATTTCTATAAAATAGTTAGTATAGAGATCTACTTTAACAAAAAAAATTCTAATAAAAGTGAACTTGAGACTTATAATTTATCAATTAGAATATATCTTTTGGTATTTTTAACTTTAATTGGAGTGAGTGTTATTATATTTTTAATATAACTAAAAAAAAGTATAGTTATTTCATTGGTTTACCGACTACATTTTCTTTCTAATGTCATTGTTTTTATGTGTAAGGAAACTCTATTCTATAATGAACAAGTGGTGAGAACGCTTTAAACATTAATGTAAGTGGTGGAATCTGAAGAAAGAAAGACGTAAAAGGTGAACAAATATAATTCAATTAACCTGAAAACTTATGTATTATTTAAATAGCTAAGAAAAACAGGTAAAAAAGCATTTATTAAAAATCAAACTACCAAATGTTGAAATTGACGATTTATGATTCTTATTTATCAAATGTACGACATGCATAAAATTCATTTACTTTAAAGCAAAGAAATTTTCCAAAAGAAATTATAAGAGGAAAAGAATTACACTTCTATACTACAGCAACGTAAAATCAGTGAGGAAGAAATTAATGCTTGAGAAAAAATTAACGGTTTGGTATGTGAAATCCAAAATTACCAAGTTCACTGAATCGGTGACAATTAAAGTGGTGTTGATTGAATTAGTGATTCATACACCTCTTAAAATTGTTATATTTAGTATATGTATCATTTTATGATAAATCAGTAAAAAATCAATTTTAGAGGTAATTAAATTATCTTATCAAGATTGATTTGCATTAATAACAACGGATTACTTCAACTTTTTTTAAGGTAAAGTGCCTACTAAAGAGGTAAATCAGAAAGACATAAAAATTAAAATTGTTGTCAACTTTAAGTATTACTCTAAACACACAAAATAATTCAATTAATAAAATACATACCAGAAAAATTGCAGCCTACTGGCCTAGTACATCTCCTTCAAGATATTATGATAAGGAAATGCTGAATTATTTAGCCTTAATTGGTGAATTAGTAGAAGGAAATGTATTTGGCGTTAAAGTTTGCTTCACGAGATGATCAAGGGCCAAATACTTTTCCTATTTGATTAATTGTGTCCCTATTTTTTTCTATAATAGCAAAAGAGATGATTAATTACTCACCACTATATATATTATTATGGGATTAAAACCCAATTTCATTGTACAAATTTACGTCATCATATATATAGCATAGTAGCAATGTCAAGGTGCTTGATTTTTGTAGATGCCACTTTGTCACGTGAGTGAGGTGCAGGAGTAGTGTAGTCCTAGCTCGTGACATGAATAACACCTGGGAACGTCAGGGAGGACGCCGGGAGGTGGAGGGGAAACACTCTAGACACTCAATGGTGGTGGCAAATGCTTGCTCTCTCTCTAGAAGTGGGAGTTTCTCACTCTAGAAGTGAGAGCTTCTCTCTCTCTAAAGTGGAAGCTTCTCTCTCTAAATTTCTCAATCCAATCAAATGAAGGAGGAGTCCTCATTTTATAGGTGAACAAAAAGAGGGAGACTATTGCAACTAATCTCTTGATTAGTTGCAAGCCTGTCAATCAAATCGTGCCACCTAAACTGGATGATCATGCTTAGGTGAGTAAGAGGATGATTACACATGAGCCAATCGGGTGGCGCCATGTGAGTCTTTGTGTAATGACCATGATCTAGGAAGAATACGCCTAGCCGGTGAGGCGCGATGATGGTGTTCACCCAACGCCTCCTCTACAAAGGTTTTCTCAAACAAAACCCCTCCCCAAGGTGGGAGGGTAGCACACCCTCAGTGTCTAGAGTGGTCGTACCGAGGAGGTTGTGTCCCCAGCCTAGTACAACGTAGCCTCACCCATAATCTTGCCAGTCCATAGCCTCCCGAACGTTCTCAAGCAACTATACGTCCACCCAAGTCTTTGTCACTTGACTTGGTGATTTATGATGTGATGACTCGTTGTGATACTGTAGTGGTGTGTCTACAAGTTGCATTACAGAGGGTGATCAATACACCTCCATGGTACACCCATGAGGGTGACATCAATGGTGCTACCATAGGGGTAACACCCCATGGTGTTGCCATGGGGACGACCCCCATGGGTACTTTAGTGGCGGCACCTCAAGGGGTGCACCTCGGTGGCGGCACCCCAAGGGGTGCACCTCAGCGATGACACTCCACGGTACATCATTGGTGGAGACACTCTCGATACGCTGTAAGAGTTGCATTTTACGGGTAGTTGACGTTGAGGTCACCAACTCTCCTGTACATTTAGTCCTATGTGCAAGCATGATGTGGAGTAATCGTGCTTGTACATAATTTCTTCAATGTAGCAATAAGTCGTATTATCAAGTCCATGATCCCTTGATCATTCCGTTACGTGGTGAATGCGGGCTGCGTCGATCCGACATGCACAATGTGCCTCATTTGCCTGGTGTAGGCATTTCCATGTTATATGAGGTCAAATTTATACGATAAATTTTTGTGGTGCAAATTTTGAAAAAATTTCAATTTTTTTTTGGAATCCCCACTCCCTTCTCCCTCTTATGAAAAGAAAAAATCGAGTAGAGTGGCGACATGAAGTAATGAGGTCGAGCGTGATTGACTGACGGCATGGCTGCAGGATGGGCCTTGGCCAGCATGGCTGCAGGATGGGCCTTGGCCAGCATCGCCACTGAGGCTCAATGGCGACATCCAAGCATGCTTGGCCAATGCTGCCACTAAGGTTGAGTGACGAACATCAATTTCTCTTCGTGGGCACTTAGATTAGCAGGTCTTCTGGTCGAGTTTTCCCTCTGCTCTTTGGTTATATACCAACTCACCTAAGCATTTATTGATTAGGGTCAAGAGGCCACTTCAGACATTCAGCCAGTGGGAGTTTCGAGTGAGGTCACTCCATCATCACCTTCAATGGAATGTCCTTCTTTGTTTGTATGAAGACCTACTTTCTTATTAACTTTTTACAATGAGCTAGTCGATTGATACTTGTATTTGTTTTAGCGTCCTCTGGGGAGTTCAAGACAGGTTAGTGGCGAGAATGAGCTCCCACAATTAGTGCGGCAACGGAAAAGGGCAGCACCCGCGTTGGAGGGCACATCCTCGACTAGGCTAACCCAAGCCAAGAAGGCGAGGACGTTGGTATATACATATCTTCCTCTCATTCTTCTCCCTCTTGATATCATGTAACTGGAAAGGGTGGAGGAGTATCCCATCATGGAAGATCCCTACGTGATGGTAGAGGTAGCACTCTTATTGCATGCTTTGATAGTGTAGTCTAGCCTATTTGTAAATGCCTTGCCAACATGTGTTTGTTTGATTTTTGTGGTCAACTTCTTCATATTGACAACATGTTGCATTTCACCCTGCAAGGATCCGCTGATGTGAATGAGGGCAGGCTGATTGTGGTGACAGGGGGTGTTCCCGGCAGTTTGGAGGATGGAGGTGATGCTCCTTGGATGTGACTCTCACAACTTCCAACACAGTTACTACTACTATGGTTACAAATGATGCAAGCTCCCGTGGTGATGCAGTCGTGAGAGGGGGGCTCGAGACTAGGGTAGTGGCATCTCAATCCCATCAAGCGTCTGTTGATGGGGATCCTCCATTGGATGATGATGATCGTGCTGCGTCCCCTCTTCAGAACCACAGTAAGGAAAGGTCAGACGGTGACAATTGTGGGAGCGATAACATGAGTTACGAAGCTTACGGTGCCCACAAATTCAAGCTGGAGATTTATGGACGGATGGTTGAGTATGACCAGGTTTTACTGGACGAAATGTTGATCTCGTATCTTCATAAGGCTGTTGAAACTCATTCTGATTGTGAAATTCAGTTCCTAAGTTTTACCAGACATATTTTCCAATCTTGCATCACTATGGTTGGCGAGACATAATTCATTTTGGCCCATCTTCAGTACAAGGATGCCCACCTGGAAGTGGTATCTTATATGATGAACATGTGGATGGAGATGAAGTTGTTGCATATGAAGTTGGACTGGTTGAGGCCCGCCATTTGTAACCGACGGTTGCACCGGCGATTAGCGTGGGATGCGTACATAGAGCATTTAGAAGACATGCGTCGCTGTCAACAAGAGCGAATGCTTGTGGCGCAAGCGAAGATAGCAGATTTAGATGCAGATATTAGCGAGCATTGTCAGCTCCAAGCGAGGAGCACCGCCGTTAGGCTTGACTCTGAGGAGCTTGTGGTGGGTGATGTTTTTGGGAACCATAGTTAGATTGGTTGTATTTCTTCCTGTACCCCTTATGACTTTTGATGTAATGATAACTCATACTATTGTAAGCTTTTATTCATGAATGAGATGTCATCTTCCTTCTTATCTTCACATGCGGAACGTTGGCTCGCTATTTCTCTTCTTTTGTATGTGTAATTTATTTGCTTGTTGCAATGTAATATTTATGCGGTAACACATTGCGAGTGTCATTGGTGAGATCGTGTGAGATCGTTAGAGCCTGATTGAGTCCGGGTGATACATCAAATACTCAGATTTGAGCGGTGGATTACAAGTATTCACGATGTCTATCTTATGTGTATTTTAAGCGGGAACGTGGAAGATTATGTGACTCATCAAGCATGACACCTATCATGGGTGTTCTTAAATTGAGGCGTGAAATCCCATGCAACTCACCAAGCATGAAGTTTATCATGAGTGTTTCTAAGTAGAGGCGTGAAAGCCTATGCAACTCACCGAACATGATGTTATCATAGGTGTTCTTAAATAGAGGCTCGAAAGCCTATGCAACTCACCAAACATGAAGTTTATCATGGGCGTTTCTAAGTAGAGGCGTGAAAGCCTACACAACACACCAAGTGCGACGTTTATCATGGGTGTTCTTAAATTGCAGTATGAAAGCCCATGCAACTCACCAAACGTGAAATTTATCATGGGTGTTTTCAAGTAGAGGCGTGAAAGCTTACGCAATTCACCAAGTATGACGTTATCATGGGTGTTCTTAAATAGCGGCGTGAAAGCCTATGCAACTTCACCATGCATGAAGTTTAGCATGAGTGTTCTCAAGTAGAGGCGTGAAAGGCTATGCAACTCACCAAGCATGAAGATTATCATGGGTGTTTTCAAGTAAAGGCGTAAGAGCCTACGCAACTCACCAAGCATGACGTTATCATGAGTGTTCTCAAATTGAGACGTGAAAGCCTATGCAATTCACCATGTGATACGTTTCATTGATGATATGGGACCCTATGGGTATGATGAGTTCATGTGTTTGAGGGAGTTCTCCAAGTCTTTGACTGAGCGCGCTTACACCTGGTATGTGAGCTTGGTACCCGAATCGATCTTGACGTGGACGCAAACGGGATCAACCTTCTTGGAGAAGTGCTTTGTCATAGAGGAGAAGACTAGCATACTAGATCTGGAAAGGCAAATAATCACTAACGACCTTGTGTCATACATTCAACGGTTTAAGGAAAAGGCCATGGATTGCCAAAAGGATTGCAAGAAGGAAGCCCTTGTGAAGATGTGCATCGGAGGGATGTTGGGTGATTACAAGGTCTACCTTAAGAATTTGGGGATTTTCACCTTCGCCCGCATGATAGAAGCATCCAAGAGGACACGCGCTTCAGTACGTAGGCCATGACAACCAGAGAGGAATGATCATCCTGACCGCCCTTGGAGACCGACCACATCACAATATCATCCTCAAGTAGTGGCTATGCAATCACATGGGCGCATTCGTAAGAGAGGCGGAGATTAAAGGAATGATCCATCGTCTTTTCCTTGCACCAAGGATAAGGTGAAAGCGTTGGTGGATGTATGGATAAAGGACAAAGAGATCACCTTACCTTGGGTCACCGTACTACCTACGAGCAAGGAGATGAGTTCTCTAAACTTTTACAGATATCACCGCACTACATCACACCTCACCCAAGAGTGTAATTTTTTTAGAAGATTCTTTTATGAGAAGTTGAAGAAGGGTGAGATCATTACAGAAGGTGTTAGACCCATGGACCCACCCCCTTTTCCCCACCATGCCAATGCCAACGTGATTAGCACCAACACAATAGAATCTACCTTATGTGTTAGCATAGTGGAGGAAGCAACCATAGGGAGAGACATCGCTTTCATAGATAAACTCTTGAACACAAGGACTTGTAAAAACCTTTTTGATACGTTTTGGTTGGATGATATTGCAGTGCGTCAAGTCTCCAAAATGTTAATAGATGTCGCTCAGCAAAATTATGCTCGGATGAATTGTTGCTTTGCACAACCTCCTTTGAGCAAGATGAGGTGAAACGAGGAAAGTGTCATCACATTCGCCAATGTCGACCGACATGTTAAGAGGATGGGACACAATCGCCCCATCTATGTGGAGGCAACGGTCAATGGAGCGCAAGTAAGGCGCGCCCTATTAGACAATGGATCGGGAGTCAATGTCATCTCCTATGCTACCTTCAAGGCGGTTGGCATCCCAGAGAAGCGACTAGTGAAACAATCAATAGTTGTGACGGGTTTCTCATCAGCAAGTGTGAGGACGATAGGTTATGTCAATGTGAAGTTGCAAATTGGACCAATAAGCCCACCAATTGTTTCCATGTGATCGAGTACAATACAGTCTACCACATATTGTTAGGGAGGCCATCGATTCATGACCATGAATGTGTCCCATCAACCTTGCATCAGTGCCTGAAATCGCGATGGCGTGGTAAGAACATCACGGTGGCGAATACCAAAGCACCATTCGATGAGACCGAGGCTCACTTGATAGAGGCGACGCTCTTTGATGAACTTGCAACGGCAGGTGCCACCTCGCCTAGAAGGATGATTGCCACCCCTCTATCGAGGTGGGAGCTTGTGAAAGGAAATGAAGCACTTACATCGGGGACCGAGTTGGTAACCCGCGCGACTTTGCCAAACGGAAAGAGGGCGTACCGCTTATGATCATGCGCAGGGTCAGGTGTACAGCCTGATCCCCATGGTGCTGAAGTAGATGAGGATATAATGATGGAGGAGACATTCGCTAAGACACAAGGACGTATGTAAGGGACCCACGCGATGAATTGTGAACCACTAAGCGTACCTCTACCAACCAACCCATCACCACCGCATGAGGGGATGGAGGAAGTCCATATTGGGGAGAAGGAGCACAAATACTATGAGATGCCAGAGGAGTTGGAAAGTAAACAACGAGATGACTTGATAAATCTTTTGGGTGAGTTTGACGATGTCTTTGCATGGTCGTACTATGAGATGCCAGGGTTGGATTCTACCTTAGTGACGCATAAGCTAGTGGTCTCCGAACAATGCACACCTGTCAAGCAACACCCTCGCCATTTTTGCCTCGAGATGGAACTCCAAATCAAGTCTAACAAAATGCCTACGCATAGTATTTCTTGATAAACTTGAAGTTGATAGGTAATGGTAATGGGCGTCTTGTTTGGGGATCGACTAAACGACAATATCCACTTTCGGCTAAGGATACTATCTCGTTGGGGCCTTCCCATTTTGGTGTGAACTTTTGAGTGTGCATACCCCGCATGACATAATACGCCATTTTCAATACTAGGTCACCTTCATGGAGCACTCGTGGACGTACCATTCCTCGTAGGTTTTGATCATTCTCTCCTGGTAGGCTTGGGTGCTTCCCTTGGCCTTATCTCTCATTTCATCTATAGCTTCTAGATTAGCAAGACGTGTGGGGAACACGACTTCTGCTGAAGATGCTAGTTTAGCCGATGGTGTCATTACCTCTGTAGGTATGACTATTTCAGAACCATAGACCAAACAAAGGGGGTTGCTTGCGTCGGGGACCGTTTCGCTGTTCGGTATGCCTATAGTGCTAAAATAAGTAATACATGCCATGTGTTCTGGGCGTCGTGGACCATACAACTAAGTATCCTCAGTAACGTCTTATTAGTTGCCCCGGCTTGACCATTCCCCTTGGGATAATAAGGTGTGGACTTATCATGTCGAATGTCATATGCTTCGAACAGTTCAGCCACCACCTTACATGTGAATGTCATCCCATTGTCTGAGATGATTCGTTTTGGTAGCCCGAATTGACATATGATGTTCTCCTTGATAAAGTTATAGATCTGCCCACTTGTCCCCTTCTTAAGAGCTATGGCCTCTGCCCATTTAGCATAACAATCTGTAGCAACAATGATCCAATATATAACCTTTTGATGCAGGTGAGAGGGGTCCAACAAAGTCTAGAGCCCATGTATGAAATGGCCAAGGGACCTTCGTTGGGTGCAAGGATACAGACGGGGCGTGTATAACATTTTTTAGGACATGGAAAATGTGACATTTTTGTGCATAGTCTAATGTATCAGCTTCCATGGTGTGCCAATAGTACCCTATCCTGAGCAATTCCTCGTATAGCCTCATGCCTCTTTGGTGTTCGCCACATGCCCCAGCTCCCACTTTTAGAGTGAGAAACTCCCACTTCTAGAAAGAGAGAGCAAGTATTTGTCACCACCCTTGAGTATCTATAGTGCCCCCCCTTCACCTCCTGGCGTCCTCCCCGATGTTCTCAGGCGTTGTATCCACTGAACCCATCCATGAAAGAGAACATTTCATGTTCCGCTATAGCATCGACCAAGGTGTCTACATTAGGCAGCGAGAAGTCATCTTTGGGGCATGCCTTGTTCAAGTCTCTAAAATCCACACAACGACGGATTTGACAATTTTTCTTTTTTACTGGAACGATGTTTGCTAACCATGTGGGGTGCTTGATAGGCTTGACAAATCCTGCCTCTATGAGCATTGAAATTTCAGACTTGATTTGGAGTTCCACCTCGGGGCGAAAATGGCGAGGGTGTTGCTTGACAGGTGTGCATTGTTCAAAGACCCCTAGCTTATGCGTCACTAAGATAGAATCCAACCCCACCAAATGTAGATGCAATGGTGTCGCGTGGGTGAGGTGCAAGAGTGGTCTAATCCTAGCTCGTGATCGGAACAACGCCTGAGAACATCGGGGAGGACGCCGGGAGGTGAAGGAGGAGCACTCTAGACACTCAAGGGTGGTGATAAATGCTTGCTCTCTCTCTCTCTAGAAGAAAGAGTTTCTCACTCTAAAAGTGAGAGTTTATCTCTCTAAAGTGGGAGCTTCTATCTCTAAATTTCCAATCCAATCAAATGAAGGAGGAGTCCTCCTTTTATAGGTGAACAAAAGGAGGGGGACCATTGCAACTAATCCCTTGATTAGTTGCAAGCCCGCCAATCAAATCGCGTGACCTAAGCTGACTGATCATGCTTAGGTGAGTGAGAGGAGGATTACACATGAGCCAATCGGGTGGTGCCATGTGGGTCTTTGTGTAATGACCATGATCTATGGAGAACACGCCTAGCCGGTGAGGCGCGGCGATGATGTTCACCCAACGCCTCTGGTACAAAAGTTCTCTCAAACAAAACCCCTCCCCAAGGTGGGAGGGTAACACACCCTCAATGTCTAGAGTGGTCGTACCGAGGAGGTTGTGTCCCCCGCCTAGTACAACGTAGCCTCACCCCTAATCCTACAAGTCCATAGCCTCTCGAAAATTCCCAGGCAACCATACGTCCACCCAAGTCTTTGTCACTTGACTTGGTGGTTTGTGATGTGATGACTCGTTTTGATAGTGTAGTGGTGCATCTACAAGTTGCATTATGAAGGGTGATCAACGCACCTCCATGGTACACCCATGAGGGTGACATCAATGGTGCTACCATAGGAGTAACACCACATGGTATTGTCATTGGGACTACCCCATAGATATCTTAGTGACGTCACCTCAAGGGATGTACCTCGATGATGGTACACCACATACGTTTATGACAAATTAAATAACAATTCTTATATTTCATATGGAGGCTCTCTCGAAGGCGTTGGGACCTTGAAAATTAATGTATAACGAGAGGCGGTGTATGATCAATGTCATCATTAATTTAAGTCACGAGATGCGATCTAAATTTTGGTTAGAATTCATTGTCACATTATCATCAATTATTATAATACACAAAATGATATAATAAAGTCACATCCACAATGTCGAATAACTCTTTTCTGTACTGAAAGCTAAATATTGGCTGTAGTGAATTATACAACAAATAGTTATTTTATATATGTGCTTCTTTAGAATTACTTTTTTTTCATTACCTCTAATCTCCACAAAACTCATACAAATTAGATTGGATTGAAGTATTTAGGGGAAGTTTTATCATGCCGTGAATGAAGTATTTAGGGGCAGTTTTATCATGCCGTAAATTTTTTTCACAGCATGGATGCTGGACTATTGTGATCCTTAAATTGCATTTGGAGCAATTTGGGTCACACAATGCCCATCAGGTAGCAGTTTTAGTTTTTTTGTTATTTTTTTAGTTCATCAAATACGTGTTGAGCTTCATCGAATACGTAGTGGAGTTCACCAATTACGTAGTGTGGTTCACCAAATACGTACAAAAGAATAATTCTCAGAGGGGGTCACCAATTACGTAGTGGGGTTCATCAATTACATAGTGGAGTTCACTTAATACGTACAAAAGAATAATTCTTGGAGGGGTTCACCAATTACGTAATTGCGTACACCAATTACGTAATGGAAATCACCAAATGCATACAAAAGAATAATTCTCGGAGGGGTTCACCAATTACGTAGTTGAGTTCACCAAATACGTACAAAAAAATAATTCTGGTAGGGGTTCACCAATTACGTACTGGGATTCACTAATTACGTAGTGGGGTTCACCAATTACGTAGTAGGGTTCACCAAATACGTACAAAAAAATAATTCTTGGAGGGTTCACCAATTATATAGTGGGGTTCACCAAATACGTATAAAAGAATAATTCTTAGACAGATTCACCAATTACGTATTGGGGTTCACAAGTTATGTAGTGGAGTTCACCAAATACGTACAAAAGAATAATTCTTGAAGGGATTCATCAATTACGTAGTTGCATACACCAATCTATTCCGGTGGTTTCTCTAACCAATACTGGCGGTTTTGGCACCAATACTAGCGATTTTGGGGGTTCCTCGCATTTTTCCCTTTTTTGGTGGTTTTGTTATTTTTTCGGCGATTTTGCATCAATACAAAGGTTTTTAGGACCTTTTTATGACAATTAAGAATGTATTCTTGATTATTTTTTGGTCATTTTAAAACAAGTATCAAATAAAATAATCTTTCCCCACTATATTTTAGAAGAACACCTCAAAGAATGATTGATTTTGTACGTAAAATATTTTGGTGAACTCCTCGAAGAATGATTGATTTTGTACGTGAAATATTTTGGTGAACCACTCAAAGAATGATTGATTTTGTACGTGAAATGTTTTGGTGAACTCCTCGAACAATGATTGATTTTGTACGTGAAATGTTTTGGTGAATCCCTCGAAGAATGATTGATTTTGTACGCGAAATGTTTTGGTGGATCCCTCGAAGAACGATTGATTTTGTACGTAAAATTTTTTTGGTGAACCCCTCGAAGAATGATTGATTTAGCTGTGAAATTTTTTTGGTGAACCCCTCAAGATTCCCTTTGCACCCCACTACGTAGTGAGATTCACTAAATACGTACAAATTAATAATTTTTAGAGGGGTTCATCAAATACGTACTGTGATTCACCAATTACGTAGTGGGGTTCACCAATTACGTACAAAAGAATAATTCTTGGAGGGTTCACCAATTACGTAGTGAGGTTCACCAAATACATACAAACTAATAATTCTTGGAGGACTTCACCAATTATGTACTGGGGTTCACCAATTACGTATTGAGGTTCACCAATTACGTATGAAAGAATAATTCTCGGAGGGGTTCACCAATTACGTACTGGGGTTCACCAAATACGTACAAAATAATAATTCTTGGGAGGGGTTCACCAAATACGTACAACCTAATCGCCATACCTAATAGGTGAATCGCCTATTTTAACCCATAAACGTCATCCTGAAGGTGCTAATCGCATCATCAAAACCAAGCACTAGTTTTATGCTTCCAATCACCCGTTTCAGTCCCCAAGCGTCATGTACAAATATGTGATCGCCAGTCTCCCTCCCAATCGTTACTTTTTTGCTCATAATCGCCATTTTACTGGCTCTAATCGCCATTCTTCACATTTTTTCTTAAAATTGATATTTTTGTAATTATTTACCATACATCGGAAAAATCATCGATAAAAATAGAAAAAACTCGTTATTTCAATGTAAACATTCATGATACTCACTGATTATGTTGAATTAGATTGGATTAATTAAGGATTCTCAATACAATTCAACACTTATTCACAAACTTGTTAAAAGTTGTCATTGATAATGTTGTTGTGATTTTGCGATAAGTATCGAGTGAGACAGGTTTTTACCATCTATAATTCTAGGTCGTGATGTTATGATGGTCGGTAAATTCTATTTATTGGTTTGACAAACACGTATAACCCTCAAGGTCAGATTCTATCTATAAATCGAACATATCCGCTAAAAGTTTGAAATTGGATATTAAAATTTAAAATTTTAACCTTTAATTTTATAAATTATAACCCCATTAAATTTGGAAAGAAAAATATTTACGTTTTAATTTATAAGCATATAAAAAACCCTAAAAATTGAAAGAGATAGCAATTACGAAAAAAACCAGAAATTAAGATTGAAACAACTTCTAGACCTCCAAAAGCACTTAAAACAATATTTTTTGGACCCGAAACTAGGCTGCAAAAAATAAACCCGGTCTTGCATGTAGATCTCTGAATAAACTTCGATTTGATATCTTACGGGTCACGTGGTTCCACCCGAGTCAAAAGTTATGCCCTTCGAAAGTTGACACATGCATGCCACGATCCAATAGGGAGTATTGGGACCAAGCGACAGTGTGTCTGGTGTTTGGATCCTAAACGTGACTAGCAGGCACCAAATGCTAGTAATGTTAGGTGATTCGTCAGCCATGACTTGCGTTTGGGGCTTGCTGGTGGTGTTTGAGCCTCAAACGCCAGACACACAGGCGTTTGGCCTGTTTCACTGGGACACGAGTCAAACGCGTGTTACCGTGGTGTTTGGGGCCCAACAGCCATCAGCAAGTCTCAAACACTAGTCATGGTAGTGAATCACCAGTCTTGAATGACGACTCGTCATGTAGTAATGGCGTTTAGGTTTCCATTGTGGTGTTTGACTCTTAACAATTTTCATACAGAGTTAGTTATATTCACACACTTGAACATTTTACACACTTAACAATTTTCTTACACTTAATCATTTTCACAAATTTGCTTATTCACACAAGTAGTCATTTTCAAACACTTACTCATTTTCATAACTTAGCCCTTTTTGCAATTTAATCATTTAACACACTAAGTGTGTGAAAATGACTAAGTGAATTTTGGTGAATCCCTCCAAGAATTATTAGAAGAACACCTTGAAGAAAATTAATTTTTAAATTTTGGTGAACACCTCAAACATTTGTTGTACGTGATTTTCACAAATTTACTTATTTACACACTTAGCAATTTTCTTACACTTAGTCATTTTCACAAATTCACACACTTGGACATTTTACACACTTAAAATGGCTACGTGTTTGAAAATGACTAAGTTTGTAAAAATGGCTAAGACAACCCATTTGGTCATTTTCATCCATTTTCATGTAGTTGTTTTGCTACACTTAGTCATTTTAACACATTTAGTCTGTAACACACCAACTAATTTTGTAATAAACAGTGTTTAATTGTTAATTTTTGCTCTTAATTATCCTATGATTATTTGACTTAACGTTTGAATTGAATTAATTAAATGTCTTGCAGAGAAACGATTCGAGGTGATCTAACGACTCAATGTGCCTAGTATAATTTTAATATAATTGATATTAGTTATCAAAATTGTTGACTTATTAAGATTATATTTATATGTATTTTCTAAGCTCACTCACACCATATATGCATTTACACCCTAAGAAAACCCCTAACACTATTTTGATTTTCATTCGGCTATCTCTTCTTCTCTAACTTGCTCACACCAATACATGCATACACCTAAAGCTAACTCTAACCTAAATATACATATTTATATTCCTTCATCTCTCTCCCTCTCAAACATTCTCTTGCCACCCCAGCAAAAGAAAACCACCGTCTTCTTTAAGTCTTTCGTCTAGAGACGAGAAATAAAAAAAGAGAACAATTTGGCTGCTTTGTGGTTAACGATTAGCAACTGTGAGTTTTTCCACTTAGACGTCTTTAAGACAACGAACGAAAAGATTTCTTGATGGAAACTATTTCATTTTTGGTAAGCGAGTACCAAGGTTTGTGTGAAGAACTCCACGTTTTTGGCTTTCTTTATAGATTTTGTTCTTAGAATATGATAGTGACAATTATAGTCATGAAAAAACACGTCTGTAAGTTTGACTTTTATTTCAAAACTAATTATGGTGATCATATTAGTCATTATTCTTATATAAAAAAACAACAAGATTTAATTGGGTACAGTTTTCCATGAACTTTTAGGTTTGTGGAGTCTTTCACATATTATAATATTTAAAATTTCACTTCTTTTGTTGTTACTTGAAGCTTTATGTCATAGGTATACAAATAATGAGTTTTTGTCTAAGGTCTTATGTAAACTAAACGAAATAGAGTATAAATTAAATAAAAAAATATAAATACATAACATTTTTCTGGACTTATTGATTTCTTTAAAACTTATTTCTTATTTTGTAATATGTACAAGATCAGACATGACATTTTGGAGGCATTGCTTAATTAATACTTGAAATTGGTGAGCGCGTGATACTAGATGACGTAAAAAATGCAATTTTGAAAAATTAATTTTGTGCTATATTGTTGATAAAATTTTATAACTATGAAACGGGGTGGTCTATGAATTTTTATTAAATGTATGTTTTGGAATCATGATTTCATTAGGATTAAATTTAATTGATCTTGTGTTTTATCTTCCATGACCTTGTGAAATTGATAAAATATTTTAATGTGTAAAATTTAATAGTTTTAGCACCTCGAGTGTTGACCCCTCGAAGCACTATTTAGACATTTCGTTGTACTAAGAATGCCAGGTAAGTAAAATTTTACACATTCTTTAATGTTTGTAAACTTTGATGCTGAATTGATTTACCATCGTGCTCGATGTTATGTTTAATTGTATTTTTTTATTATGTTATCTGTGGTGTATTGTATTGTAATGTTAATGATTATAAATACGTTCATACCTATACATGAAGGTTTGTAGTATGAATATAATCAATTAAATAAAAGCTTAAACACCTTGTGTGTGTTTATGCCATGAAAGACGTAAGTGTGAAATGAGACGCGGAGGATCAGCGAACCCGACAATGGTTAATGGTTAATGTGAATGGATGATCGTTTAGCTTGTCCAGTGATATAATGTGAATGAATGATCGTTTGGCTTGTCCAGCGATATAATGTAAACGGATGATACTATCAGGACCCGGTAGTCGAACAAGTTTTGTAATAATGACCCACTACCTCTGATTGGCTGAACACTACACAAGTGAGCTCGCGAATAAAGAAAAAAAATGAATGAAATGAAAATAGTAAATAAAGGAATGTGACAAGTTTGCGTGGAAAGAAAGTAATGAATAATGTAAAACGAAAAAGCAAATGTAATAAAGTTATAAATGATCTATAATTGTATATTTCAAGCACAAATATTTTAAAATGGAATAGGATGGGCATGTATTTGCTGAGTATGTGTAAGATTTTACTTACTAGGCTTTAGCTCATTCCGGTGATTCTTAATGTTTTCAGGTGAGGAGTAATTGCGGGAGAACACCTTGTGGGCGAACTCGACTCAGTAGAATATTTTGAATAAGTATTTAAAATAATTGTTTTATGATTAATTATTCAGGTTTACACGATTCTGTAGACTTCATAAACTTTTTCTAATATAAAAGGAGGAAAACTATTGAGTCACGCCACAAAAGGTCTTCTCGCAATCTCTTGGTAATATTTAATGTTTGATTGTTAGAATGTTATTTATTGTATGATTTTATATGTTATATGAAATTACAATGAAATGGTAGACGTGTTAAGTCATTATGATCGATCTATTTGTACCTGAATGCCTCGTAGGAACGCTCAAAATCTTATTAATGGTGAACCAATTGGGGTGAACGGTAATGAGATGGGGAACGATCAACATGGCACCCCGCTGACTTTGGAAACATTTATGCAAGCAATAGCTATTTTAGGACAAGCTCAACAAAAAGTTAAAAGTTATCTCCACCACCATTCGAAGGAACTACCAATCCACTTAGAGTTGAAATGTGGATTACTGAGATGGAGAAAGCATTCATTGTTGTGAAGTGCATTGATGCGGATAAGGTTGACTTTGCTTCTTACATGTTACAAGGAGATGCGTATGATTGATGGCGGTTGATTAAACGCCAAAATGAAAATGATATTGAGGCCTTCACTTGGGATATGTTCAAGAACGCATTTTTCAATCATTACTTCCCAAAAAGTGTTCGACAGGAAAAGGAGAGAGAATTTGTCAAGTTTGAGCAAGGAATCGCTGAGTGTAAAGCAACTTTTGCACGATTAGCGAAGTTTGCTCCAGATTTGGTGGCAACGGAAGAGAGTCGAGCCAGACACGAGGAAGGGTTGAAAGCTAGTATTAAGCAAGCAGTGATTCCGTTCGAGCTCGTTACCTATAATGGAGTGGTCAACAAGGCATTGCTAGTGGAAAGAGCATAACGCTTAGACCTAGACCTGAACAAATTGTGTTTAAGTGGTCAGAAGCATAATGGAAGCAATTCTAAGAGAAATTTATGGAAGGGGGACAATCAGAAAAGGAAATTTGGTGATGGAAACGACAAAAAAAACCAACAAGGAAAACAGTTGAGGAAGACATGTCAAAAGTGTGGTAAGGAACACCTTAGTGAATGTCGTATGAGTACAGGCTTGTGTTTCAGGTGCGGAAAACTTGGTCACCTTGCTAAATATTGTGATGAGATATCTACAACAACAATGACCAGAAAAAGACCCAGGCCCGAGTGTTTGTGATTACTAAAGAAGACGCTGATAACTCCCCGAATGTTGTTTCAGGTACTATTTTTGTATGTGGAATGGTTGCTTGTATTTTGTTTGATTCTAGTGCTACTTATTCGTTCATAAAACCTTTGTAGCTCAGAAATTAGGGATGTCGTTTGTATTTTTAGAGGCACCATTTTATGTATCTAGGAAGATTAAAGGCGAGTAGAGTTATAAAGGACTATCCATTAGTGATAGAAGAGCACATACTGTTAGCCGATCTTATCATCTTGGATGTCCATGACTTTGACATTATTTTGGGGATGGATTGGATATCGAAGCACTATGCAACTATTGGTTCTCATGAAAAGGAAGTGTTATTTCAACCCCCTAGAGTGCCCAGTTTTCTATTTGTGGGGGCTAAGTCAAACCTTGTAGTCCTTTTATCTCTGCTATGAAGGCTTGGCGATTTCTGAATAAAGGATCTATGTGGTACTTAGCATCATTGATAGAGTTACCGGAAGAAGGTCCTTCTATAGAAAATGTACCTATAGTACGGGAGTTTGTTGATGCTTTTCTCGAGGATCTACCAAGTCTACCGCCAGATAGGGAAATTGACTTTGACATTGACCTTGTGACTGTTACAGCCCCAATATCTAAAGCTCCCTATCGTACGACCCCGACTGAACTCAAGGAACTCAAAGTTCAGTTGTAAGAACTGTTGGATAAGAAATTCATTCGACCTAGTTTTTCCCCATGGGGTGCTCCTATTTTGTTTGTAAAGAAGAATGATGGAACGATGAGGCTGTGTATTGACCATCGCAAGCTAAACAAGGTGACTATCAAGAATAGGTACCCACTGTCGATGATTGAAGATTTATTTGATCAACTTCAAGGTGCAAGTTATTTTTCCCAGATTGATCTTCGTTCTGGGTATCACCAATTGAATGTTAGAGAAGAAGACATCCCCAAAACTATATTTGTACTCGATATGGGCATTATGAATTTCATGTAATGCCGTTTGGGTTTACGAACGCCCCTGCAGCATTTATGGATCATATGAACCGTGTTTTTAAAGAATACTTAAATCAATTCGTCATTGTATTTATTGATGACATTTTTATTTATTCTCGCTCTAAGGAGGAGCATGAGCAACACCTCTGGACGATGCTAGAAACCCTCTATAAGGAGTTATTCGTCAAGTTTAAGAAATGTGAGTTTTGGTTGGACATGGTACCATTTTTGGGGCACATCATAATAAAAGAAGGTATGCCAGTTGATCCCGGCAAGATTGAAGCAACTAAAAGTTGGCCAGCTCCGACTAATGGTGGTGAAGTTCGTAGCTTTCTAAGATTATAGGGCTATTATCGAAGATTTGTAGAAGGATTTTCAAAGGTTACGTCACCATTAACTCAGCTAACGAGGAAGAATGTGAAATTCCAGTGGTCCAAGGAGTGCGAACGCAGTTTCCAAGAATTGAAGGAGCGTTTAACAACTTCCCCAGTCTTAACACTTCATGTAGGTAATGAAGGGTTTGTCATTTACAGTGATGCTTCGAAGAAGGGTCTTGGTTGTGTGCTTATGCAACATGGTAAGGTGATCGCTTATGCCTCAAGACAACTAAAAGATTATGAAAGAATTACCCTACCCACGATCTTGAGCTCGCAGTTGTTATGTTTGCGTTGGAGATTTGGAGACACTATCTTTATGGGGTTAGATGTGAAATCTTCATTCATCATAAAAGTCTCAAGTATTTCTTCACACAGAAAGAGTTGAATATGAGGCAATGAAGGTGGTTCGAACTTCTCAAAGATTATGATTGTGAAATCAATTATCACCCGGGCAAGGCTAATGTGGTAGCGGATGCTTTGAGTAGAAAGAATTCAGGTTCTATTGCTTGTTTGAAAGTTATTCAGAAGCCGTTGTTAAGGAGGATTCAGAGATTTGGATTGGAAATTTTGCCTCGAGAAGATTCTAGTTATCTCGCTATTTTGACGGTTTGTCCAGCTCTTTTTAAAATAATTAAGACAGGACAATTGGATGATCCACAACTTTTGAAATTTCGAACAGAGGTGGAAGATTGTAAACATATTGACTTCGTCATCACTATTGATGGAGCTCTTCGTTACGATGGTAGATTGATAGTACAAAACAATGCGGAGTTAAAACGAGAAATTTTGAGTGAAGCACGTGACACTCCATACTTAATTCATCCAGGAAGTACAAAGATGTATCATAGTCTAAGGGAACACTATTGGTGGATTGACATGAGTTGAGATGTAGCAGAGTTATGTACAACGTTGTCTTACGTGTTAGCAGGTTAAGGCTGAGCATCAGCGACCTTCTGGTCTTCTGCAACCACTTATGAAACCCGAGTGGAAGTGGGAGCACATCAGTAAGGATTTTGTTTTGGGGCTACTGAAGACTTTGAAAGGCTATAATTCTATTTGGATAATTGTTGATCGACTTACAAAATTAGAACACTTTTGCCTGTAAATAATACCCACCAGATGGAGTAGTATGCTCAATTGTATGTGCGGGAAATAATAAGGTTTCATGGAGTTCCACTGTCTATTTTATCTGATCGTGATCCGAAGTTTACTTCTACTTTCTGGAAAAGCTTGCATAAAGCTATGGGTACCCAGTTGCGGTTCAGCACAACTTTTCATCCACAGTCTGATGGGCAATCAAAAAGGACCATTCAAACCCTTGAGGATATGTTGAGAGCTTGTGTTATTGATTTTTAGAACACTTGGGAAGAGATATTACCTCTTGTCGAGTTCTCTTTTAATAATAGCTATCAAGCTACAATTGGTATGGCACCTTATGATGCGTTGTACAAGACAAAATGTCGATCGCCTATTCATTGGGATGAAGTCGGAGAACGAAATCTATTGGGCCCTGAGATTGTTCAGAAAATGATTAGTATAGTTGAAAATATTTGACAACGAATGAAAATCGCTCAAAGTAGACAAAAGAGTTATGCAGATTAAAAGAAGGAAGCCATTGGAGATTGTTGATGGTGACAAAGTATTTTTAAAGGTCGCTCATATGAAAGGTGTTGTGAGGTTTGGGAAGAAAGGTAAATTAAGTCCCCGCTTTGTAGGACCTTTTGAAGTATTGGAAAGAATAGGAGAGTTAGCTTATCGACTTGCATTGCCGCCAGCAATGTCGGGAGTTCATAATATATTCCATGTTTCGATGTTAAGGAAGTATTGTCCTTACCCGCCTCACGTCCTTAGCTATGACACTTTGGACCTCCGCCAAGACCTTACCTACGAAGAAGCACACATTAGGATTCTGGATCGAGACGAAAAAGAATTAAGACAAAAGAAATCTGTTTGGTCAAGGTGTTATGGAAAAATCATGCAGTAGAAGAGGTAACCTGAGAGCGTGAGGATGAGATGCATGTCAAGTATCCACATTTGTTTAGTATGTTTTAATTTCAAGGACGAAATTATTTTTAGGTGGGGGGAATTGTAACACCCCAACTAATTTTGCAATAAACTATATGTTTAATTGTTAATTTTTGCTCTTAATTATCCTATGATTATTTGACTTAACATTTGGATTAAATTAATTAAATGTCTTGCAGAGAAACGATTCGAGGTGATTTAACGACTCAATGTGCCTAGTATAATTTTAATATAATTGATATTAGTTATCAAAATTGTTGACTTATTAAGATTATATTTATTTGTATTTTCTAAGCTCACTCACACCATATATGTGTCAACAATCTGCATAAGTCGAACATGTTCTGTAATAATGGACCACTATCTCTGATTGGCTGAACACTACATAAGTGAACTCGCGAATAAAAAAAATAAATGAATACAATGAAAATAGTAAAGAAAGGAATGTGACAAGTTTGCATGGAAAGAAAGTAATGAATAATGTAAAACAAAGAAAATGTAATAAAGTTATAAATGATCTATAATTGTATAATTCAAGCACAAATGCTTTAAAATGGAATTGAATGCGCATGTGTTTATTGAGTATATGTAGGATTTTATTTATTGGGCTTTAGATCATTCTGTTGTTTCTTAATGTTTTTAGGTGAGGAGTAATCACGCGAGAACACCTTGTGGGCGAACTCGACTCAGTAGAATATTTTGAATAAGGATTTAAAATAATCGCTTTATGATTAATTATTCTTATTTTGATGACTCAGCTTAAAATTATTGGTTGTTATTTAATTAAGTTTTCGCTTAAAAAATTTTATATTATTTAAGTACTTTGAATTTAATATTGATAAATTCAACTTGAGACTTTTGTTTAAGTTAAGATTTAAATTGAACTATGTCTTTCATATTTAATGTTTAATTAACATTAAAGAGGATATCACTTCTTAAATTATAATCAACAATGTATTTTAGTTTGGGGGTGTTACATAGTCATTCTTACACACTTTGCTATTTTTACACACTTAGCCATATTTGTAATTAGATTGAATTAAGTATGAATTAGACACTTAGCCATATTTTTATACACTTAACCATTTCACACACTCGGTCATTTTCATATACTTGATCGTTTTTACACATTTGGTCATTTTCATGTGTTTTTAGAGTGTTTAGAAGGGGTTTGTAAAGAAAAACAAATATTCATATGTAGTGATACTAATGACTAAGTGTATGAATGGTAAAGTGTGTGAAAATGACCAAGTATATGCAACTGACTAAGTGTGTTGTAAATTTTAATGAAATAATAAACTCGTCAGCACATTAAAAAATCTAATTCAGATTCTCCTTTAATTAAACATCTCATTCATTAGTATCACTACATATGAATATTTGTTTTTCTTTACAAATCCCTTCTAAACACTCTAAAAACACATCATTTCATTCCAAGTTACAATGTGTCTCTCATATCCAACGATGACAAAAATATAACTTATTTGTAATAGGAATCCATCATTCAAACAAATTTATATGTATCATCAATAAATAAAATATCATGGCTTGAAAAGATAATTTTGTTGTAATGTGTCTCCCGTACGTTGTAATCATATATCTTGGATTCTCTCCATCTCGTTAGACTCTCTTGAAACTGGGCAAAACAACTGTGTGCTCAACCTGTGGGGAAATTTGAATGTGAAATGAAAATCCATCTAACTTTTAAGAATCAAAGACAACTAAAAAAGAATAACAATTGACTACTCGACCATCAGTCTCTTTTAACATGTTGTAGTCCACCATGCATTAGTTGAAACACATATAGTGCTACTATAGCAACCAAGTATGCAATAATGACTTCATAACTCACATAAATAAGCCATTCATACATGTTAACACAACCATCATTCAGTAAGAAACTATCTGAATACAACAAAAACCAAGAGAGCATAACCAAATTACTTGGTTCGATAAGCAGACAAAAACTGAGGTAAACACGAAACATGAGAACCAACAAATTACAGTTGGGTGACCTCGGCGCAAAAGAAACCAAAATGTTTCTTTCATGAACTCATGCTCGAGAAAAACGTAGGCCATCAAATTTCACATTATATATTTTTCTTAGAAAATAGATTAAAAACTCATTCGAGTTTAATTGAAGTAACATTAACCAAACTATTTGTTTTTTTTTCGAATACCAGTGAAACAAAGATAAAATACGAGCTCGTTTTATAGTAACATTAACTAACCATAAATTCAGTACCTTATCTACCTTGAAGTTTAAGTTTCAATCAACACTTTTGATGTTTACTAGGTCCATCGAAGCTTGAATACCCTTGCATAGAGGTATACAAAAAATTTCAGCAACATTTAGTTCAATCCAAGAGTTTTCTTATAGGTGTAATAATCCCTACAATATACTTGAGTAGTATCAACTAGGCTGGTAGAGGAAATCAAATTATTTCAGAGCCAGATAATTGTAGACTAGTATATAAAAAGTGTATAGGCTTATCAGATGTACCGTTTACCGTCCATGCCACTAATATGATACACATGGGAATAGTTAAAATGGATTGCCTAATAAGAATCAATACTTGTATAATTCCTAAAAGATATGACACCCTTCTTAGTTTATTGGGTTAACGTCTATAAAAACTATTGTACCAACACTACCATGAAATTGAAGCTCCACCTAGTCATTCAAAAAAATCCAACAATTATCTTAAGGAACTAGAAACAATGCAAAGAGGCTTGAGGTAAAACTCACACCTCAGTAGGTAGTAATACAACAGGATGGCAACCAAAGCCAGATCCTACATCAAGGGAAATAACTGTAAACTCAATCCCTCCTGTAAGAAATACTTCAACAATCACTTTATCATCAATTCCCTATGCAAAATAGAAAACAAAAAACAAATGAGATACTACAATATTGTGAACATCTTCTATCAAGCATTAGTTTTCCTGTCAACATTTGAGTACAATATAATTGGTGATTGTGTTGGTGTAGAACATTGCTTCAAAATTAAGTTGGTTAGTATCATGGAACAGAGTATCATATCTGTGACAGTGGAGTACCTCTAAAATTATTTTATTTGCTTTGCCGATGGTATCAACCACACTATATGCTTCACAATTGAATGGAGATAAAAAAAATCAGTAAAAAATTGATAGCGACATCCAATGCAACACAAATTAAACTTGAGAAAAAATAGTTTCATTTGTTTGGCAACATATAGTGAGATCATCCATATATCAATCATTTTGAGTATTACTTTTGCTTAGTTTCCCAAGCGGCATCTCTGCCATGTTAATCTTGAACTCCATCATTACAGCTTTATAAGACATAAGAGTTAGATTTTCAACATTTAAATTTCTCAAAATTAAGGGAAGACTAGAGAGGGGGAAATAAATTGTGTGTACGTCTCAACATTAAAAACATCTCCATCAAGAACGAAATCAAAGCAAATCAAAAGTTTGATTTTAAATCACCACAAACAACAAATTCTCAATTACAGAACTAAAACCCCCCCAGTTCCAAACTAAAACAAAACCAGAAAATAGAGCTTTCAAGCTAAAGAAAATGTAAACAATATCTCACCTCGGGAAATGGAAAAAATTAGGATGTCACAAAACAAAACGAGTTTAAACTCACATTGTCAACAAACAATACTTATCTGAAACCCCAACTCCAAGCCTTAATCAAGCTCGGGATGAAGAAATCAATGCTAGAATAGTCTAGGAGTGAAACCCTAGAAACCAATCATCATCGACAGTCGAACCCCCTAGCCACATTGAAAACAAATCGAGGGAAAAGAGTATATGGGGAAAAGAGGGAACTAAAAGAGATCGAGAGAGAATGAGCTTACCTGGCGCCAATTTGAGTTTCAGAAAAGGAAAGAGAAAGATCGAGAATGGGATTAAGGGCAGCTAAGAGAGGATGAGAGGAAGAAGGGGAAATCGCTGGTGGTAAAATTGTTGGTGGTGAAGTTGCCTGAGGTGTAGAGAAAATTGTGTGCTCTATGTTTTTGGTTGAACTTAAATGAGAGAGGATGGGAGGAAGAATGTAAAAGTGAAAGAAGAAGGTAACCTGAGCATCCAGTTTTAAGGTTAAAAATTCATCAATGATCTAGATTTATTTGATAAATCTAAGAGTTATTAATTACCGCAACATCAATGTCAGAAAAAAGTTCTCTGACTCTGGAGAGTGATCCCTTCATAACACCACAGTGCAAACAAAGTCAAAGAGCTTCCACCTTAGCAAAACACACATCACGAGCTTTATTCACCACAAAAAATCACAAGTTCTAACGTGTAAGACCCACGTCTCCACGTGTAATTTCTAAAATGAGGCGAAGCTACCTTTTCGTTCTAAGGAATCCGCATGCCATGCATAGATCTCGGCCAACCCGCCAATTAGCTTCTGACCCAATTTCATTAGCAAATGACCTTCTTTTGCCATCGGCCGAGCCAGTGTCCGAGTAATAAGGCTGACCACACCAAATACTGAAAGATTTAACTTGTCCACATCACCATGATTATCACTTTCGAATCCCTAAAGGGTGCTACGTGGCAAACACCCAGAAGTCCTCGGAAGAACCTGAATAAGTAATCTACTCTACTTAACTGAATTACCTAGAGTTTAGAGAAAAACCCAAGTCCAAAGAAGCTTTTAGAGCTTTTGGTTGCTTCTCACTCTTTTTCCCCACGGACCCTTTTGTTCTCTTATCAAAATATTGGTTTCTGTTCATTAAGACTTTTCTTTTTCTTGTGCCCATTGATGGGTTTCCAATTTCTAGATCTTGGCTGATCGATTTTTGAGTCTTATTTGGCGGGAATTCGGCGTTCTTTTACAGTAAGTGCTTGTTCTAGTTACATTGTTCCGATTCTGTACTCTGCGTGCTTACATTTGGAACATCATTTGAACAGCTATAACGTGATCTTATTGCTTCTAACGGACATTCGTTTGGTTGGCGTACTTTATTGATTCTTTTCACTTTGCGGTTGAATTTTGACAAGGGTTTGTTTATTTGGCTGTTTTGAATGATGAAGGATTTCAGGGAATTTCTGGTTTGAAGGGTTTAAACAATAAAGCCGAATTCCCGCCCCACGTGCTTTTATTATAGTTAGCATAGATTCGAATAAATTTGTTTTTATAGGATAGAAAATGGAACGAATAGAACCTTTCTGTGAGTTCTGTGGAGTAGTGAGAGCAGTAGTTTACTGTAAGTCGGATTCTGCCCGTCTATGCTTGCAGTGTGACAGCTGGGTTCACTCTGCCAATGCATTGGCTCGTAGGCATCCCCGTTCGCTTTTGTGTGATAAGTGCAATGAACAGCCTGCAACCGTCCGATGTATGGTTGATAAGATCTCACTTTGTCAAGGCTGTGATTGGAATGGAAATGGTTGTTTTGGATTGGGGCATCAGCGAACTACGCTGAATTTTTATACGGGTTGTCCTTCATTGGCCGAGTTATCCAAGACTTTATCTTCAATTCTTGATGCATCTCCTTCAATTGGTAAGGATAGCTACTGGAGTTCATTTGACACACTTCCTATAAATGATGATTCCACGAGTAACCGGTTGGTACCTAGAGATAATGTGGAATCATTCGGAACAGTCACTGGGAAATTGTATGAGCAAGAACCTTGGGCGGGTCCTCCTATTGTTACACCAAGTACAAATTACATGCCTTTTTGTGGAGATACGGCACTTCCCTTACCTGAAATGTCAAACCTGCAAAAGGTAAGATCAATAGTTTTTCATTGAGTGAAATCTTTTAGATGTCGATTTGAATGAAGTCTTTTTCTGGTTAGTTGAATCTAAAATGCTTTTGAATTATGTATCACAGGGTTGTTCCAATCTCAGCATGGATGATGTTGCACTAAACATTGGAAATGGGGACGAGATATTCGGCTACCCACAAGTACCTATTAAAAGCCAGTTTGAGGAGGGAGGACTGGATTGCCTCCTGATGGAGAAAAACCTGTCTGTCACAGAGTCTAATGGTCCTACAGAGAATGTTATAGAGGTTATCCGATATTTGATCCTATTCTCTTTTTCAATTTAGATTTCATCATCCTTTGATCTTTTATTCACATTTTTACGTAAATTCAATGTTCCCAATGTGCAAATCCGTAAACATCTTAGATCACAGGATGATTTTGTTTATTCGGTGCTCCTTTTAGGCATCATCATCAGTACAACAAGACGGTATGGGCTATCAACCCTCCCAAATTGGTGGGTCAGTGAGTATGATGCAGGCAATAAGTGGGAGTACAAATTGCATGCTTATGAATAATAATATGAACATTGGTTTTCCTACGGGACAAGCTCATTCAAGCATGTCAATTTCACTATCTAACATCACAGGCGAAAGTAGTGCTGCTGATTACCAAGATTGTGTGTTATCCCCAGCATTTCTACCATGTGAATCACCATGGGATACAGGTTTGGAGGCTAGCTGTCCACAAGCAAGGGATAAAGCTAAAATGAGATACAATGAGAAAAAGAAAACTCGAACGTAAGTTTTTGAAAGTATCCCCATGAATCATTTACCACATAATTTTTAATATTTTCAAAGCTATGGAAAATTATTAATAGATCTGATAATTCATACTGAAAATTCTGATTTGTATAGGTTTGGGAAACAAATAAGATATGCATCTCGGAAAGCCAGAGCTGATACAAGAAAGCGGGTGAAAGGAAGATTTGTAAAAGCAGGTGAAGCTTATGACTACGACCCTCTTGTAATGGGGAATTTCTGAGATAGTCTTACAATTTCCTGACGAGGGCTAATTAAGGAAGTCAGTAAGTACAGTTTCTACTAGGTGGAGAATACAGAGTTGTTTCAGCCGTTCCGGAGTTCATCATATGTCATTATGAACTATGAACACGTTACGATTTCAAAATCGGCTCAACAATGAGTTTTTGAAACTCAGTCATTTACATAGGTCCTTTGCCTCGCTTCTTAATTCGATCCTTTATTTACGAGTCTATGTCTATAAACAATCTAAAAGTTTATTGTGGATCCAATCCAACTACTGAACCAATTTAAAAGCACATAACCGTAGAAAATGTAAAATTTGCGTGCTTTTACACAATCATCAACTGGATACTGAGCAGATGTTGATAAAGGGTAATCTAATGTGAACCAAACAAGATAGACGAATTCTTGGTTCTGGGTCATAACTTAATTTGATGCTTAGGTAATCCTAAACTTTGCAACCCAGAACTTGAGCCGATCGTTCATAACGACACTCAAAGTGTTTTCTGCTGCTTATTTTGTAGTTCAAAAGACTAATTGGTTATACTTTGGTGCGAGTAATTGCTTGTAACTTTGTATTTTATTCTAATTTTTCAGGTATGATAGTTTCTTGAATCAAAGATAGATGGTGCCTAATGAAATCAAAGTTCATCCTTCTTTCTACAGGTCAAATCTAGTATCTTTTTTTTTTAACTCTTTCAGTTTCAATCTAAAAGAAGAACCAAAGAAACATGGATTGGTTCTAGGCATTAACACTTTACATATTTTTTTATAATAGCAGATCTTCAGAGTTAGTGACTTAGCAGTCGTCAATGCCACCATTCTCCATCAACACTCGTCGGTAATATTCTATCTAATTTTGCACTGAGTACATTCCAAATGCCCAAGAAAATTCTTCTTTCTAATCTTACCTAACTTTCACTAGGATTTCAAATGAAATCAATTACGTCCTCTTTTTTCCCCCTATATAGAATGGTGAGAGATACGACTTGAACCCGGGATCTCCTAGGTGGAAGCCTTTTCTCTTAACTCCTTGAGATTGAGGCGAGGACAAATTATTGTGCATTGACTGACCCCTATCACATTTTCTTCGGTGTTTTGTTTTCTAGGATTGCATGGGAGTTACAATGTGGAAGAGTAAGTGGTGAAAAGAATATCAAAGTGACAAGTCTCTAGCTCACGTTATTCATTTCTCCTAAAAGGCATTCAAGGTTTTGCTGCCAACTCCTCCAATTGCCACTGCCATGAAGTCTGCTCTGTTTATCTAGGTGCTTGTTTTTTCTTTTCATTGTTGTACTGCATGCAATAAGTTCTGGCAGAATTCTTCTTTTATAGTGATTTTAATAAAAAGCAGTGTTCCCTTTCCGAAAATAAGTAGCTCAAATCAAATTATTGTAGACTAGTAGTGGCGCTATATTAATTCACTTATACGTCTTGTTTTGATTAGGGATTTTGAAACCCCCTCTCCGTATCTCCGCCGTTATATGTTTATGTGTCTATATGTATTTATGTATGACGAGCAAGCGTAATAGTATGCATATATTGATATATGTATACATGTACCTTTTCTCTATGGTCTGCAAGTCTCTGAGAGATGAAACTAGAAGAGTCCTAAAATTATGACTCCCTTGTCTTTAATACCTTCAACACACAAGCTCTCCTCCATTCCAATTTCCTACCAAATTACATCCTGAAGCAATAACTAATGGATCAAAGGAATTTTAAACAAAAGCGATCAAAAGGAAGCAATCAAATAAGAGACAATACACTTTTTAGTCTTTTCGAGCAGAACTTTTCAGGATTCGAATTAAACCGGTGCAACAACTCAAACAGGAACCGATTAAATATATTTCTGAAAGGTTTTGGCATTCGTTGCAGAGGAGGCACCTGATATGCCTGAGGGCTAAGAAATTAGCAGAATGAACTCAGTTGTCACATTTCCTACATAAATATGCATCATCAGCTTGGGAACATATTTGAGCTCTTGTGCTTCAAATCTCCCAAGACAATGGAATCAGATTGCTGCTGGCTGAAAGAATCTCTACAGATATAGGAACCAACCAACTTTGTTTCCATGTTCTACATCACTGCACATTTTCTCAAGTCATGCAAATAAAGACGACATTTTATAGCCATTTATAAGAATTATGCCATGGATTTTATGAAAGAAAAATGGTGCTCGTAAAAATATTGCGTAGCACTGTGATATTCAATATTGTTATGAGTTGATAATGTATTTGATCTCACTTTCGATACTGTAAATGAATATATAAGAAAAGAATGAACTCTTAGTTATTAGATATATAAGTGATTACGTCACATTTATTACCACGTCAAAACAGTAGTACGCATATTGTTAGTAAAAAATAGCCGCATATTACTAGTAAAAAATAGTCTGACAAGAATTTTGGACACCACAAATTTTGAAAAAACGGAAGAAGCTAAAACATGACCAATGATTAAGCTGTACACTTACTCTTTATAACCATGAATTAGTAGAGGGTCGTTAGCAAGCCAATTTTAAATTACTCAGGAAGATAGTTAAGGTGTATGGCCTAGAATTAAAAGCCTTTATTTTATTTGAGATTCATCCACCAACCGCTCATTAGGCTATTTATAACATGAGATTATTATGTTTAGATCTAATTTAAAGCCGGATGTATCATATTTGATTTCAAAAAGAAATTAGAAATAAAAAATAGAAAAGATGTCACATCTCTTTTTCACATAGATGAATGTATCGAGGTGATCACGACCATCTATTTTCAGAACAGACTATCATGATTAAATGAACATAACTTCTTGTTAAGATCTCAATAAGTGAGGATCTATCTGATTTATTTTATTTATTTGGTAAGAAAATTTGGTGCCCATTCTTCCTTTAAGTCCCCACACTTGTTGGATGGTTAGTGGAAAGATAACTAGGAAAGGATTGTCCATGTCCACAGATTGTTTAACGTTGAATACTATTCCACTTGTGTTAAATTCACTGCAGCTTGTAAAATGAATACCTTCAATTCTAAACATTCATTGATATATGTTATTTATTTATTCATACATATACACATCACGTCATATTATATCATATTATATCATGTGTCAACGTATCCAATTTTTGTAATAGTAAAAAATTCTTTCATTAAATTAGTATTTCATAATGATTGTTTCATAGCTTACTATGTCTAATTAAGTGTCCCTATTATGAAAGGTTACTGATTAATCTAATTCCATTTTTATCAGCATCTTTGCTATTTAAATCCTTTTGAATATATATATACACACTCCTGAAAAATGATAGAAAAATATGTTTTAAGAGTGTAATTAAATAAATGACTGTTAAGATTTTTTTTTATAAAAATGACAGAATTTTTCTACATGGAACCACATGTAATTCAATAATAGTTATTAACTTATTCACATCAATCAAATATTTTTTTTAACTATTTTTATTAATTTTTAATTATTTAACTATTTATTCAACCTCTTAAAAATCAGTCATTCTTGTAGTTATTCTGATCTTATACCGTCATTTCCTATTGAGGAGTAATACTAAGTAGGTGGGTAGAGAAGAAAACCATGTCGGAACTCTTGAGAATTAAAAGCCCAAACTGAACATGTCGAATATGGGCTTTCATCTTCCAGCTTTTGTGAATCTATCTTCTGATTAAGAATTAATAATATCTATCATAATAATTCTAATAATTGAATATAATTCTATAAGACAAGGATAAAAGAAATAAAAACTAAAACTAAGGATTTGTGTTGGATTCGCACTATAGAGATAATCAACATAAATATAAAAAAAGGTGTTGACAAAAAATCAATTAAGAAATAAGTAGAAAAAATCCCGGGTTTATTCAATCAATAAATAAAAGTAGAATAGACAAGCTTAATCCCTTGTTTTTTTTGTTCATAGATTTCCAAAATTTTCAATTCTAAATATAATTTTGTTACACATTTTGAAAAATATTAAATATAATTTTTTAAAAATTAATCTGGTAAATTGATTTAAATTTAATAGATTTTCTATTATATTAGTTATTAATATACCATGTTTCAGCCCGAAAATTGCCACGGTAATTTTTCTATAATCTCCCCTTGAGATGATGCGCATCTTTGAATGACAGTTTTGGTCGAAGTCGGTAACGGCGATCTTCATGCACTCTTCCCTCCAAATGGGCTCTTCGTATCCTTCAAGTCTGCAAAAAACACAAACAAATAACTCCAAGACGAGGAGAACCAAGGGGGGAGGGGGTTCCTCGTCGAGAAGCCTCTGATGCTTAAGTTAGTCGACGGTCAATCCCTTGGAGTAACTTTTGTGGGGAAGAATAGGTGTTTCTTTTTTGGAAATCGGTGGATATATTTATACTTAGTCCTCGGGGGCAGAAGAAGCGTGTCGAAGAAGCTTCTTGGAGGCGTGTTGGAGAAGCTTCACAAGACACGAAGCCTGTCATTGTCGGTCATTGATTGAACAGAAGGGGGTGATTTGACATAAAATGATAGACTTTTAATGTCAAAATAATTGTTCGAAGGCTATCTTGACACTCTATCATGGCCGAGCTCCTTATGATAATCATTGTTTCTTAAGGTCAAGTTTGTGTAACCTGAGCTCCACAGTGTCCGACCAGATGGGGTTGGTTCTTTTCCTTCAGAAGTTCCTCTGCCCTGAGCTTCTCATCGTGTTGACATGTGTCACCATGTCAATGGTGATCGGGAAAACTCCCATAGTAGTTGCCCCCAATCGAGGGCTTGGGTGGTTTTACCTACCCGAGTCCGAAGACTTCGTGGTCTGAGCCCTATCTTTGAGGTGCTCTGACGTGGTGAGATATCCTTCGTTATCCGCTCTAGATATCTCTTGCATGTGCTCGCATCCTTCAAAGAAGATCATACCAGATGGTATTACTTGCCTGATCATACTTATTATTATTTTTTTGTCATGATTCATCCATTGTGCGTGCGTTGTTTTATCTTTTTTGAGATGTGAGGCCGTCGATTTCTTAGGAGTGAGAGTATTAATGGTGTGTGGTTGTGCATGGAGAAGAGTGGGGGTTGCCAACTCGTGAAACGTCACTTCATTTTATCACCTGCCCCTCTGAAGTTTTCTTATTGGCCCACATAATGGACATCCATTGCTTAGGGAAGTTTCATTGGTCGTAATTATGGCCCTTTTTAATGCCATGCTAAATGAGCATTTTTTCTTTGGGTCTATAAATAGACAGTCTTTCCTCTTGTTTCCTTCATCCCCACATCCTAGTCGAAGTCGAAACCCTAAATTGTGAATCTTCATTCTTACTCTTGGTTCCTTCTCTTGAAAGGACAATAGTCCTTTCTCCATAGAGGCCTCTTATGTCCTTGAGGTTTCCTCTCAAGATCCTTTTACTTTATTATGACTGTCGTTTCCATTTCTGTCGTCCCCTAAATGTTGCACCTCAAGTTGTCGGTGTTTCATTTGCGATGATTTTCCTATCGTTAATAGGCCTATTTGACTAGCCCTATGTTTGCGTTGGTTATCTGCCCCGGTTGTAGAGTTGTTACCCTTAACAAAGGCTTGTAATGTGGTCAGTAGTCCTATCCTTTGCTTTGCAAAGAAACACATTTACCGACAACAATCCATCTCCCTATTTCACGCCACCTACCCCATGGACTTGTCTCAAATCATGGGGTAGCAGTCTTTCTCCATATTTTCTCTCTTCTGAGCTGGAGAGATTGAATCCCCAATATCAGGGCATTCAGAGCTTTCAAATCCTCCAGATGGCTTGAGGAAGCTTTGGAGATCATGATCGTCGACCCAGACGGGGGGGTCCTTTTTATATTTAGCCTTGGAGGGGTTCGTCTCCTCATTCGAGGAGATTTTTATATCTTTATTTATGCTTGTAATCCTTTGTTTATTAATGAGAATAGACCTTTTTTACTTCTGTCTCTTTAATTTTTACTTTATTTTCCTTGTCGCAAGTCGTATGTTCTGAGTAAAAGCTTTTACTTTCTCCTGGGCACTATGTTGGCCTAAATGTGGCCCTTATCTTTTATCCCTTGGTTATAAGATGTTGTGTCCTTACTTTTATTGTCTTGAGCTACGAGATTGCTACAATCATGAGCCTGCGTGGGCCTTAAAAATGGCCTTGTCCCTTTCAATAGGTTACCCTTATTTATTTTATTCTTCTTAAGGAGGTCTGGTCACGCAAATGCTTCAGGTCATGCAAGATGCGAGTAAAATTCATTTTCCCTTGGTGATTGGTCAAATGATTCTTCTTTCTTAGCGTAGAGTGCTCTACTCATAGCCGTGAATCCTTACTCTGGCCAAGTGTTTTTCCTTGTAAGTCCGTCAAGTATTCTTGTTCTGACAAGTCCCTTAATCTCGTCTGCCAGTTGAGGTGCTCGACAAATATCACCTTGTCGATATCTAGGACACGCTTTTCTTGTTCTAGCTATATCCCGTCTGCAAGCTGTGGTGCTCGACAAACATCTCCTTTGTTGATACCTAGCCAGGATTACCTGCTCTAGCTAGATTCCATCTGCAAGCTGAGGTGCTTGACAGATATCTTATTTGCTGATATCTAGTCAGGCTTACCTATTCTAGCTAGATCTCGTCTATAATCTGAGGTGCTCAGTATACATCTCCTTTACTGATATCTAGCTAGGCTTACCTGCTCTGACTAGATAGTGTCTGCGAGCTGAGGTGCTCGACAGACATCTCTTTTGCTGATATCTAGCAAGGCTTACCTGCTTTGGCTAGATCATGTCTGTGAGTTGAGGTGCTCGGCAGACATCTCTTTGCTGATATCTAGACAGGCTTACCTGCTCAAGCTAGATCCCGCCACCTGCAAGTTGAGGTGCTCGACATATATCTCTTTTGCTTGATATTGACTGTCGGGCTAATGTGTCTTGCCAGTCATCACTTGTCGAATCCCGACTGGCGGGCTCAGGGACCTTGCAAGTCATCACTTATCGAGTCCCGACGGGCAGTCTTGGGGACCTGCCAGTCATCACTTGTCGAATCCCGACTGGTGGGCTTAGGGACATCGCCAGTCATCACTCTCGTCAGTCATCATTTTTTGTTTATCCCGACTGTCGAGCTAGAATGTTTGCCAGTCATAACTTTTTATTTATCCCAACTGCTGAGTTAGAGTGCTCATTAATCATCACTTTTTTTATCCCTATTGCCAAGCAAGAGTGCTAGCGTGTCATCACTTTTTATTTATCTCGACTGGCAAGCTAGAGTGCTCGCCAATCATCATTTTTTGTTGATCCTGACTGCAGGGCTCTTGTTTATCCCTACTGCTGAGCTAGAGTGCTCGCCAGTCAGCACTTTTTGTTTATCCTGACTACTGAGCTTTTATTTATCCTGATTCCCGAGTTAGAGTGCTTGCAAGTCATCACTCTAGCTCTTCAAGTTTCCTCTAGGAGGGAGTGCGCCGGTCACGGCCCCTTATCCCTGTGATTCCATTCGCCTCGGGGGGCTACTGGGAGTATCTGGACACCCGTCTGTTATTTGGTTGAGGTGATCTTGCCATGGGGAATTTGGAACGGGCTCTATATTTCAACTGTGAGTGATCCCAGACTTTTTATTCGCTCACCTCAACTCTCTACATGCCCCCGAGCTTTCCTCCACCTTCCACAATTATTCCCATATCATCCCCAGAAGACTCCCCAGAGGGTTATGCCAACCTTTGTTTTTCGGTGACCCTGTCTCCCACCCTCATCCAACAGGGATAACTCAAGTCAGGACCCTACCACTGAAGAGGCTAGCCATTTATAGTCCAATTCCCTTTCGGTTCTGACTTCCTCGAGGGGTGGCTCCTCTTACTAGAGGGCCTTTGGGTGATGGGGGAAGACCATTTTCGTGAAAGAGATCATTTATGACCTGAACGGTGTTTGGCGCACCCTTCCTCCTCTTCTTGGTTGTCTTGGCGGTTACACTCGACGTGACCTTGTTTCTTTGTCGATTAGACCTTATGGCAATAGCAGATTCTTCTTCCATGGGGGGAAGGGTAAGTCTTTTCTTCCACCCCGGACTTCATCGGCGTGGGATCATGACTCATTCTCTCATTGTCAAAGAAAAGTGGATCTAAGTGCTCGGAACAGGGATGGCTTTCCAATCGCTCCCCATAGACGGCACCAACGGTTTCAACCCAAAAGCTGCCACAATAATTCCCTCTAATCTTTCCTTGGGACGATGCTCCTCCCCGAATGACGGTTTTGCTCGAAGACCATAATGGTGATCTTTATGCACTCTTCTCTTCAAATGGGGCTTCTTATATCCTTCAAATCTGCAAAAAACACAAACAAATAACTCCAAGACGAGGAGAACCGAGGGTGGTTTCCTCATCGATGAGCCTCCAATGCTTAAGTTAGTCGATGATCGATCCCCTAGAGTAACTTTTGTGGGGAAGAATATGTTTACCTTTTTGGTGATTAGTGGATATATTTATACCTAAGTCCTCAGAGGCAGAAGAGGCGTGTTGGAGAAGCTTCTTGGAGGCGTGTTGGAGAAGCTTCACGAGACACGAAGCCTATCATCGTCGGTCATCGATTGGATGGAACGAAGACGATCTGACATAAAGCGATAGGCTTTTAATGTCAAAATGATTGTGTGGAGGCTATCCTGACACTCTGTTATGACGATTGGGCCTGCAGGATGCTACTTTCAGTATCTAATGATGACTTCTTACTCGAAGTCGCCCGAGCTCCTCCTGGTAATCACTGTTTCTTCAGCTCAGTTTTCGCGAGCTTCATAATGTCTGACCAAATGTAGTCGGTTCTTTTCCTTCAGACGTTCATCTGCCATGAGCTTTTCATCATGGTGACACGCGCCGTCAATGGTGTTCGGGAAAACTCCCATAGCATACCATTTTAATTATCTTTCTCTCTCTCTCTGTCTCAATATCTTAACCGTTGTCTCTATCTCTCTCTTTCTCTCTCTCTCTGAAAATCCATTAATTTTTTCTCTCTCATATCTATTAATCATCTCTCTCTCTCTCTCTCTCTCTATATATATATATATATATATATATCTGACTCTCTCTAAAAATATCTCTCTCTATCTCTCTCATTTTTTCTCTCTCTATCCGCCTCTATCTCTCTTCATCCGTCTCTCTCACTCATTATATAAATATATATATATATATATATATATAATTTAATTATTTTGAGAAATGAATAGATTATTTAGAAGTAATTATTCTAGTAGCAATAAGTCTACAATAAATACAATACCAGGCATAATTAATGAAGAACATTTTGAATATTTAGCAGATGACCATGTAGATCATAAGGTATGAAATATACCCAAAATTCTTATGAGAAAATTTTATAAATCAACATGGTTTGTTGCTTCCTTCAAGCCTTAGCATCATGTAAAAATATTTGAAAAAAAAATATGCTAATGGGAAAGAGCATGAAACTTGTCAATTACTTTCTCCTAATATAATTAAACATCACACTCAAGAAGGATATAATGGAGTTAAACCACTTACAATCTTACTGTTTATCGTTATTTGAATTCTTGCTTATAATTCCCTGTCTTTAAATACTTAAATTATACGTAATTTTGCCTATTTGGGTATCAAGGCCAAACCTGATAGGGTGTTTTACTGTTTATCTTAATTAATCTGTATAATTGCTGTTCTTCATTGCCCAAGTAGCTGGTTCTTATTGCTAGTGATGTTCAAAATCGAACCGAACCAAACCAAATCAAAAATAGTCAGTTCGGTTCAGTTCAGAAGAATTTTCAAATCGAAGCTTCGGTTCGGTTAAGAAAAAGTTTAATTTTCATATTGACCAGAACCGAAACATGCATACACCCACACCGCTGTTTTGCATCTACCCTTAGTATATAAGGGGATTATGGTTCTCTATTTTTCTTCATCAGCCCAGCTTCTCCCCATTTCTCCTTCAATCGGACCCTACTTCTCATCTTTTCTCCTTCAATCAAACCCTACTTCTCCGCCTTTCTCATTCAATCGAACTCTGCTTCTCCTTCTTCCTTTAATTTCTCTTCTCTTGTCTCCTACATCTTGTCGATTCTGCTTCTCCTCTCTCCTTCTTCCCTTCCCTTCATCATCACATCTCTTGATTCTGGGTGGTCTGAGAAGTGAGAAAGCTCCATCATCGCGTATGTTCCCCTCTGCGTTCCTTCTCATTAAGCCAATCTTGTCTGTGGTAGTCTCAAAGGTAATCTATGTTTCTTTGTTTTCTTTACTTAATTTATGTTTCTTGGTGATTTTCTGGTTCGATTGGGGTTTACTGAGATGTTGTCTTGGTGATTTTCATAATCTGAGATTGTCTCGAAGGGTTTTCTGAGATAAGATATTATCTCTGTTTAGGTTTTCTTTCAGAGCTTTTGTTCGTTTTGGATTCTGATATGAAGCTGTAATTCGTTTAAGATTTGGTGATTTTGAGCTATAATTCATTTAAGATTTGGTGATTTTGAGCTGTAATTCGTTTAGTATTTTATGAGATATTTGTTTAAGATCTGGTTATTTGAACTATAATTAAGATACTCGTTTAGTATTTTCTAGAGAAAGCTTTGTTTGATTCTCGTCTATTGTTCAGTAGCTTTAAAACTTTGAAAGAACCTTTAGGGTAGGATAGTTGTAGAGGCAAATGGGAGAAGAGTCAACTTCATAGGAGGTTGCAGAAGTCATAGCAGGATTGAAAATCAAAATACATGATCAAATTTTCAATCATAAGAATAATTTAGTTATTTTGAGCAATGAGTAGATTATTTAGAAGTAATTCTTCTTGTAACAATAAGTCTACAATAAATACAATACCAGAAATATTTAATGAAGAACACTTTGAATATTTAGCAGATGATCAAGTAGATCATAAGGTATGTAATATACCCAAAAGTCCTAGAAAAGAAATCTATAAATCAGCATGTTCTGTTACTTCCTTCAAATCTCAGCATCATGTAAAAATAATGGAAAAAATATATGATATTGGAAAAAAACATGAAACTTACTAATTACTTTCTCCTAATACAATCCAACGCCAAATTGAAGATATTAAATATATCCAGCAGTACATGAATAGTACTGTTAAAATTAATTTCTAATTTTCCAGTTCTAATTCTCAAATTAGGGAATTTAGCCAGATTATTACTCCTATGAATTCTTTTTCTGGATCATCTGTTAATAATGATCAAGATCTTAGGATTCAATAATTAGAAAAAGAATTAAAAAATTTGACACTTAAAGGTATAGCCATAAATTCTCAAGTCAGTCAGTCAATCTTTAATAATAAGACTGAACAATCTGACAAAGCTAAGAGAACGGATGATCGATTGGTTTTTGCAAGGACACTTGATATAGACTCCGAGATCTACACCAAGATCTTCCAAGTCAATCTTCAACGTACTAGGATGTGTGTGGGCACGTAGAATATTACAAGACACTTTTTCTATCTCTAAACGTTCTCAACACATGAGATCTAGAGATTTACTGAGAATGACTTTAGTGAGATGATCTTTTAAAAGAATGTGATGATTATTCTTTTAGATATTTGATTAACGTTTAATCATAGAAGAAAATCTCTCTGATACCAATCATGTTCTCAATTCAACTTTTGATTGACGAAATGATGATCTTATCAACTGATTCTCTCCTCTTTTGTTTTTTTAACAACCAAGGTCATTAGAATAATATCTGTATATATTCTAGATAATGACATACTAGATTTTTAGGGACAAACAGAAATAATATTTAATTTTAAAATTACAAATTGCAGTGCGACCCATTGTAGTTGTGCACGACTGTAGTGCCGCAGCGTGCCGTGAGCCAGCAACAGTGCCCCACGGAATCACTGTAGTACCATGTGGCGCTGCAGTGTTGCACACTCATTACTGTAGTATCACGTGGCGCAACAGTAGTCCATGTCAATTTTTGATACCCTATCAGTGATTGACACGTGATAATTACCATAAATTAAATATTTATTTTAATCAGATAATTATATAAGTTAATTTAAAATTAACATATCTGATTATCTCTATCAACTAACTTATCTGTTATTTCACAAATAACAGATTTAGTTTGATTTAAACTATTATCTAATAATAATTTAATTATCTAATTTCACAAATTAGATATTCTGTCTATATATATATAATTTCTAAAAATTATATTTAAATATATAAATAATTCAATTAATTAATTCTTAATTAATTAATACACATAATTATCTCATAATTATGTACTTGCACTAGAATAAAAATTCTTTTTGTAAGTTAATCTTTTCTCATGTCCTAAAATATTCACACCCTAGACAGTGTAGCATAGATGTGACTTGGGGACCATGTACCTATAATTCTAAGCTCCAATAAACCAGATTATTAATTAAACTATTTAATTAAATAATCTTATTTATTAATTTATTATTACTGCACTATAAATATGAAATTGCACTCTTAGAGATTATATAATGTATTTACAGAGTATTCTCATATAGTCCACTGACGTAATCATTTCGTATAGTTTTGTCCTCCAATTATTGGTTCATAAAATAAAACTAGTCAAAACTACCGTTTTACCCTTTTAATTACCTCTTATTTTATTAACCCACTAGTGAATGACTAATTTATAATCTTATTATAAATTTAAACTCAATAACCATTCAGTTCTAGAATTAACACTTAAAAAAACTGATATATGATTAGTTGGGAAAGCTTAGATTTCACATCTTCTAAGATCATGTCGTCAGTCATCCACATCACTGAATCTTCAAAATAAAAGTCACTAGCCTGATTAACAAACAGACCTTAACGAATGAATCAAAAGATCCAGTAGACATGCATAGGAGTTCGTGACTACTCATGATTTAGATTGATATACATATGATTATCGAATTGATGTGTATTAAATCTTTATGATAAACGGCACATTAATAAAGATATTAATTCAGATCGGTCCTATCATATATAATTTTATTATATAAAGTGTTTTCATTAATATGTCTATCCACATCAATGATCCGGATCTAGATCACACGCATTGATAATACTTAGTGAACCGTACTAGCAACCATTCATTAAAGATTTCATAATTTAATATGTTACTGATAATTTTATTCATTATCTATGATCTTAATCCTCTCGTACTAATACAAGATCATAGTCTTATTAATGAATATGGAAATTTTAGATATTTATATAAATTATACAACAATAATTTAAAAGAACAATTATAAGAAAAATATAATCCTCTTTAAATTTCATATCAAAATGTTAATGCACATGCTTTGAGGGCATAACTCCTAACAACAATAGGTTCAGAGAGACATATAATATGGATAAAAAAAAATCATCATTGCTGAATGGAATACATTTATGCAAAAATTTAGAGTTGATATGTTTTTTATTGATTATATCGAGGAAATTTATGAAAAGAATATTAAAGTAATTTTCAAGACTAAATGGGTCAAGGAAGACTCCAGTGTGGTGTCTACTAGCAATCCCCCACCTGAGAAAAATATAATTAATCACAAAAATTCTTTAATCATCGTTTCTCCTTTTAAGATTTCAAATGAAGAAGAACTTAATAAAAAAGTTGTTGAACAACTTATTTGCACCAATCAAAGTTTAATAACAATAGGAAAATAATTAGATAAAATTGAGAATAATGTTGATGATTTTCATGAGCCTAAACCTAATGAATCTTTGAAAGAAACCCTTTAATAAGTCTTTCAGACAAAAGCACTCTAAATATCGTTCTCCTAAAAAATGATTGATAAAATGTTTCAAGAATTGAAGAATAAATATGTTGAATCAACTTCTTCTAGTAAGGTTATTAACCAAAACAATAATTCTAAATCAGAAAGTCATAGGTCAGATTCCACCTATAAATCATCCACAATTCGTGAATATTCAAACATTCATAATATTGAAGAAACATTAAAATTTTAGAAATTAATAAATTAAAAAGGAAGTGGCATAAAAAGCCTATTCCTCTAGACATTCAAATTGCTGAATCTTTTTTAGTTAATCAATTTTCTGTTTCTGTAGAAAAATTATACGAATGGAATATTGATGAGCTTTCAGAATAGGAAATCCTCAGTAAATTACAACACATGACTATGATAGTCAACATTTACATCACCATACACAATTTGCCTCGCAATGAGGTAATCAAACTTTTAGTCATAGGATTCACAAGAACGCTTCATTCCTGGTGAAAAAAGCATCACACCGAAGAACCTAAAAATACCATACTTATAACAATAAATATTGATGCTGAAGTAACCCCAATCCTTGGAGGAGATAAGGAAATAATGCATGATGCCATTAATATCTCTTCTTCACAATAATTAAACAATTCATCGGAATGCCAAGTAATGTTACTTCGCGTGTCAATTACCAATTAACCAATCTTAGGTGTCCAACCCAGAGTGATTTTGACTGGTACAAAAAAATATTTTTTATCCAGAGTAATGCCTAGGGATGATAGTAATCAACTATTTTGAAAAGAAAAATTCATCAACGGTTTACCAAATTTGTTTGCCCATAAAATCAGAACAGTTATGAGCCATGACCTAGAAAATATATGCCGCATATGGTATAATTATCACCACAATACAACAAAATCCATAAAAAATTAAAAAAGAAAACAAAACTGCCAAATATGAATTAGACAATTTCTGTGAGCAATATGGTTTACCAGCTATTGCTCCTTCTCAAAAGAATAGAAAAAATTTCCATCAAAATCCTAGAAGGATCTATAAGCCTTATAGGAAAAAATACCACAAACAGAAAAATAAATTTTTGACAAATACTTTTCTAAGAATAAAAATTATTCAAGAAGAAAATTCAAGAAAAAATTGTTGATAAAAGTAAAATTAAGTATTTCAAATGTGGCAAGAATGGTTAATTTCCAACACTTACCAGGTAAAATATAAAATTAATCAATTAAAAATCTTTTACAAAGATAAATCATAATTGTGTAGAATTATAGAATCAATAGAATACTATAAAAGTAGTAATAAAGATTTAGGAGAATTTGAATCCCCTAAATCTGATGAATAAAAATCTTCAAGTTCTAACAATGATTTTTCTAACATCTTTATGGTCTGCAGGGATAGTTGTTGGCAAAAAATTGTTAATATTTTAAATAAAATGAAGAAAAAGAAAATATCTTGCTAGATTTAATTAGTAAAATCGAAAATCATAAATTAAAACAAGAATATCTTAAGAGACTTAGGAAAATAATTGAAAAGAAGTAAATACTAAGTTTAATAACAATATCGTAAGCCTTTCACAAAGACTTAAAAAATTCAACAAAATTAAAGAAAATGAAAAAGAAGTTACTCTTCAGGAACTTCAAAAAGAAATAAAAAATATTAAAATTAAAATAAAAGAATTAAAAGAATCAAACCTAGAAATAATAAAAAAAATAAATCTTTTAAAAATAGAGAATTTAATTAAAAATCATGAATCCAGTGAACTAGGAGAACCTAGTAAATTCTCAATTTCTGAAAATGAGGATGAAGAATCTATTGTCAACAATCAAAATGATGATAACTTCAATCAAATCCTTAATCACATTAAAATAAAAAATGACACATGATGTTCAGAATAATAATTCAAGATTTTGATCTTACTTCAATGACTCTTATTGATTCAGGAGTTGATTTAGATTGTATGCAGAAAGGACTCGTTCCTACCAAGTACTTTAAGAAGATAAAAATATCTTTGTCATCCTCCAACGGTACTAGAATGCATATCAATTATGAAATCCCTAAAGTTCATATTTGCCAAGACAATGTATGCTTTAAAATCTCATTGTCTTAGTGAAAAATATGACGGACAAAATTATTTTGGGTTTACCATTCATTTCTCTATTGTATCCTTTTACAACAGAGCATGATGAGATAATTACGTATCTCATGGATAAACCTGACAAATTTAAATTTCTTTATTTTTTTCATAATGAGAAATTGAAAACTTTAAAACAAATTTTGTTTTTAAAATTGTAAATTTAATTTCTTGTAAAGAAAAATAATTATATTTTCTACAAGATGAAATAAAGTTAAAAGGAATTGAAGAACGGCTTCAAAATCATGCTCTTAAACAAATTAAAATCTTTGAACAAAATTTTTATAAAGAATTATGTGCTGACATTCCCATTGTTTTTTGACACCGGAAGCACCATACTGTTAGTCTATTTTACATTAAAGGATTTGATGAAAAGAATATCCCAACAAAGACACGGTCAATTCAGATGAATTCTGAAATGCTTGAGTTCTGTAAGAAAGAAACTACATAACTTCTCAATAAAAATATTATTAGAATGAGCAAATCTCTTTGGTCTTGCTCGACCTTTGATGTCCAAAAGACCAGTGAAATTGAATGAGGAGTTTTTCAGTAATCAATTATAAGCCCCTTAACAATGTTTTGGAATAGATAAGATATCCAATATGAAATAAAAGATACTTAATCAATAGACTTGGAGGATGTTGTACTCTCTAAGTTTGACATGAAGTCTGGATTCTTGTAAATTCAGATAAATGAAAATGATAAATACAAAAGTGCATTTGCAACTCCATTTGGCTATTGCGAATGGAATGTAATGCCTTGTAGTCTTAAAAATGTCCCTAGTGAATTCTATAATATAATGAATGAAATAATTAATAAATTTTCTGATTTCTCAATTTTTTATATTGATGATGTTTCTTATTTTTCCTAGATCAATAGATTAACATTGAAAACACGTTGAATTATTTACTAGGATAATAAAATAAAATGGATTAGTTATTTTTGCAAGTAAAATCAAATTGTTTCAATCTAAGATTAGATTTCTAGGATTTGAAATACATAATTCCATAATTAAACCAATTGATCGAGTAATACAATTTACTAACAAATTTCCTAATGAGATCCTTGAAAAAACTCAATTGCAAAGATTTTTAGGATCATTGAATTACACATCTGGTTTTTGCAACAATTTAAGAACTGATTGCAAGCCTCTTTTTGAAAGGCTTAAGAAAAATCCCCGTCCATGGATAATTGTCCATGCCAATTTAATTAAGAAAATTAAAACTCATGTTTAGACACTTCCTTATTTTGGCATCCCTACTAATAATTTTTTTAAATTGTCCAAACCGGTGCCTTTGAACTTGGATATGGATGTATCTTATTACAAAAAATTTCTCAAAAATCTCTAAAGCAAATTGTTAGGTTCACATTTGGAACTTGGACTCACTCACAAATAAATTATAGTACAATTAAGAAAAAAATTTTATCAGTTGTATTGTGTATACAAAAATTTCAGGATGACTTATAAATAAAAAATTTCTCTTGAAAATTGACTGTAAATCTGTAAAACATATTTTGGAAAAAGCTGTTAAAGTTATTACTTCCAAATAGATTTTTACTTGATGACAGTCCATTCTTAGTATTTTTTATTTTGACATTGAATTTATTCAAGTCATTAATAATTCAATTCCTGACTTCCTTACCCGTGAATTTTTATAGGGTCGTCAAGATGAGGTCTAGGCCCCATGCCTCAAATGCTGGAATCAAATGGGAGTCTTTGACTCTACAATTGACCCTTGAGGCCCAAATTAAAGATGAGTTTTCTACTCCTAAACAAACACAATTAACCATATGTGAATCCATCAGACCTAATTACCAATCAACCCTGGTCAACATATTTGATCCATTCTCAATTACTAAACCTTTTGATCCATAATTAGTCAATTAATCAATCACAAAATATAAAAAATCATCCTCATATTTCAGAAAGACCCCCAACAAAAATTTATTTCATATTGAACCTCCATTTACTCACTTGAAAGATTCAGTTAAAATAGCAAAACCTCATTTCCTTCTAGATTTCCACTTTGTCCTTGGTCACAAAGATAAAATTCTTAGTTTCTACAGCGATATTCTCTTGGAAAGAAAGTCCGTTAACATTAGCCCAATAAAGAGTTCAGAAGGAAATATCCTATATCATTCATTCTACCTTCTCAAAATTATAACCATGGAGGAATGGAAAATTCATCCTTCAGGTCTAAATTTTTTTAATTAAAAAATAATATAATTATTTTCACTATATTGATGCTTGTCACATGATTTTCCTACATCAAAATAGTGATCTTTCTCACTCTTGATTTTTAAATTTTGATAAAAATTTTAAATTAATTTTTCAAAATGGTTCTTAAGATGGTGGTCAGTCCATGGCCCTGTCCTAGAACTATTTCCAATTGAATTTCGACAAAGTTTTAATTTTTTCTGAAACTGTACAAACTCTCACCAATTGAGGTTTCTTTTCCACAATTACTCTACTTTATGAATAAATACAAAATTTCATGGATCTTGAAGTGGTAGTATTTAATTGAAGAAGAAATTATCACAAGACAATATTATGTTAAATGGTGGGATAAATTCAATACCCTAAGAATCATTGCCTCCATTAACCATGAATCTGCAAATATCCACTCTCAGTTAAAATTAACCAATCATTCTCCTCAGGCTCCATTAAAACTTAATGAGCCCGTTAGTCCAGTCCCATAAACCAAATCATCCAGTTCATCCAAATAATCCAGGCCCGAATCAAAAACTTCTTAAAAGGGAAAATCCAAGGTCACAAAATCAAAATTGAAGCAAGAATAAAAATAGAAAATGCTTCTCCTCCTAGAACACAATAACGATTCTGACTTTGAATCATCTGTAGAGTCAAATAACTCAATTAAAATAAATATTCAAAAAGGTCAATCATCCAAGATTTTCCCTCAACAATTGAAAGATAAAAATAAATCACAAGGTCGCATCCTTCTTAATGGGCTTATGATGCCTTCCAAGACTCACAAGACTAATTTGACAATATTAATCTCAGTGAAGATGAATAAAAATAATCTACTTTTAGCAAAATACCAATGTTGAAATCAAAGAATCAATCATCGAAGCACAAGAATCCAAGATATCAATTATCAAGAAATTCTCTAGCACAATGCAAACAGTCAAGATGGACAATTATGACTTCCACCAAAAATCAATAATCAAAGTACAAGAATCTAAGATAGCAATTATCAATATACCTAATATATAGCAATAGTCACAATGACTTTTTGAAAACAACAATCATGCAGAGTAATTATGCAGACACTAAAATCAAGATAACAATTATCGAAGAATCTTTTGTCTTTTTTCTGTAATTATTATATTAGTTGTCAAATAATTAGGCAACTAATTGTCATTATTAATATTTTTAGTCAAAAGTTGTAATGTAAAATATTTTTACTTTTGTAAAATAGAATAGTGAAGATAAGTGATGTTTTCTGGTGAACTCCACTCTCCTTACCAATAAATAGACTGCCCTCTCCCATTTGTTTTTCAGAACTTGTTTTCACTCTTAACGATTTTGAGAGAAAAACTTGTTTTGAAAACAAAGCAATCTTTTTTCATCCTCTTTTGTAATCTTTTCTTATTTCTTCTCAACATTAATTAGTGAGCGGGAGTACTAATTAATCGTTGCCAATTAATTTTCTTCAATGCTTATAAGTATGAATCTTACTTCAAATAAAATTTTTACCGTTCATCGTTGTTTGAATTCTTGCTTATAATACATTGTGTAAATATGTGTATACATATTATACATGTTAAATATATATATATATATATATATATATATATATATATATATGTGTGTGTGTGTGTATACATATAATATATGCATGTATATATGTGTGTATATATAATGAGTGAGAGAAAGATGGGGAAGGGGAAAGAGAGATATATTATTTATTATATATACACACACATAATATATATATATATATATACATAATGAGTGAGAGAGAGACGGGGAAGGGGGAGAGAGAGATTTTTTTAAAGAACATTTTCAATAAGGTTAGAGAAAAGTATAAATTACACCCTTTTACTTTATAATTATTATCATTTATAATCTTAAGATTATATTCTACATTCAAAATTGACCTTCCCTTAAAATATATTAACGAAACTGTTAGGAACACATAAAACTACGGCGTTTTAAAATTACAAAACTACGAATTAAACGCACCCATCTCTTCAAAATTATCCAAATCACCTCACTTAACCCTTCCCTAACTCGTTCAATCCTGAGCTTCAACACTCCCAACTTTGTTCGCACTCGAGCAGGGAGCGGGAGAGAGATTATAAAATCTCTGTGTGGGAGTGTTAAAAGTTTGGGACGCTTAAAGCTTATCTAGCAAAAAGAAGGTGGTGATAAATTGCAAGGCACATACAAGTTACCCACCCAACACGTGGCTACCATCATCGTAGATAGCTTGAGAAACTAAATCCATTAAGCCAATGCTTCCACATCCATACACCAATCCAATTTAATGATCCTTTGACCTGTAATTTTTTTAATCAATAAAGCTCTTCATTCTCCTATAAAAATTGTTGACCGACCAAATTCACTTATCTGAACTAGAAACAGAGCAGGAAATTAATGGTTTGAAAATCTGGTTAAAGTCACCGAATGTTCGCAGTGTTCTGGTAATCTAGTAATTTAGGCTTAATGTCTTTTGAATGTTCACGGAAAGAGAGCAGGTATTAGAAGGTTCTCACTCGAGCATTTCTTCTCTTCTTTGCTTTTTTGGGTTTGGAAACTGATGTTGAGATTTGGATTTAGAGTCTTTTTAATTTGCGTTTTTCTTTGAATTTCTTCTCTGTATTTTTACATTTTTCATAGTTCTCGAGTGATTGTGCTCCCTGCTCACGTCTGCTCTCATCTGTGAAGAGTTGCTCTCTGCTCTTCTCTGTGAAGAGCTGTTCTCTGCTCAAGTGTGAATGAAGGTTAGAGGTGTTGAAGTTCAGGGGTGAACGAGTTAGGAAAGGGTTAATTGATGTGGTTTAGATAATTCTGAAGAGCCGTGTGTAATTGGTAGTTTTATGCTTTTAAAATGTCGTAGTTTTTCTGTGTTGTTAACGGTTCAGTTTTTTCATTTAAATGGAAGGTTATATTTTAATAAAAAATGTAACCTTAAGGTTATAAATGATGTAATTAGAAGTTCAGGATTATAAATGACAATAAGTGTAAAATTGAAGAGTGTAATTTGTAATTTTCTCAGATTACACATAATAAAATTAGTTACTGGATGGGTATAAAATTTGTTAAACATAATAAATAGGTATAATAGGAAGATATGTATTTTTGGTCCATAAATTTGACTAGTTTTTATGATTATGAAACTAATCGTCTAATTTTATATTAAGTTTTTAAATATTACTAGATGTGTATAAAGTCCGTTGTGATTATGCTATGAGCTCCCTTTAACTCAGATTACTATCACTGATAAAATAAAAGGTTATTGTAACAATATACCCTTTAGATAAGTTTCATTTGAAAATATACACACATTTCTCAAAACTAAGAAACGTATATCATTGGCCCACAAAATTAAAGATACTCAATCATCTCTCTTCCTTTCTCAATGCACTTATCAAATCCACCATAGTTTCCACTTTTACTTCTTCTTCATCTTGCTTCTTTTCTATTTTCTCTTATTCTTCTTCAACGAAGTTTGCTGCCTGAGTGGTAAACTGTGCTTCTTCTTATTCTTCTCATTCTTCTTCTTCAGTGATGTGATTCTTCAACGAGACGGTGGCCCATTCTTCTTTTTCACCGAGACTCTTTCTTCTTCTTCTTCTTATTCTTCTTCTTCTCCTCCTTCTTCTCCTCCTTCTTCTCCTCCTCCTTCTCCTCCTCCTCCTTCTCCTTCTCCTCCTTCTTCTCCTTCTCCTCCTTCTTCTCCTTCTCCTCCTTCTTCTCCTCCTCCTTCTCCTCCTCCTTCT